>CM076578.1:1728091015-1728192933 GCA_034641835.2 Pinus albicaulis | reverse complement strand
TTTCCAAATAATTTAATTTTTTAACTTATATAATATTAATTGCATTATTTTTATTATTGCTTAATATACAAGCAATATCAGTCATGTTATGTGAGAATATGCATGCACATCCATGTCATGTTGGATGATGCTACAAATATTCAATAAACTATTTTCAAAGGTTTAACATCTAACAACAATTTATATTTATATGTAGACAAATTCAAAGTTTGAAAAATCCTTATTTACTTTTTGTAAAGTCAAATTGAGCAATCTTTATTTGTTTTTTATAAAGTCAAAGTTTGAATTAAGATTTCAATACAAACATGGTTCACTGAAAATTAAAGCTTTCTTCTTTTTTTTCTTTTGATTTTTCCATTTATATCTAGCATCGCTGAACCCATGAGTTGGACTTGTTAGTTAGTAACTTATGTGTTGACTTGTGAATGTCAATCTTGCTTCCAAATTAATGTCTCATTTTTAAATGTTATTTTTTAGATTTTGTTTATCTAAACATTTCTACAAATCAATATTTTATTGAATTCCTCATTTCCAATAAACTGAATTTCTAACTAGTTTTTAATAAAAACATTGTGACAAACAATACACAACATAGTAGATAATGTTGTGGCTAAAGCTCGAATGAAAATAGCATTATACTCTAGGTTACATTCCACAGCCTATCTAAACCATGTTTGACAACAACAAGCCTATGACAATGTCTCAACTATTATTGAAAATATAAAATAGACCATCCACCTCTAAATACAATACAATGGTTCATTCAAGGAAACTTGTAGGCTTGCAAGGCACTAAGTTCGGTGAAGGACACCAAAATCTTAGAATGATTATGGCCAAACACAAAATCTTAAAATGATTATGTCATTTAATACTTGACAAAGGTTTGAGTCCAATCGATAACGACTTCATATTTTACTATAAGAGCATATGATATTGAAAGAAAATGTGTAGAAAAATGATAGAAATTGCAAAAAAAATTAAAAAAATTTATTTTTTTTCATCGAGAATGCATGTATTGGTAGGGACAATCTACCATTATATAAGAGTTAAACTACTTATTTAAGACCATTAATAACATCCATTCAAATAAGAGAAAACCCAACTCAAAGATTCTTATATGTCCCTTAGTCAAACATGAGAGAGATGAAGGGTTGATATATAGTTGTCCTAATCCCCCTCTATCTCTATTGGAATATTCAACTAATCCATGGATGACCATCCTTGGGGCCATATTATTGTTTGTGTATTATCCACCACCTGGTTTAGAGTATACCTGCCATTTTTGTTGAGAAGATTCATCAAATCCAGTGGGAGACAGTAGTTTGCTCTGCATCCCACCCAAAGGTCCACACCTATCCTCAATTTTCCCCATTTCCAGCTTCCAAGAGATGCCACCTTCAATACCAGAGAAGGACAATAAGACAACTTTTCAGATAATTTAATATTTTGACATATATAATATTAATTACATTATTTTTATTATTTTTAATATACAACTAGCCTAAATCCATTTTAACTCTGGATCTATCAAGCGCCGAGAAGGATCAAATCTCTAGATGTGCAAACCTCTTTTTTGAGTGCAAAACTCGAGGAAAGGTTTGCACCTCGAGAGATTTGATCCCTCTCGGCACTTGATAGATCTAGAGTTAAGATGGATCTAGGCTGGTTTCAATTGTGTGCGACCAAGGAAAATCTATCGAACATGTGATTAATTTTATCAATAATATGTAAATACATATAATATAAATATAATCATTTTATATATATGCTAAATATGTCTAATATTTATGTGGTCATTTTAATTTTAAAATTTTTTTAGTTACCTCAGTTTTTTGAGATGATAAATATTGTTAATAACTTTAATGATGAAATAATTTTTTTGAATGCAAAGTGACAATGTAATAGTGTTGAATGATAGAAAATGAAAATAATAAGAATGTAGTCAATTACAAATAGTCTTCATTGTGATCAATCTCAAATTGTTTTCTTTTACTATTCTTATTGTCACCCTTGTTAGTTTTGTCATCTTTTCATATCAATCATATGAAAAGGACAACTGAAATAATAAACTATTTAAATATTTAGCTTGAACTATTGTCTCTCTTTCTCTTCAATATTAATAGGTTGATTTACTATAACACAAATATTAATGTATATTGTCAATAATTTTGTGTGCTTACACTAAAATCAATGCACAATCTTAATCCATTCACTTTAAAATTAATGTACCATCAATGTACATCCAATTACATCAAATCAGAAATCAACGTCTACACTGAAATCAATGCACCTAATGCAAACAATCAAATAAGATTAGAAAACAACATCTACACTGAAATCAATGCATCTAATGCAGGTAATCAAATAGAATTAGAAATCAACATCGGCACTGAAATCAATGCATCTAGTGCAAGTAAGCAAATAATATTATAAACCAACATCTACACTGATATCAATGCATCTAGTACAAGCAATCAAATAGGATTAGAAATCACCATCTACACTAAATTAATGCATTTAGTGCAAGCAATCAAATAGGATTAGAAATCATCTACATTGAAATCAATGCATCTAGTGCAAGCACTCAAATATTAAAAATCAACATATACACTAAAATTAATGCATCTAGTGCAAGCAATCAAATAGCATATGAAATCACCGTCTAAATTGAAATCAATGCATTTAGTGCGAGAAATCATATAGGATTAGAAATCATCTGCATTGAAATCAATGCATCTAGTGCAAGCAATTAAATATGATTAGAAATCAACATCTACACTAAAATCAATGCATCCACTGAAAACAATCAAAATGGATCACAAATCACCATTTACACTGAAATAAATTCTTCTAGAGCAAGAAATCTTCTTCCCTATCTCCCCCCTCGAACTACATCTCTCTTTCCCTCCATCTCTCCACTCTCTCACATCCTCCATCTTCCTTCCTCTCTCTCTATTTCTTTCCCACACACACACACACACACACACACACACATATATATATATATATATATATATATATATATATATCTCTCTCTTCACCCTCCAACTATGTTACTATATCCCTCCCTCACCCCTTCTCTCCATATCTCCTTCTTTATCTCACCCCAAAACATACACACACTCTCTCCATATCTCCCTTGTAACTTTATCTCTCTCTCCACTTCTCACTCTATATGTATTCCTTCTTCCCTCCCTCTCCCCCCTCCAACTTCATCTCTGTATCCTTCTATCTCCCTCCCTCTCCTCCTCTCTCTCTCTCTCTCTTCGTCTCTCTCCCTTTCTCTCCTACCTTCCTCTATCTTTTCCTCTCTCTCTCTCTCTTTGCCATCCAATTCTCTCTCTCTCTCTCTCTCTCTCTCTCTCTCTCAACATCTACACTAAAATCAATGCATATAGTGCAAGAAAAATAGGATTAGAAATCACCATCCACATTGAAATCAATGCATTGAGTGCAAGAAATCATCTTCCCTCTCTCCCCCCTCCAACTACATCTCTCTTTCCCTCCATTTCTCCACTCTCTCACATCTTCTCTCTCTTCCTTCCCCTCTATCTCTTTCTCTCCCACATATATCTCTCTCTCTATCTCCCTCTCTCCCCCTCTCTTCACCCTCCAACTATGTTACTATATGTCCTTCTCCCCCCATTCCCTCCATCTCTCCTTATTTTTCTCTTTATCTCACCCCCAAACATACACATACTCTTTATATTTCTCCCTTGTCACTCCCTCTCTCTCTCTCTCTCCACTTCTCGCTCTCTATGTATTTCTTCTTCCCTCCCTCTCTCACCATCCAACTCCATCTCTATATATCCCTCCCTCTCTCCTCCTCTCTCTCTTCATTCCTCTCTTTCCCTTCCTCTACTACCTCCCTCTCTCTTCCCCCATCTCTCTATCTCTCCATCTCTCTCTTTTCCCTCCAATATAAAATGCAGGAGCAATAGAAAAATATGGTATTTGGCACATGTATTTATCCCATGGTATTAAAATGGTATTTTTCCCATAGCTTCACCTAAATAAAACTTTTTTTTAAGTTTTATTTAAATATAAAGAGTTTTATGGAATAAATATAAAAATAGGTTTTATTTACTTACCATACCCGTAAATAAATAAAAATATACCCCCTGTAGATTTCAAATGTTTACTTACATTACATTTATTTACTTACCATACCCCGTAAATTTTTTTTTTTGGTATCAGGAGGGAAACCGGTAACGAGAACCATACAATCATAGCTGCCACCCAAGATCACACTGCGCTGCTGCAAATGAAAACTCCCTAGCGGGCATCATCCCCCACTAACAATCCACAGCTAGTTTAATAGGCTTGAGCCTGACGGGCACCCACGGGGTTTGAATTGGTGACCTTTACAAATGAGTGCCTTAACAGAATACTCGATCACCAACAAGTCGCCACCCTGTGGGTTTCCATAAATATTTTACTTACCATACCACCCGTAAATAATTTACCCTACCTCTACAGTAAGTATAAAAAGAGATTTTATTTATTTACCATACTCCTAGTAAATAAATAAAAATATACCCAATACATTTCAAATATTTACTTACATTCCATTTCTCACATTACATCTACACATGTGCCTTATACTCTGACATATCAAAAGTTTACATTACATAAACAAAAAGGTAGAAAAAAATAAAATGCAGGAAATCAAACTGCATCTCGTTGACACTGAAATCCTTCCCACAAATATTATTCCTTCTCACAAATATTATTTTCCAAATCAATCCAAATCAGTTCGTTGACACTGAAATCCTTTCCCACAAATATTACTTTCGAACAACTCTCGAAATCCTTTTCTAACAAATATTATTTCAATATTCTCACAACCATAGAGATGCTTCCTCACAAATAAAATTCGAGACTTTGTTTGTTTTAAATTTATATATATGTGGAGAGAAATGATTTTTCATTAGGGTCCTGTTACCTGAGATAGACCATGCATATACTTGATCCAAATTTATTAAATTTAATAATATTAATATTATAATATATTAATGTGACTATTAGAATTAATATTAATATTAAGATTAAGATTAGGGTTAATAATGTTCTTTTGGCATGGTATTAATAATAATTTGGCTCATGGTATTTAGCTCAAGATGTAAATATAAAAAGACGTTTTATTTATTTATATTTTATTTATTTACCATACCTATTTAGCCTATGGTATTAAAGTGGTATTTTTCCCATAGGCTTCACCTAAATAATTTTTTTATTTATTTATCGAGTAAACAAAACAAAAACAAAAACAAAACACTTTTTTACTTACCACCATGGTATTTGGCCCACTGTATTTACCCAGGGTATTAAAATGGTATTTTTCTCATAGGCTTCACCTAAATAAAACATTTATTTATTTACCATACCCCCTATACATTTCAAATGTTTACTTACATTATATTTATTTACTTACCATACCCAACATCACATCTACACATCTCTATATGGTTTTTGACATATCAAAAGTTTACACTACATTTCTTACATTATATCTACACATCTCTATATACTCCGACATATCAAAAGTTTACATTACATTTCTCGCATGACATCTACACATCCTATCTCTATATACTCCGACATATCAAAAGTTTACATTACATTTCTCACATGACATCTACACATCCTATATACTGGGCTCACATCTCTATTTACTCCGACATATCAAAAGTTTACATTACATTTTTCACATGACAGCTACACATCCTATATATTGGGCTCACATCTCTATATACTCTGACATATCAAAAGTTTACATTACATTTCTCGCATGACATCTACCCACATTACATCTACACATCTCTATATACTGGCCTGTAGAGCGCCTCTAGGCGCAATCACTATTAGTCGTGTTATGTGAGAATATGCATCCACAACCATGTCATGTTGGATGATGCTATAATTATTCAATAAACTATTTTCAAAGGTTTAACATCTAACAAAGATTTATATTTAAATGTAGACAAATTCAAAGTTTGAACAGTCCTTATTTAATTTTTGTGAAGTCAAATTGAGCAATCTTTATTTGCTTTTTATAAAGTCAAATTTTAAATTATTTCTCTTTAGCTATATCTTATCAGTTTATTATGTTTTCAATCAAGAAGAGGCTTCAGAGTTTAAGAACTATATTTTAGATCTGAGCACATGATTCTATTAAAATTGATGAAACAAATTCATTTTTTACAACTTGTATGTATAAATATGTGATTTTGGAAGTGATGATGGCTTCTTTAGACACTTGATTAGTATTGTGGAAGAACTTTGATTATATCATTAAGGACTGTGAGTAGTTCATGTAGCAATTGCATTGCTTATAACATATTCTCATATCCTTTCTATAAGCTATTGTATATATAGTTCTAACAAATTTCCCCGAGACATTACCTATATGGTGAGTAGTTCATGTAGCAATTGTATTACTTATAACATATTTTTATATCCTTTGTATAAGCTATTGTATCTACAATTCTAACACATTTCCCCCAGGTGTTACCTATATGGTTACTGAGTGATGATGGCTTCTTTAGGCACTTGATTAGTATTGTGAAAGAACTTGGAGTATATCATTAAGGATTGTGAGTAATTCATGTAGCAGTTGCATTTCTTATGAAATATTTTTATATCATTTGGATATATATAGTTATATTATGATATGGATACACATTCCCCCCAAGTGTTACCATATTGTGACTGTTGTCCAATTGTTGTTTGTGCTTTCAAAATATATTTAAGAGTTAAGCTTGTGCTATGATAGATATACCTTGAAAAAAAAATTTAATCACCTAATTACGCCGTAGGCATCTTTATTTGAAAACAACCCTCCTGGGTGTCCTCGTGTCATACTCTGATCCCTTTGATCTTTTGTTAGACGATTGAAACGTCTTCTGCCCTTGGATCCACCGATTGAACTTTCAACTGACTCCTTGATTCACGTTGGTTAACAGTATCTTTAACTGTCAATCTGTAACGACCTGCCTCCCATGTGATTACCTGTTCATCTGTAACGACCGCTTCCTCATCCATCGTACCTACTACGACGCCTACTATGGACACCCTCCAGTGGAAACATGGTGAACGTGAGCAAGCTCTGCCAGATATTGAGTACCGGACTGAACCAGAGAATGCAGGCAAGAGGTGGATTCTTGAACGATGGGATCAAGTTCACGAGATACCCTGTCGTGGGATATAACAACTACATGCAGTCCTCCTCTGGATGCCTGACTAACCCCAACACGGACCAGAATCAGAAGGCAAAGATATGCCTGGCTAATGCAAATCATTTGAGGGCAAGTGATATTATCTGCGGTTGGGATTCCAGAGCGAAGGGGAGTTTTTTCTTCCACACATCCATCACCATTCCTCTTTCCAGTATCGCCAGAGCTATTGAAGACATCAAGCGACTTCGTGACCTAAACCGTAAGGCCTTTTGTGGGATAGACTACTACAGAGGATTTCTGATGCGTTTTATTAAGAAATTGGAGGCCTACTTAGGCTTTAAGGAGGACACTGTTGATATAGAATTTTTCTACTATCAGTCTCGTCAACCGAATGCCCCCAGGTGGAATGAAGATGTGATGGAAGAGATTGAGCAGCTGCTTCTGCAAAAATATGGTGGAAGACCGCACTGGGCAAAGAATCGAGTGTTTACATTCGATGGAACTACTCAAAGAGCTGTGAGTCTCGAGAAATTCTTGGAGGTAAAGAAGAGACTTGATCCATTTGGGTTCTTCTCAAGCGAGTGGTCGGATCCTGTGTTGGGCACATGGAAATGGGCCAGAGTTCAAAGATGGAGAGACAGAAGTGCCTTCGATGGATTGTGCGTCTGTAAAATAGATTGCCATTACTCTCCACGGCATGGAGTCTTTTGCAGACCCAATAAAATTTGGACAAGTGCTCGTGTTTGCAGGCAACAGTGAACAAGAAAATGTTTTTTTTTTTTTTTTCCCCGTGTGAATGTCACAGAACTAGTTAATGTTTTTGTATGTTGTACCCGTAATAGGATTAGATTGAGGATTTACATCAATTTTCTTTGTAGCATGATATTAACCTAGGTTACCTATTCGAACCATTGTACTTCAGATCATATATACCTTTGGTTGCATACTATGTAGCATTGGCAGTCACATTCATGTCCGTAAGGAGAGACTTTTACCTTCAGCTGATCGGAGATAAGTTCGAGATTTGATTTATACATTGTTTATTATGTTAATAAGATTTCGGAAACATGGTTTAATATGTAAATAAGATTTGGTAAGCAGAGACTTGATCCATTTGGGTTCTTCTCAAGTGAGTAGTCGGATGCTGTGTTGGGCACATGGAAATGGACCAGAGTTCAGAGATGGAGAGACAGATGTGCCTTCGATGGATTGTGCGTCTGTAAAATAGATCGCCATTACTCTCCATGGCATGGAGTCTTTTGCAGACCCGGTAAAATTTGGACAAGTGCTCGCGTTTGCAGGCAACAATGAACAAGAAAATGTTTTTTTCCGTGTGAATGTCACAGAATTAGTTAATGTTTTTGTATGTTGTACCCGTAATAGGATTGGATTGAGGATTTACATCAATTTTCTTTGGAGCATGATATTAACCTAGGTTACCTGTTCGAACCATTGTACTTCACATCATATATACCTTTGGTTGCATACTATGTAGCATTGGCAGTCACATTCATGTCCGTAAGGAGAGACTTTTACCTTCAGCTAATCAGAGATAAGTTCGAGAATTGATTTATACATTGTTTATTATGTTAATAAGATTTCGGAAACATGGTTTAATATGTAAATAAGATTTGGTAAATGGTTTTTCTTTCATTGGTATTTGAAATTTACTGATATAATGTCACTGGCACAATCAATGTTTAATTATTAGATTTTTTTTAAATTATTCTTCATAGATCGGTTATTTGACACACAGTGATGTACTTAACAACACATTTCTATTCATTCTACATTACTAAAATTGACCAAAATCAGTACAGATATCTACAACACATTTCTATTCATTCTAGATTACTAAAATTGACCAAAAGCACTATAGATATCTTTCTTAGCAACTATAGGATCTCTTTAAGAATCTTACGGCGATTCCTTTGCAACATTTGGTGATGGTGCAATTGCTAGTTTACTTTATCTTGAATTGTTAATTCATGAATTGGTGGCCTCATTTCTTCAATTTTAGTTGATTCTTATTATCTAGAAAATTATCATCAAAGACAATTTCTTGCAACTTAACGACTAAAATTTTGCACTAAAAATTCTAAGTATGTGCAGGGCTTTTTATATTGATGCACCACACTATACTGCATTTGGAGGTACGAAACACTAGCGCCCCTTCACTTAATGTGCTCTAATGTGTTAAATCTCTATGCAATTCACCAAATCCATTTAGTTCCAACTTAGTCTTATTTTCCAAAAAAATATATATATTATTATCATCAAATCCATATCTGAAAAATACCGCTCAAATATGTAGATGAAATTGGAGTAAACTCTATTTCTGTTGATAAAAATTATCTTTATTTACATCTATGCTAGATATATTGTACTTGAATGTATTTAAAATATCTTATTTGAGTTACATGTTGATTTCATGCTTGTTTTGCAGGATTATTAATCACCAAAAGATTTTCACCCCAATTTCCTATTTCAATATCTATAACAAGTTCTTTTATATATGTGAACAGATTATGTTGTTTTACATATATGTTTTCACGGACAATTGTTCATTTCAATATCTATAACAAAATTTAACTCTTATATTCAATATCTTTGAAACCTCCACGACCTGCTTCCATGGAAGCAAAATTTGCCTTTCATTCCTTCACGATGGCTCCTTCTCCGCAACAACTTATTTCATTATGTTGGCTTACATATATGTTTTCACCAACAATTTCCTATTTCAATATCTATAACAAAATTTTCTAGTTCAAAACTCTTATAATCAATATCTTTGAAACCTCCACGACCTGCTTCCATGTAAGCAAAATTTTCCTTTTATTCCTTCACGATGGCTCCTTCTGTGCAACAACTTATTTCTTCTAGGCTACTCTTTCCTTTGATATTTCCTTGGGGCATTTCTTTTGCAACATATGGTGCAATTGCTAGTTTATTTTTTGTGAAGTCAAATTGAGCAATCTTTATTTGCTTTTTATAAAGTCAAATTTTGAATTAACATTTCAATACAAACATGGTTCATTGAAAATTAAAGATTTTTTTTCCTTTTGCTTTTTCCATTTATATCTAGCATCAACGAACCCATGAGTTGGACTTATTAGTTAGTAACTTATGTGTTGACTTGTCACTTGTAAGTTTGACTCATCTACAAGTAATTTATAGATAGTCAAACATACTAAGTAAAGTCATTTAATGTTGCACAATCTTGGTGAGAGCATCCCACTAGTGGGCAAATTATTTTTTCCATTCAACACTAGGTTAAGTCTATATGGTAAAAAGAATAAAATCAAGTTACCTTAAGTAAGAAAAGGGCAAAAAAATTCAATACAAGAGTATCAAATGATTCAACAATTTTGTTAACTAAAAATATAAAACACACAATAACGTTGTAGATAATCCAATTATATCTCAAAATTATGGACCCTACTATCAAACAACTACTCACTCAATGCCACTACTCTCCATTCTAGAGAGTAAGACACTAAAAAATCATGACTTTTACTACCAACTTCAAAACTTACTAGTGATTGTCAATCTTACTTACAATTTAATGTCTCATTTTTAAATATTATTATTTAAATTTTGTTTATCTAAACATTTTTATAAATCAATATTTTA
Source organism: Pinus albicaulis (assembly GCA_034641835.2). Lineage (NCBI taxonomy): Eukaryota > Viridiplantae > Streptophyta > Pinopsida > Pinales > Pinaceae > Pinus > Pinus albicaulis. Next base: position 1,728,182,122 of record CM076578.1, on the reverse strand, counting down.
CTGAACTCTCTCATTTCCAATAAACTGATTTTCTAACTAGCTTTTAATAAAAACATTGTGACAAACAATACACAACATAGTAAATAATGTTGTGACTAAAGCTCAAATGAAAATAGCATTATACTCTAGGTTACAATCCACAGCCTATCTAAACCATGTTTTTCAACAAGAAGCCTATGACAATGTCTCAACTATTTTTTTAAATATAAAATAGGTCATCCACCTCTAAAATGGAGACAAAATTTTAAAATGATTATGTCATTTAATACTTGACTAGAATTCGAATCCAATCATTGATGACTTCATATTCTACTATAACAGTATATGATACTGCAAAAAAATGTGTACGAAAATGACAGAAATTGCAAAAAAAAAAAAAAAATTACTGTTTTTCATAGAGAGGGACAATCTGCCATTATATATGAGTTAAACTACTTATTTAAGACCATTAATAAGATCCATTCAAATAAGAGCATAACTCTGTTTATGGTTTGCAAAGATGAGGCGTTTGTCGTGAGACAAGTATGTGCTCACAACTCTGTCAAGTACAAGTTGAAGTTGGCAACATAATCATGTATGTGGTGTGTTAATTACGAATAAAAAATGGTTATGTTGAATTATACATTAAAAAGCAATGGAGGGACGAAAGGGGGTGAGTTGCACCTTCAGTTAAAAGTAATTCTGTTGAAGCGCTCCTCTTTCAAAATCTGCTAATCAAAACTGTTAACTGTTATGCCCAGGAATCCATAAACCGTTACATTCTCTGTTTGGATGCACAAAAGAATATAAAATGTCATACTGATTGAAGCTCACAACTTTCGTTGAATCCTTTTGACTGAAAAACACTCACTGCAAGTCTTCTTGTCAACGATCAGCATTCACAGCTTTCTCTCCATAGTAAATATCCGGCAGGACGGAGGAGAATTCGGGATTCCCATCAACATACTTTTCCAAGAACTGTTTCTCTTTGTATGTAGACAAATTCAAAGTTTGAAAAATCCTTATTTACTTTTTGTAAATTCAAATTGAGTAATCTTTATTTGTTTCTTATAAAGTCAAAGTTTGAATTAAGAGTTCAATACAAACATGGTTCACTGAAAATCAAAGCTTTTTTTTCTTTTTATTTTTCCATTTATATCTAGCATCGTTGAACCCATGAGTTGGACTTGTTAGTTAGTAACTTATGTGTTGACTTGTGAATGTCAATCTTGCTTCCAATTTAATGTCTCATTTTTAAATGTTATTATTTAAATTTTGTTTATCTAAACATTTCTACAAATCGATATTTTATTGAATTCCTCATTTCCAATAAACTGATTTTCTAACTAGTTTTTAATAAAAACATTGTGACAAACAATACACAACATAGTAAATAATGTTGTGGCTAAAGCTCAAATGAAAATAGCATTATACTCTAGGTTACATTCCACAGCCTATCTAAACCATGTTTGACAACAAGAAGCCTATGACAATGTCTCAACTATTATTGAAAATATAAAATAGACCATCCACCTCTAAATACAATACAATGGTTCATTCAAGGGAACTTGTAGGCTTGCAAGGCACTAAGTTCGGCCAAGGACACAAAATCTTAGAATGATTATGGTCAAACACAAAATCTTAAAATGATTGTCATTTAATACTTGACAAAGGTTTGAGTTCAATCGATAACGACTTCATATTTTACTATCAGAGCATATGATACTGAAAGAAAATGTGTAGAAAAATGATAGAAATTGCAAAAAAAAAAATTTAAAAAAAATATTATTGTTTTTCATCGAGAATGCATGTATTGGTAGGGACAATCTGCCATTATATAAGAGTTAAACTACTTATTTAAGACCATTAATAACATCCATTCAAATAAGAGAAAACCCAACTCAAAGAGTCTTGTATGTCCCTTAGTCAAACATGAGAGAGATGAAGGGTTGATATATAGTTGTCCTAATCCCCCTCTATCTCTATTGGAATAAGACAACTTTTCAGATAATTTAATATTTTGACATATATAATATTAATTGCATTATTTTTATTATTTTTAATATACACCCAGCCTAGATCTATCTTAACTCTAGATCTATCAAGCGCCGAGAGGGATCAAATCTCTAGAGGTGCAAACTTCTTTTTTGAGTGCAAAACTCGAGGAAAGGTTTGCACCTCGAGAGATTTGATCTCTCTCGGCGCTTGATAGATCCAGAGTTAAGATGGATCTAGGATGGTTTCAGTTGTGTGCGGCCAAGGAAAATCTATCGAACATGTGATTAATTTTATCAATAATATGTAAATACAGATAATATAAATACAATCATTTTATATATATGCTAAATATGTCTAATATTTATGTGATCATTTTAATTTTAAAATTTTCTTAGTTACCTCAGTCTTTTGAGATGATAAATATTGTTAAGAACTTTAATGATGAAATAATTTTTTTGAATGCAAAGTGACAATGTAATAGTGTTGAATGATAGAAAATTAAAATAATAAGAATGTAGTCAATTACAAATAGTCTTCATTGTGATCAATCTCAAGTTATTTTATTTTACTATTCTTATTGTCACTTTTGTTAGTTTTGTCATCTTTTCATATCGATTATATGAAAAGGACAATTGAAATAATAAACTATTTAAATACTTACCTTGAACTATTGTACTAAACATCATATATTGTCTCTCTTGCTCTTCAATATTAATAAGTTGATTTACTATAACACAAATATTAATGTATATTGTCAGTAATTCTGTGTGCTTACACTGAAATCAATGCACAATCTTAATTCAATAACTTTAAAATTAATATACCATCAATGTACATCCAGTTACATCAAATCAGAAATCAACATCTATATTGAAATCAATGCACCTGATGCAAACAATCAAATAAGATTAGAAAACAACATCTACACTGAAATCAATGCATCTAATGCAGGGAATCAAATAGGGATTAGAAATCAACATCGACACTAAAATCAATGCATCTAGTGCAAGTAAGCAAATAATATTAGAAACCAACATCTACATTGATATCAATGCATCTAGTACAAGCAATCAAATAGGATTAGAAATCACCATCTACACTGAAATCAACGCATTTAGTGCAAGCAATCAAATAGGATTAGAAATCATCTACATTGAAATCAATGCATCTAGTGCAAGCACTCAAATATAATTAGAAATCAACATATACACTAAAATTAATGCATCTAGTGCAAGCAATCAAATAGCATATGAAATCACCATCTACATTGAAATCAATGCATTTAGTGCGAGAAATCATATAGGACTAGAAATCATCTGCATTGAAATCAATGCATCTAGTGCAAGCAATTAAATATAATTAGAAATCAACATCTACACTAAAATCAATGCATCTGGTGAAAACAATCAGAATGGATCACAAATCACCATTTACACTGAAATAAATTCTTCTAGAGCAAGAAATCTTCTTCCCTATCTTCCCCCTCGAACTACATCTCTCTTTCCCTCCATCTCTCCACTCTCTCACATCCTCCATCTTCCTTCCTCTCTCTCCATTTCTTTCCCACATATATATATCTCTCTCTCTTCACCCTCCAACTATGTTACTATATCCCTCCCTCTCCCATTCTCTCCATATCTCCTTTATCTCTTTATCTCACCCCAAAACATACACACACTCACTCCATATCTCCCTTGTCACTTTATCTCTCTCTCCACTTCTCACTCTATATGTATTCCTTCTTCCCTCCCTCTCCCCCCCTCCAACTCCATCTTTGTATCCTTCCATCTCTCCTTCTATCTCTCTCTCTCTCTCTCTCTCTCTCTCTCTCTCTATAACTCTCTTCCTCTCTCTCCCTTTCTCTCCTACCTTCCTCTATCTTTTCCTCTCTCTCTCTCTCTCTCTCTCTCCAATCCTCTTTCTTCCCCCTCCACTCTCTCTCTCTCTCTCAACATCTACACTAAAATCAATGCATATAGTGCAAGAAAAATAGGATTAGAAATCACCATCCACACTGAAATCAATGCAAGTGCAAGAAATAATCTTCCGTGCTCCGCACCCCCCCCCAACCTTCAACTCCATCTCTAATTCCCTCCCTCTCTCCACTCTCTCACATCTTCTCTCTCTTCCTTCCCCTCTATCTCTTTCCCTCCCACATCTATCTCCCTCTCTCCCCCCATTCCCTCCATCTCTCCTTATTAATTAGATTAACAACTCTCGAAATCCTTTCTCACAAATATTATTTCAATGTTCTCACAATCATATAGATGCTTCCTCACAAATGAAATACGAGACTTACTTTGTTTTAAATTTATATATGTATGGAGAGAAATGATTTTTCGTTAGGGTCAACGTTAGATTAATTAGATTAAATTTTAAATGTTAAATATTAATCATTATTACGTTTACATCTTTACTGTATAGACCATGCATATAGTGTACTGAAATACCAACCTACTTGATCCAAATTTATTACATTTTAATAATATTAATATTATAATATATTAATGTGAATATTATAATTAATAATAATATTAATATTAATATTAGGGTTAATAATGTTTTTTTGGCATGGTATTAATAATAATTTGGCCCATGATATTTAGTTCAAGATGTAAATATAAAAAGAGGTTTTATTTATTACCATACCTATTTAGCCCATGGTATTAAAGTGGTAGTTTTCCCATAGGCTTCACCTAAATAAACCTTTTATTTATTTATCGAGTACCCCAAAAAAAAAAAAAAAACCTTTTTATTTACCATACCCAATAAATAAATAAAAATATTCCCTTGTACATTTCAAATGTTTACTTAGATTACATTTATTTATTTACCATACCCCCATGGTATTTGGCCCACGCCCAAGGTATTGAAATGGTATTTTTCTCATAGGCTTCACCTAAATAAAACATTTATTTATTTACCATACCCCCTGTACATTTCAAATGTTTACTTACATTACATTTATTTACTTACCATACCCAACTTTACATTACATCTACACATCTCTATATAGTTTTTGACATATCAAAGTTTACACTACATTTCTCACATTATATCTACACATCTCTATATACTCCCACATATCAAAAGTTTACATTACATTTCTCACATTACATCTACACATCTCCATATACTTCGACATATCAAAAGTTTACATTACATTTCTGACATGACATCTACACATCCTATCTCTATATACTCGGACATATCAAAGTTTACATTACATTTCTCACATGACATCTACACATCCTATATACTAGGCTCACATCTCCATATACTCCGACATATCAAAAGTTTACATTACATTTCTCACATGGCATCTACACATCCTATATACTGGTCTCCATCGCTATATACTCTGACATATCAAAAGTTTACATTACATTTCTCACATTACATCTACACATCTCTATATATTGGTGTGTAGAGTGCCTCTAGGCGCAATCAATATTAGTCGTGTTATGTGAGAATATGCATCCACAACCATGTCATGTTGGATGATGCTACAATTATTCAATAAACTATTTTCAAAGGTTTAACATCTAACAAAGATTTATATTTAAATGCAGACAAATTCAAAGTTTGAACAGTCCTTATTTACTTTTTACTTTTTGTGAAGTCAAATTGAGCAATCTTTATTTGCTTTTTATAAAGTCAAATTTTGAATTAACATTTCAATACAAACATGGTTCACTGAAAATTAAAGATTTTTTTTGCCTTTTTGCTTTTGCCATTTATATTTAGCCTCAATGAACCCATGAGTTGGACTTATTAGTTAGTAACTTATGTGTTGAATTGTCACTTGCAAGTTTGACTCATCTACAAGTAATTTATAGATAGTCAGACTCATCTACAAGTAATTTATAGATAATCAAACATACTAAAAATTATCTTTTCCATTCAACACTAGGTTAAGTCTATATGGTAAAAAGAAAAAATAAATAAATACATAGCCAAACATAAAATCAAGTTACCTTAACTAAGAAAAGGGCAAAAAAATTCAATACAAGAGTATCAAATGATTCAACAATTTTGTTAACTAAAAATATAAAACACACAATAATGTTGTAGATAATCCAATTATATCTCAAAATTATGGACCCTACGATCAAACAACTACTCACTCAATGCCACTGCTCTCCATTCTAGAGAGTAAGACACTAAAAAATCATGACTTTTACTACCAACTTCAAATCTCATTTCTAATAAACTGATTTTCTAACTAGCTTTTAATAAAAACATTGTGACAAACAATACACAACATAGTAAATAATGTTGTGACTAAAGCTCAAATGAAAATAGCATTATACTCTAGGTTACAATCCACAGCCTATCTAAACCATGTTTGTCAACAACAAGCCTGTGACAATGTCTCAACTATTATTTTAAATATAAAATAGGTCATCCACCTCTAAAACGAAGACAAATTTAATACTTGACTAGGGTTCGAATCCAATCATTGACGACTTCATATTTTACTATAACAGTATATGATACTGAAAGAAAATGACCGAAATTGCCAAAAAAAAATTAAAAAAAGAAATACTGTTTTACATAGAGATGGGATAATCTGCCATTATATATGAGTTAAACTACTTATTTAAGACCATGAATAAAATCCATTCAAATAAGAGCATAACTCTGTTTATGGTTTGCAAAGATGAGGCGTTTGCTGTGAGACAAGTATGTGGTCACAACTCTGTCAAGTACAAGTTGAAGTTGGCAACATAATCATGTAAATGGTGTGTTAATTACGAATCAAAAATGGTTATGTTGAATTATACATTAAAAAGCAATGGAGGAACGAAGAAGGGTGAGTTGCACCTTCAGTTAAAAGTAATTCTGTTGAATCGCTCCTCTTTCAAAATCACTGTTAACTGTTATGCCCAGGAATCAGTAAACCGTTGCATTCTCTGCTTGCATGCACAAAAGAATATATAAAAAAAAAGGCAGTGAATGAAATGTCATACTGATTGAAGCTGTTCACAACTTTCGTTGAATCTTTTTGACTGAAAAACACTCACTGCAAGTCTTCTTGTCAACGATCAGCTTTCACAGCTTTCTCTCCATAGTAAATATCCCGCAGGACGGAGGAGAATTCGGGATTCCCATCAACATACTTTTCCAGGAACTGTTTCTCTTTGTATGTAACAATATGTGGGGAAATCCTCTCTGTCTTCAACAGTTGCATGGACTTTAAGGCCTCCATTACCCTATACCGAGGGATTATCCTCGTCTCCAAGTTGAATGACAGCAGAGAGGAACATCTAACAAAATCATCCAATGGAAGCCCCAGTGATTTGACCAGAAAATCCACTTTTCGTTTCAGTGTTTCTTCTGAGTATGACAGAATCCACGGTGCCTGACTTGACAATTTGTAAATTTGTTTTTCAGAGAAACCTAAACTGATAAAAAACTGCAGTTTTCGATCTATCTTTTCTTTTCCCTTTCCTAGTAGAAAACGCATGGCATGTCCAAATATATGCGATCCCTTCTCAAACCCCAAACCCTCGGCCACTTTAAATGACTCTATAACTTTTTCCTCCGTATACGTGAGGAAACGGGGTTCCCTTGCCAATAACTTCGATGACGCATCGCCCTCAATACCCAATCTTTGAAGCAGCGAAAACGCGGATTTAAGCTTATCCTCACTCAGATCGAGAATTTTTGAATTGGTATAAATAATCTTGCAGATGTCCTCTGTTTTTATGATAGGCCTTAGCAAGTTGAGTCTGGACTTTAAGTCTCTTTCGGATTTATATAAGAAAATCCCAGGGTTGCAGAGGACCGCCTTTCGAATCTGAGGGATGGTCAAACCACATTCACTTAACAACACCAACCCTTCTTTCAAATCCTGGCTTGGTTTATGCAGCAAGCCCTTGCGAAGTTTAAGGACTTTCGAAACATCTTTCTCTGTCATACCGCATTTGTTGATGAAAAAATCTGTTACAACGCCCCCATCTGGTCGAGTTGGGAATGGGTTACTGTTTCCGTGCACAAATTGGCGATTTTTATGTGGGGATTTGCATTAATTGCAAGAGGACGAAACAGCAAAATTGGGGTCGATACTAGTGGGACTTTGTTCATTATCAGACGTTTCCATATTCGCTGAAGAGACATTATCTTTGCAACAGTGAAATCGCAGAGTTAAACGCACCCTTGCTGAAACTAAAAGGATAAACAGAGAAATAAGTACCTGGAGGAGCCCGCTGGAATGGATCTGGATAAATATCGCCGTAGACGGTTCGGAGGGCAAAATGTTTTGGAAGACCAGAAGTGAGCAGGGTATTGTTAGGATTTAGGGTTTTATTTGAGTTAAAGGATATTCGGTGGTGAGATGAGAGGATTAGGGTTTTGTGAGGATTCAGGAATCCAATGCGGTGAGATGGAAAAAGGATATGGATGTTTCCATCGGGCGCAGAAAAGTGTGGGATATATATAGCCAAAGTTTCAAGTTATTTTAGGCCAATCTCGATTAAAAAGAGGATTATAAAAGAAATTTGCTTGTTTCAAGACGTGCAAAGATAATTTAAAGAAGAAATGGAAGATTTGGGAAGATCATTTAATTATGAATAAAGCTAAAAACAAACTCATAATTAAATTTTAGAATTTGAAATTAACTAGACCAGCCTAACCTCAGAGGGATTAAATCTTAAGAGGTGCAAACTTTTACTCAAGTTTTGCACTCAAAAAAGAGGCTTGCACCTCTAGAGATTTGATCCCTCTCGGCTCTTGATAGATTTAAGATGGATCTAGGCTAGTTTATTTATATTTATATTTATTTACCATGCATTGTTTATTTACCATGGTATTTGGCCCATAGGCTTGGTATATATTTAGATGTTGATTTATAATCATATTTGATATATTTTTATGTATTTACCTCTTTTATATGGAGTAAATATTAAAAGAGGTTTTATTTATTTACCATACCTCTTTTTATATGGAGTAAGTGTAAAAAGAGGTTATTGAGACATTTCAAATGTATTTCAAATGTTTACTTACATTGCATTTCTTACCTTACATTTCTCACATTACATTTACACATGTGCCTTATACTCTGACATGTCAAATGTTTACATTACATTTCTCACATTACACCTACACATGTACCCTATACTGGCTGTAGAATAATTCAAAAAAGCTAATTAAAAACAAACAAAAAATAATGTTGGAGCGTTTGAATCGTTTTTATGATGGTGGAAATGGATTCAACACCATCAAGAACATAAAAAGAGTCAAGTCCCACTAGCACAATCGGTTGAGGATGGGCCTCGTCAAAAGGGCGACCTAGGATCAAACCTCACGGAGTCTGTTGCGCTCGTGCTGGGGAGAGGAGACAAGTTAAACCCAATTTTCTTAGTGTTGGCATGGCCCAGGCCGAGTGTGATCCTTGGGTGATTTTGACGGATTAGATGCCCCTAGGTTGTGGTTTCTCAAGCCACGGGTCAAGCCTTGCCCCTGGGTTGTGGTTTCTCAAGCCACGGGTCAAGCCTGATATAATCTCTCGTGAACTTAGAGCACTTGACAAACAAAAAAAATTACATAGAACTTAAAATTAAAATTAAAAAATAAAACTAATAATTAAACAAGCCTAGAACTTTCTTAACTCTGGATCTATGAAGTGTTGAAAGACATCAAATCTCTTGAGGTGAAAACTTATTTTAAAGTGAAGAGATTTGATCCCTCTTTGTGCTTGGTAGATCAAAAATTAAAATGGATCTAGACTAGCACAAGAAATGCTTTACTTCCCACTATTAAGGAAATATCAAACATCATATTATAAATGTTGACACCTGATATTTGGGATTAGGTAAATACATATAAATATTGTAAATAGAAAATAGGGATAATTAGAAGATGAAGAGACATTGTGATCAGGTGCTCAGTATTATGGTCAAAAATCAAAATTCTGAGAATGACGTTAAACATGAACGACCGTGTAGTGCTCATCGTTCTGAATCTGGCACAACTTGTTTCGTGCGAAATTGACTCTGTATGCTCCCAAAAATTAGTTTTGTTCGATTTGCTATAAATAAAAAAATGATGGCAAAGAGCCCAGTGAGCAGTCCATATTGCTGACGTGGCATGTTGAGTGGGCAAGGTCAAATTTGGTCAATTTCCTCCGTCGAATGTGGAACTGCCAAGTGGCAGCATCTGGTTGGTTCAAATTTTTGGTGATTTGGCAATTTGTGAGTGGTTGAAGTGTGGGCCAATGAGGAGGAGGCATGTGGCTTGGCTTTGAGGCCTACGTGCGCCCCCCTCCCCCAAAAATGGTGGAGTAAAAATTTGTCATAGGATCGGAAGGGCCAGCGGGGGTTGAACACAAGACCTCTGCCCCACTAGCGCCACATGCTAGCGCCTACGCTATGCATTAGATATTAACCATAATACTATGTCGTAGATATTTCAATGTTAAATGTTGCACCGACAAGGGGACTAGGCGCCAGCCCCCAGCACATGACCACGACCTCAGAACCACAGTGGAGCACATAAACCTTAAGCGTGGGATTAACCACTAATCACCATTTATTAACGTTAATCCATCATTGAGTAACACTAATACAGATTATCCACAAAGCATCGAGTTTAAAGGTTAAGCAGGTTTAATTATCACTAACTGCATTTAATTAACTTAATGCGGATTAGTTTGGCGGTCCGCCAAATTCGGCAGAACTACTACTTTGGCGCCAACTAGCCCGAATTAACTCTAGTTAGTTAAATTTATGCAGGAAATTGTGGGCAAACTGTTGGAGGTCGTAACTCAGTGAGTTTTCGACCAAATCAGGAGAAAAAAGAGCCTAAGGTACCATTTTGAGTATTCTGAACTCATTGGTGCAAGTTTCAGGAGCAGAAAAGCATTGTAAATATATCATTTTGCAAATTTGAGCATAATAGAGAGGCCCAAGCCATGGAAGCTGGACCAAGGAGATGTAGCCCAGGAGGGGTGAACTCCTTCATCAAATCTGTGTGTTTATGTGTTGTATGGTGATGTACTATACTTTTATTTGATGTTGTTCAATCTTTCTTTTATGTTAATTTGTTCATAAACATAACATAAAAATTACGCATGAGACTCAATCACTTGTAAGAGAACTTGAACCCTTAAGCACATATAAGACATTGGTTTCAAAATCTGAAAGAGGAATTAGCACATCATAACTAGCATACCTTATTCAGATCACGTTGGGAGATGAAACCCAAGATTCTCTTCCTCCATGTATATATCTATGATCAATCTTAATGCAAGAATACAATTCACTTTGAGGAGTTACCTCCTGGCCTGACATGGTATCAAAGCTAGCCCCTTTTTTTGGCTTCCTTTCTGCCCTTGCAACTCCCTCTTGCCTCTATTATGCATATTTTGTAGAACTGACACCTCTGCCTTCTAATCGACCATACCTCAGCCTTGAGTCACTGCCCCATAGTGGTATGGAAATGTAATTGATCTGAGATTCCTTATTCTGTGATATTATCATTGTATATTGAGACTGCTTGTCGTGGGACAAGTATCTCTCATTTTGTAGGCTCCATCGTTTACATTGCTTTGCTACACGAGGGCTAACTATATGATTGGCTTTCTATAGCTACAGTGTGCAGCACTGTGTGTTGGCAAGGCTCCTTGCCAACATCGATAATCAGATTCGACCATTTCTCTCAACCATTGTTGGGTAGATTTGACCAAACGTTTGACTCTTCACACCTCCATTCTAGTTTGACTAACACACATCGAGTTTAGAGATCAGTAATTATCTACAAGGCTATGGCTCTAAGATGTGCATTTCTTCCAACAAGGGAGACGCGGCTCTTAAGCGCTCGGGATAATGGCTTCGTCACCTCCCGTTCTGAGACCTGCTAACACACAACGATTTTGCTCACTTGAAGCCTGGGTATACGCTTCATGACAAAGTAATACGTCCTGCTGAGGATCAGACGAATCGGTTGAGTTGTTCCCCATATGAGCATCTCGGGTGGCCTCATTTGCAGTAGATAATTCATCATGTATTGCTTCAAAATCTTGTACAGAAAGGTTGGTCGATATATTGCAGAGAAAGGTTGGTCAATATATTGCAGAGAAAGACCAGTCGATATATAGCTTCAAAATCTCTTTGGACCGAATGGTTTATTGACTCTGTTATGATATATATTTCTCAATACTCCTTTTTTGAAGACTGATTGATAAATTGAATGACAAAGGTGTGAAATTTTTGTATGGTGAATGTATTGGTTTGTATATAGTGTGAATGTATGTTGTTATATGTTGGATGGTGGATATATAATACATGACCTTTGAAGACTATATGCTCCTTTATGTGTTGATTTTTTTAAGGGTCGTATTGTATATGGATAATATAGGTGATGATGTTTTGGAGACATAGCCACTGAATTTTATTACAAATACATCAATTTTTTTGTGCAACCACTGAAATTTTTTTAGGCCAAATCAGTTTTTTCTGATGCATTCACTAATTTCTATTGTGAGAATAGTTCTCACCGGCAAAGAGAACTATCATGAGTGGTCTTGGAAGATAAAACACACCCTTGTTTTCAATGAGTTGTGGAAAGGGGTTTGTGAAGGAGGAGACAATGCACTTGCAAATCCCACTTCAGACAATAGCAAATTTATTGATCAAACGAGAACTATTACCTCAAAACAAGAACTCTAACAACAAAACATCAAAAAATAGCCTGAAAACGAAACGTGTTATTCTAGAATAACCTTTTTTTGGGGTAAATTTTCATCATTTTTTAAAAATGGAAGTAAAAGTCAATTTTTTTTTGTGCAAAAAACACCGTGAAAACAAAAAATGTTGAAATAAAAATTTTAAAATAATAAAAATTTATATTAAAATAAAAATGAAAAAAAAAAAAACAAAATTCAATTTTTTTTTAATTAAAAAAATTAAAAATTATATATATATATATATATATATATATATATATAATTTGAATAAATAAATAAATAAATTTTAAAATACAAATTAAAAAACATTTTTTTAATTTAAATTTAAAATAAATTAAAAATGAAAAATGAAAAAAAATATATATATAAATGATAATGTGATTTTCCAAAAGATTTATGATAAATTAGATATGGATCACAGAAGTTTAAACTCTCAAAAAAAAAAATTAAATTAAAATAAATAAATAAATAATAAAATAAAATAAAATAAATAAATTTATAAATATAAAAAAATAAATTTATAAAGAAATATTAAATTTTATTAAATTAAAAAATAAATAAATAAATTAATTAATTTAATAAATATTAAAAAATAAATTAATTAATTAATTAATGGAGATCTAAAAGAGAATGGTCAAGGCATCAACCTGCCCATCAAATGTGCTACAATAGACCTCCAATCATTATGTTACACTTCTCCAGCAGGGTTGCCTTTCTGATGGCCACTTCTAGACTTATATACTCACTATTTGGGCCTAAGGATCCTCCTTAAGGTACCCTATAGGAGACCTCTCACAACAACAACAAAAAACTAGCCCTCAATCACATGGAGAATACCCATGTTCTGGTTGTGGCCTCCTTTAGGTAACTATGGTTGGGTTAGGAGGTCCCTCCTAGGCCTTTAGGCCCACCCAATCAACCATCCCACACATGGTTGCAATAAACAAAGACCTGCGGCCCTTTACAGAGATATATATACACTAACTAGCACACAAAATACCCACAACAAACCTTTGTACCAACGATTGAACCTGCAAGGAAACCCACACTCAAAGACAAGAGAAAACCAAGCCAAATTTTCCTCCAAGCCTCCACAAGGATGCCTCAGACCTGCGTTGTCTTATGCCAAGGAAACCACACCCAAACGTAGCGATATCCCCTCTTTAACTCGGCTTCCTTGCCTTTTCTTCCTTACTACCTCACACATTGTCCATTTTAGAGCTATATCTTTAATGGATGATCACTTGGATGTGTCTCAAATGAGGTATAACTTACCTCTTTTTATACAAGACTCTAGGGAAATGTCTAGCCCATCTAGGGTCTTCCTTAAGCTAAGCTTACCCTTCTTCTTGAGCCACCTTTATCCATACTTAACTTCAAAAAATAATATATTTATTTCTACAACTCGGATTTCGACAATTTTCAATGCCTCTGGTTGGTCTCGAAATCCTCTATCTTCTTCATCCATCACATGTAGAAATATCTCCATGGTTTTGGCCCCAACATCGATGGGTACAAAACCCTAAGCCTGGGTTTCAAGCCCACAAAAGACTTTTGTGTGCCAACTCCTCCAACAAACATCAAGCTTAGGGTTTGGAGTACCTCCCAAGCTACAAATCTCAACACTCTCTCTTGGCGATGGAGGTACTTCCAACACTAGGAAGTTTCCATCATCATCACCAACAACACTATCCCATATGGAGTCCATCACTGCAACATACTACGTAGAACGAACCCTGCAATCAATCTCGGTAGTGCCTCTGCATCATCACATTTGAACCCAAAGATTCCAAACCTCCATAGGGTTGCTCCCTTTGAGGTGTAATATTCCCAAATGGGAAATGCAACAATACAATGCAGAATGATGGAAAAATAACGCAGATCATCATTTATATAGCAAGAGGCTAATCTAGAGACCTTTCATATGTTATTACAACAACAAAATATACATGAATAATGGGCCATAAGATGCATAACAAGAAAGTACAAGTCTCCAATGAAGAAATCCCTCAATATGAGGTGTTGCAACCATATATAAAAGCTGGAAAACCCTTACAACGTTATTTTATTGGCTCTGAAACAACAGTATATTATACATCAGATCTATAGAAAATATGTGGCTCAAAAGATAGATCTATATCAGATCCATGCATTATACAAGCTCCTCTATAGAACCCCCTTGGGGTTTTCAGCAAAACACCAAGTACAAGGTGTAGATCTAAGATCTACTGAAAAATACAGATTTGGAAAGTGTGGCTAATCCGATATGATCAATAGAATAGCCTTCTCCAATAGATCTTCAAAGTGAAGGGCAGATCCCCAACACTAGAAAATTAGCTCTCCAAATGGTGTTCCAAATCACCCTGCAACTGCACCTATAGAAATAACGCAGATCTAAAAGTAAACTGCGCTGTAGGGATCAAAATAAGGTTGGCCTTATGCCAAGATCTGAAAATGATGCTCAAGCCCTCCAATATTTTCCTCCCAATGAAGTAGAAACCTCCTCCACTGAAAAGGAGCACTGAAATGGTCTAGATCCGAAAGATCTAGTCTCCACTTGTTGCAGCTTGAAAAAACAACCAAACCCTCAATAGGATCTATGCTGTAGTTGTAAGAAGAAGCTTGGCCCTAAGCCAGATAGTGGACAATGCAATACAAACTCTCCCAAGAGCTACTCAATGGGAAGAGGTGGGATTCCCGACTAGGAACACCCAATGCTAAACAACATCTAATCTCAACTAAACAACAAGAGAAAGATATATGTCTAAACAAACCATATATTTAGAAAAATATCATATACATAGACCCTTCTAATGCTGCCATCCCCTTCCTTTTATACGACAAGATCTTCCAAACCCTAAACCACTTCCAATGAGATCACTTCTTTCACACAAGGTGTCTCCATCTAAAATTGTGTTGTCCCTCATTGATGGCCACTCCTCCATGAAAGCGTTGTAGATTTGGTCAAGATTGACCTAGTCAAAATGTTCTAGCCCCTTTCACACCTAAGGATGCTTGATTTAACAGCCAAGATTTATCCTTTTCACATTTTGCATTGATTTATTCATTATTAAGGAGTATTATGGACCTCCTTTGCTCTTTTATTATTTAAACAAAGTAATGAAACAAAAATGAATATTCCAATTAGCTCATGACTAATTGGGAATATTACATGAGGCTAGACTCCCTCTAAGTCTACACGATCTCCACTGGCTCAGTCCTGCAAGCAATCATCCTCCTGGATCAAATAACACTCACGAAAATCCTTCGAATCTAAAATATGCAACATCAAGATCCGATGAAGACTCTAGCCTACCAATCTGCATTCCATCACATGAATTTATCTCGATCATTCTGATATCATCCATGCCAAAGAAGTCCTCGAGTTGTCCCAACCATCCATGATAAGTCATGGGAATTCCATGATGAACAACCTACCCTACAAAAAACGGTTGTTCACTAGGCTCACCACCTATCCACTAAAAATCCCAACCAATCTCACTGCCAAGCCAATCAAGACCACATCTCCATGTGTTCAGTTGAACCCTCTACTCCATGATCTAGACACCCACAACTCCATATGCGTTGCTTCATTGTGCACACTCTGATTCACTGACACCTCAAAGTGGCTCTAATACCATGTTTTTTTTACACAATACTGGTGTCTAAGATAGAATCTTAAATCACTAATGCTACCAAACCAAGTATCACAACATATTACAATGGAATATAAATAACAGTAAATCACACGTGCACAAATATAGACAACTTTTAACAGATTTTCAACCCAATTTCGTTATATTAATCAAACTGAATAATACAACAGTCTAGGGGTCTTGTACCAGCGATAATGGCACTCATACATCCACTGATACAAGATATACAAAATTGGCGCTTGGTGTCAATCCATCAACAACCAATCTACCCTCAACAAGATACTCTAACCATCTCGCTTTAGCACGCTCTCTCAACTCCTCTCGGCCATTCCATGTATCTGCCCGGTCCTCCGGATCCTTATCTGCAGCATTGCCTCTATCAATGATCCAAGTCCATCTAGCCACTGAGCCTCGGCTCAACAATCTTCTCTCACATTGATGGTTCTTCCATCAACACATCGAGACTCTTGTTGAGTTTTTCACAACTTCGTTTGTGAACAACTCACAACTTCACATTGTTACTCCTTAGCTACTCGGGGACTTTAGCCCACTATATGTTGAAAATGGCACCAAGAAATATCTTGATTTAATTTTCCCTTTAATTAAATTAGGAGAAAATTGTAATTCCACATGAGAAGACAACTTGTACGAGTTAACTAAGTTAGTTTGAATTAGTTGGTTCAGTTAATTCGAGTTGAGGACCTAACTTGAGTCATGTAGAGTGGTTCCTACTTTATAAGAGTCTAGGTTGAGTTTATTTTGAGTTGTAATTAATTAATTCAGTAAAATTAAGTCAAAGTTGGTTAAACTAGTTCCAACTATTGGAGGAACTAGTAGGAGGTCTAGCAGTGGGGTGCAACTTCAGTGTTCAACTAGTTAACTGATAAATCAACCATAAATAACTCATGCATGCATGAAATACGAGTTACCCATTTGAGATTGAAGTTAAAGGGAAGTGTACTATCAGTTTTATAATCATCCAAATTGTACATGTGGTGCATGCAGTAAGAGGAAGGCCTATGGAGGATTGCACAGTTTTGAATTGGGATTTCCCTAATTAATAGGGGGTTAATTCCTTGAGGAACTATGCAAGGAAATAGGGACTTGGGCAGGCTTGTATTTGGTTAAGTATTGACCAGAACTAGCTTGTGAAGGAGGGAGATAGATTTTGATAGTGCAGAGTTTTCTGGGGCTTGAGCGAAGCATCGTAATCTTCTCAATTTTTCTGACTAATGCAATATACATATAGGAATGGTTTTTAAGTGTGGCTTTCCCTTAGAAATCATTGTGTAATGTGTGATTGAATTATGTCTATTCTATGCTTCATGATTTCATGATCATTTAATTACTTCTGTAGTTGGTAGAGTAGATTCAAGTCTTTTGATTTAGATAAATTTCATTAGCAGTTTGAATCTACAACATATTTCTACATGGCATCGAAGCTGAAATCACAATGGAAGAGAAGAATCTGAAGTTGTCCTTGCAGGATCGAATTTTCATAATCAAATATTCAGAACTAACAAGATGGCCTTATATGGATTGAGACTCGAATATGCCCTTGAGGGTAGTGCGAATTATATTGCTTGGAAGGATGAGATCGAGGAAATTTGGAAGATAATGGGTTGAAGGAATTTGCAGATACTAATATTCCAAAACCTCCAACATCTGATGCTCGGGATTTATAGATTGGAAAAAGTGTGTTGCAAAATCAAGGAGGATCATATTGGAAGGAGTTCGAGATCATATTGTCTCGAACCTCCATGAGAAGTAGACTCCATATATAATGTGGAAATCCTTGATAGACCTGTTTTAGAACACCAGTGATCACAGGAAGTTGGCACTAAAGGACAAGCTTTGGAAAATCAAGATGGAAAAGGGAAACACAATACCACAGTACTTGAGCAAGTTTACCCAATGTCAGGATGAGCTTAGGAGTGTTAGTATTACA
Organism: Pinus albicaulis; assembly: GCA_034641835.2. Taxonomy (NCBI): domain Eukaryota; kingdom Viridiplantae; phylum Streptophyta; class Pinopsida; order Pinales; family Pinaceae; genus Pinus; species Pinus albicaulis. The sequence continues at coordinate 1,728,163,854 of CM076578.1, read as the reverse complement.
GTTGTTGAAGATGATTTGGTCGACCTAACACTTCTATGCTTTCCAAAGAGCTAACACAACTACCATGATTCATTAAATGGGAAGGAGAATCTACCAAAATGGGAACGTTTGTGGTCCAACTTGGTGCAAGAAAGACACTAGCCGGAAAGTGAAGCCTCTCAAGAGCGATAACGATGGTGAATGTGTGTCGAATGAGTTCAAGAATAAAAGGCATTCGACGGGAGTTGAAAACACCCCATAAACCATAACAAAATGGTGTGGCTGAGAGTAATAACAAGAGTAGTGTGGGAGATGCACGGGTGATGTTGCATGATCAGGGCCTACCGTTGCACTTGTGGGATGAAGCATGAAACACATCGGTATATGTGCAGAACAAGAGTCCTCACCGGATTCTCGGAATGAGTACACCAGAAGAATATTTTTCAAGTAAGAAACCAGATGTGACACATTTCAAGATCTTTGGTTCATCAATTTACTGTCATGTTTCCAAGGATGCAAGGAAAAATCTAGAATCGATAGCAGCGTTGGGCATATTTTTTGGGTACAATAATACACCTCACAACTATCGGGTGTACCTTCCATCTCACAGGAGGGCAGTTGCTCGTAGAGATGTGAAGTTATATGAAGTGAAGGCCATGAGATGTTCCCTTGAGAGGGAGATTCAGTTGCATGCAGATGAGGATATTTTAGCTCCAAAGGAAGAACCTTAGGATGTTGTGGAGTAGCCACAAGAAGATGAGCAAAGAGTGGAAGCACCCACTCATGCAGAGACATCCAAAGATGGAAGGAAGTGCACCAGGGAAGCTGGCATATTATTGCATGATGCTAGAGAGAATGTGGAAGCAGCCACATCTCATCACTGGAAGGGGAAGTCACCAGATCGATACACTCGCTACATGGCTATGATGAGCAAGAGTGTAGAGATTGAGCCATCCTCATTCGAGGAAGCAGTGCAACAACCAGTATGGGTTGATGCCATGGTAGAGGAATATGATTCCATTATTAGGAACAGTTCTTGGTAAGTGGTCCCAAGGCCAGTGTAAAATTCAGTGGTAGGTTGCAAGTGGATCTATAAGGTGAAGCAAGAATTAGATGGGAGTGTCGAGAAACACAAGGTCAGATTTGTGGCCAAGGGGTTCTCTTAGGTGGATGGAATTGAATATGAGAGGACCTTTTCTCTAGTAGCAAGGTACTCTTCAATCATATCAATTCTAGCACTTTCAGCGTAGATGGGATATAAGATACATCAGATGGATGTAAAGACAACTTTCCTCAATGGAGTGATTGAGGAAGAGGTGTACATAGAGAAACTAGAAGGATTTGAGACCTTCAACAGAGATTCGCATGTGTGCAGACTCAAGCGAGCCTTGTATGGATTGAAATAAGCACCCCGTGCTTGGTACACCAGGATCGACAACTATTTCACTAGGTTGGGCCTCACCAAAAGTGAAGCAGATGCAAACCTTTACCACATTGTCATTGAAGGAAATATGTTGATTATAGTATTATATGTTGATGATCTAATTCTAATAGGTAATGAGAAGCTGATAAAATATTGCAAAGAGGATTTGGAAAGATAATTCAAGATGAAAGACATGGGGCTAATGCATTATTTCCTTGGTTTGGAAATTTGGCAAGGAGATGGGGAAATATATACCAACGGAATACTGAATAAGTTTCACATGGAGAGCAACAAACCCATGGAGACTCCTCTAGCAGGGAATTGGAGTAAGGAGGATGTTACTTTAGGAGAAGTGGTAGAGGCCACCATTAACAGGCATCTTGTGGCCGGTTCACTTATGTAATTGGTGAACACACGACTGAAAATGTGTTATGCAGTTAACCAGCTTAGTCAAGAAATGGTTAAACCAACCAAAATATATTGGAATGAAACTAAGCATGTGTCGAGATACCTCATGGGAACCACTAAGCTGCAAGGCTTCACAGATGCAGATTGGGTAGTGATTCCATCAGAAAGGAAGAGCAGATCAGGGAGAATCTTCATTATTGGGTCAACAACAATTTCTTGGTACACTAGGAAGCATAGATCAGTTGCACTCAGTTCAGCTGAAGCATAGTACATGGTTGCTAGTCAAGCAACTTGTGAGGTTATCTAGATGAGGAATATCCGTGTGAGGTTATTTGTTTAGTAGATGGATCCTATAGTGATTTACTGTGACAATCAGAGTTGTATCAAACACTCTGAGAATCTAGTTTTTCATGATCAGTCCAAGCATATCGACATCTGATACCACCATTTACGAGACTATGTGCAGAGGTCAATCATGTTGCTAGAGTACATTCCTACAGAGGAACATGATGTAATTATCTTGAATAAGGCATTGTCAAGAGGCATATTCGAGTTCCATATAGGCAAGATTGGGGTATCTGATAATCCCTTTCTTGTTGAGAGGGAGTGTTGAAAATGGCACTAAGAAATATCCTAATTTAATTTTACCTTGAATTAAATTAGGAGAAAAATGGAATTCCACATCACAAGACAATGTGTACGAGTTAACTACTTTAGTTTGAATTAGTTGGTTTAGTTAATTCGAGTTGAGGACCTAACTTGAGTCATGTAGAGTGGTTCCTACTTTACAAGAGCCTAGGTTGAGTTTATTTTGAGTTGTAATTAATTAATTCAATAAAACTGAGTTAAAGTTATTTAAACAAGTTCCAAATTTTGGAGGAACTAGTAGGAGGTATAGAAATGGGGTGCAACTTCAGTGTTCAACCACTTAACTGATAAATCAACCATAAATAACTCATGCATGCATGAAATACGAGTTATCCAGTTGAGATTGGAGTTAAAGGGAAGTGTACTATCAGTTTTATAATCATCCAAATTGTACAGGTGGTGCATGTAGTCAAAGGAAGGCCTATGGAGAATTGCGCAATTTTGAATTGAGATTTCCCTAATTAATAGGGGGTTAATTCCCTAAGAAACAATGTAAGGATATAGGTACTTGGGTAGGATTGAATTTGGTTAAGTATTGAACGGGACTAGCTTGTGAAGGAGAGAGATAGATTGTGTTAGTGCAGAGGTTGCTCGGGCTTGAGAAAATCATTGTAATCTTCTCATTTTTTTATGACTAATGCCATCTATAGATAGAATGCGTTTTTAGTTTTATATTTCCCCTTGAAATCATTGTGTAATGTGTGATTGAATTTTGTCTCTTGTATGCTTTGTGATTTTGCGATCATTTAATTGCTTCCGTAGTTGGTAAAGTATATTCAAGTCTTTTGATTTAGATAAATCTCATTATCAGTTTGAATCTACAAGGAATTTCTACACTATAGTCTTCTTGTGTTGCTCCAATAAAGACTAACATAGGGTATGGAGGGTTGCCAGCTATCACCGGAAGATGTCCATCTCCCACAATGAACACAGACTAGGAGTATTGCCCATCTTCTGTTGTAGATGTCCTTCTCCACACGGAGAGTCTAGGGCTTTTCAAGTTGCTCCTGGATGACTAGACCCTTGAGCTCAACAATTGCCACTTTAGCAACCACCTAAGTCCATGAAGATGGTGCACATCGGTCTCCAACTTGGGCATTATCATGTTTTCCTCCAACATACCATAAATGTCCAATCCACTATCTACGCTTGGTACACTCTCACGCTACCCTCCAATAGACCATGAATGACCAATCCTTATTGTAGCATCCACACTCTGGTTAGGGAAGCCAAACCTAGGATCACCCTTCCTCTTAGATGTGAATAGACTTCACCAATATCCCAACGCTTAGAAACTCATCCAACTAGCATACATCCATCATCAAGGAGACATCTACAACTTCTTGTTGTTGCCACCTTGTCTTAGGGTTCTATGCATACTGTTGTAGCTTCCATCACTGGTTAGGGCATCAACCTACCCATCAAATATTCTACAAAAAACCTCCAATCATGATGTTACCTTTCTCCAACAGGGTTTCCTTTTTGTTTTCCACTTCTAGACTTCTATAATTAATGTTTGGGCCCAAGGATCCTCCTTAAGGTACCCTACAGTAGACTTGTCACAAAAACAACCAAACTAGCCCTCAATCACTTGGAGAATACCCCTGTTATGGTTGTGACCTCGTATAGGTAACTATAGTTGAGCTAGGATGTCCCTTCGAGGCCTTTGTGCCCACTCAATCAACCCTTCCACACATTGTTGCAACAACCAATGACCTGCAACCCTCTACAGAGGTATATATACACCAACTAGCATAGAAAACACCCACAACATACCTATGTACCAACGACTGAAGTGCAAGGAAACTCACACTCAAAGACAAGATAAAACCATGCCAAACCGTCCTCCTAGCCTCCACAAGAATTACTCAACCCTGCGTTTTCTTCTCCCAAGGAAACCACACCTAAATTCAGACATATTCCCTCTCTAACTCGGTTCCTTGCCTCTTCGTCCTTGTTGCCTCAGTCGTTGTCCATTTCAGGGTTATATCTTTGATAGATGATCACCTAGATGTGTGTCAAATAAGGTCTAACTCACCTCTTTGTATACAAGACTCTAGGGCAACGTCTATCCCATTTAGGGTCTTCCTTAAGCTAAGCTTTCCCTTCTTCTTGAGCAACCTTTGCTCACACTTAACTTCAAAAATTAATATCTACATTTCTACAACTTAGATTTTGACGATTTTCGATGCCTTCGGTTTGTCTCAGCTTCCTCTATCATCTCCATCATCACATGTAGAAATATCTCCATGGTTTTGTCCCCAACATCATTGGGTACAAAACCCTAAGCTTGGGTTTCAAGCTCACAAAATACTTTTTTGTGCCAACTCCTCCAACAACCCTCAAGCCAAGGTTTTGGAGTACCTCCCAAGCTAAAAATCTCAATATTCCTCAACTATGGAAAATAAAGGTTCAAGAGGAATCCATAGAGTTATTTGGCATCATGAGGAGATGACTTACATTAAGAACAATGCTTTATTGGTCAATTTTACAACAAAAATATGAACTGGAGTAGTCTTGCTCCACCCATAATGCCAATGCTATGAGTATTCTACTACTCAAGAAGAAATGAATTGGTTCTCTAGACTTTGAAGGAAATATACCCCACATTTTTGTCCTTTCTTAGAAGTGGGAACTCTTTCAATGGCCTCTAATAATAAAAATAATAGAGAAATCATTTCTGGTAGTCTTGATGTATTATGAATCAATCCATTAGCTTTTGAATCTTATAGAAATTGAAGGCCCCAGCTCCCCTTATTTCAATGAGGGGAAATAAGAAGAAGTAAGTGTCCATTTATATCATCCATTGTTGAGATTCAACAAGATGATGAGCTTAGTGAAAATTAAGCACCTTCACTAAGTGGGACCCGCAGGCTATTTTTAGGTGTATGTCTATTTTTAGACATGGTGAGCATATTCTATATGTTGAAGGATACTATTTGTAGATGGTTGGCCAAATGTGAAAAATAGATGAAATTTTATTTTTAGAATATTGGGCGAAGTCTATTTATAGATCATCAATCTAAAAATAGGTGCATGTCAATTATTATTAGCCCTTGATAATAATCTGACAATAAACATCAACTTATTCTCTTGGAGCACTTTATTTCAGTGAACAGATTTTGCAAATCAGTGGGCTGAAGGAATTACGCAATTCCTAAAGTTATTGGTGGCTCATGCATGGAGGAATCAGTTAGAACTGAAGTGGAAAAGTTATGACAAAGTTGGAAGAGTAGTTATGGGAGTTGTTGTTCAGTTTAACTCAACTAATGGAGTTAAACTCAGTTGAGCTAATTTTATCTAGTCTAACTGAAAGATACACTAGTGAGAGTTAAGTGAATTAATTAGTTAATTAATTCACAACTAATAAGTCACTAACAACTGAACAAATACAAAAGTTAACTATAGTGCATGTCAGTTCCAGTGGAGACCCAGTGGAGAGATAGGTGAAAGGGTGAGATGGACTATCTGTTGTGACTATAGTGATGCATTCAATGCATCTAACCATATTGTATCAAGCCTTCACGGGAAAGCCACTCCATTTTCAATGTGGAAGGATTTAACCGATCTTTTCCAAAGCAGCAGCGACCATAGGAAGTTGGCGCTGAAAGATAAGCTCAGAAAAATAAAAATGGAGAAGGGCAACAATATTCCAAAATATTTCACGAAGTTTGTCCAATGTAGGGATGAGCTGGGAAGTGTGGGAATTATAGTTGTGGGTGATGACTTGGTGAGCTTGGCTCTCCTTGCATTACCGAAGAGTTGGCACAGTTATCAGGACTCTGTCAATGGACGAGAGAAACTGCCGGATTGGGAGCGACTTTGGTCGGATCTTGTGCAGGAGATAAGGAAAATTACTAGGGATGGCTCTTCATCGAAGAATGATGATGAAGAGAATTGTGCTTTGGCTGCCAAAGTAAGGAAAGGGAAGGGGAAGAAATTCCACTCAAAATCTGAGGCTAAAGGCAAGAAGATGGATTTGTCCAAAGTGAAGTGTTTTCACTGTCACGAACATGGGCATCTCGCCACTAACTACCCACAGAAAAAGAATAACAAGAAGGTTGTTGGAGCTGCATCTGGAGAGGCCTTAGCCTCGCAATTTTAACTTTATTTCTCTTTGATCGCATGCTTGGTTTCAAGCACAATGGGATTGGTGTGGTATCTTGATAGTGGTGCGTCTTTCCATATGACGGGAGACAAGGAGTTGTTTAGTGACTTGGAGGAGAAGGATCTCCAAATGCATATAGAGATGGGCGATGATGGTAGATACAGTGCGGCCGGCATTGGGACCATTACCTTTGAGAGGGAGTCAGGTAAACCATTTTTTTTTAAAGATGTTATGCATGTTCTAGGTCTGAAGAAGAACTTGGTCTCGGTCGCAATGTTGGAAGACGGAGGTTATGACGTTGTTTTCAGTGAGGGAAAAGCTTTCCTGCGACATAAAACAATGGGTCAAACCAAGAGGATAGGGATTAAAGTTAAGAATCTCTACAAGCTGGAGGTAGATGGCTGCTCTGCAATGATGGGCAGAGCAAAAGAAGTGGTGAGCCGAGATGAGGGCAAATTATGGCACATAATATTGGGCCATCTTCACCATGGCACCTTGAAGATTTTGCAGCAGATTTCTACTGGACTTCCCAAGGGTACTCTTGCACAGTCAGATCAGTGCAAGGGATGTACTATGGTAATTTTGTGAAGACCACCTTTCATGAGAAGGAGAATTGTGCTTCAGTGATCCCATATCTAGAGCTTGGAATAATCGATGATATGGCAAGCCATGATGAACTACACTTGCTTCTCTGGAGGACAAAGAAGATAAATTTTATGGAGAATGCAACCCTAAATCCTTATAAGCTATCCATGTTCCTCAAGGACATCTATGATCATGTTATGATGAGGAGGTACAAGAAATTCAACTTGTGGAGGCTTTTTACAAGGTTGAAAATTCACTTGACATAGTATTACATTAGAGCTAAGAACATTATTGAGATTCTCTTTGAGTATATCCATTTCCAAATAATAGGACATTATCTACAAAAAGGAGATGGGTGATGAAGCAAATTCCATCCATTCTTATCCCCTTTACTCTACCATCCATTTTAGCAAAGAATAAAGGTCGAATTTCATCTAAGAAAAGTAACAAGGTCATTTATCATCACTAGTGGGTTTTAAGAAAGGGGAGCTCCCCCATTTATCAGAATTGAGAAGCACATCATGGAAAAACATTCCTCTACCCAATTGAAAAAGGTAACTTCAATCCAATGTGCATCATAAGCATTTCAAAATTGTTGAAAAAATCCTTCATCGTTTCTCTCCCTCTATATGATTCCCTCATGTCATAAGAGTGTATGACCAAGTTTAGGTTCCATTCCTTTATAAGGGTTTTGAGAGTTCAATTGACACATATAAGATAAAAGACCTTGCCAACACTCTTTTTTGTATGTACTTGGACCATACACATTTAGTAAACATATTTGGGTGTTCATCTCCAAGGAGAACATAGTTACATGGATAAAAACATCATGAACAACAATATATGCATTCCTCCAATCTATATTCCATCCTAACATTAATCAACTATCATGCACACCACTCACCACCACCGCCCTACCCTCAACGACATTGACCAACATTTTTGCAGTTAACTCTGGAGCCATTTATATTTCTAAAGTCACAACTCTATGTAAGCAACCAGACAAACAAGGACATTCTCAATCACAATTATGAAGCAAATGTGGCATAGAGAGTGAACTTTGCTTAGATTTGTTTGTAATGTTGTGATTATATAGTGTTTTTCTTCTCTAATCACAACTCATGAAATGAAATTACATAACATTTCATGGAATTAACATCAAATAAAATAAAATGAAAAGAAAAAGTAGACTATACAAGGGAGTTGATAGTGACTCCCCAATGGTCGACTTTATGGGAGCGACTAGAACCTTCCTCCCTTCCTTCTTGCTTATATTGATGGTTTATGTAGTTTGAATGTTGAAGAAAGCCTCCATGTCTCATTAAATGATCTTGATATCGAATTCCCATATTTTTTAATGAGACTAAAAACTCTTGGATTTATGAGGTTTACAGCTCCTTGCTTTAAGCTTAAAGGATAGGTGCAGTAACGTAGATTCATGAATCAAATGGGAAGAGTGTGAAATATTAAGGAAAATGAGTTAATAAATAGTATGAATATCACAATTGTTGCATTATTTTTTATCTAGGTGGATATTGGGGGCCTCCTTCCTATTCCACCTAGTCAGTTTCATCAATTTTCTTATTTACTATTTTTAGCAGTTTTTTGGGTCCTGAACTTTTAAAGCCGTTTTGAGGCCCCAACCAATTTTTTTTGCCATGATTCCTCTAGCGATTTCATAGAAATCAGTTCAATGGTTGTAGTGCTTGGAGAGATATTTCCAACGAGGTATCATACACGCCAAACATAGATAATATGAACGAGTTACGATCCCGGGAAGTTGGCTGTCTAACTAACCCCAACGGGGCCCATAAACTCTTGGTGTTACATTTCCTCGGGTTAGGGTTTTGGTTGTTTAGGGTTTTCTCTTATTTTTCAATAATAAAAAGGCCCTTGAGCCTCATTGTAACACATTTCAGAGGCATGCAGCCGCCACATCTCTTCTTAGAGATAAGCTACCATCACCCTAGCTAGTTTATGTCCATTATGTCTGTAAGCATATTTTAGTCATTTGATATTAATGAAATGAAGTTTTATTTTTGCTGCATCTCTGCATTTATGTTTATTTTTGTATTTTATTGTGTTCCTGCATATATCCAAATCAGTGGTATCAGAGCGGTCTGCTCACTTGGTCAGTGGTATTTTGGAGGAAATGGAGTTCCTCAGCATTACCTCGCTTGGCGCGACATATCGATACGCCGCCAAGATCGAGCATAAATTTAAGCAGAAGAAGTGAGACTTTGGATCCACGAATATGAAGCCAGGGAAAGGCACCCCCGAACCACAGAACAAGGGGCAAAGCCAAAGTGGGAAGACTCAGAACAACATGACAAATCCAAAGAAGGACACGAGGAAGTGGTGTGAATTTCATAATAGCTTCACTCAAAACACAAGCGAGTGTCAGGCCAAATAGTCTCTGGTGGCCGAACTGAAGACATATGAACCAGATGCATGTTCTAATTATGAGTCAGAACCGGACAAGGGGAATGACAAAGGGAAGCATATCATTGACGTGGAACCTAGTGCCATTGTTACCACCACCAAGCTCCAGAAGGTGGATCCCGAGGATCCAGAGAACGGGGAGTGTCTCTTCTATTCACAGATGTGGGTGAAGGTTTCTCCACTACAATTCCTTGTCGATAGAGGAAGCAAAAAGAACCTCATGTCGGCAGAGGTCGTGAAGCGGCTCGGCATATCAACCACAACACACCCGTAGTCGTATACCATTAGGTGGCTTCACCAAGGAAGAGATATTCGTGTCAGCTAGCAATGTCGCCTTATGTACAACATCAAGCCCTTCATGGACGAGGTACTGTGTGATGTTGCTCCTCTTGACTTGTCTAATGTATTATTGGGCCAACCATACTTGTGGAAGCTACATGTTGTGTATGAGTTTAGGCCTCGTTATGCTATTATTACTTTGGGAAATAAGTTGTACATGATACCGGATGTAGTACCGCCTCCTGCCATCTCTTTGATTACTGCAAAGCAATGCAGTAAGATTATTTCACAAACCGGGAAATTTGTTTTCATTGTAATTCGCCCGCAGGGCAAGAAGAAGATTGTGGCCACAACCTCCAAATAGGGCTCCCCTGCACGACAACTACAGATGGAAAAAGTCATGGAGGAATACAAGGACATTTTCTCCTCACCCATAGAGGTTCCTCTACACTATCAAGTTAAGCACTCCATTGATTTGATCCTAGGTGCGCCGCTGCTTGATGTTTCCATACCTCATGTGACCACATAGACAGAATCCACACATGTATTGCCTGAGGCTTATAAAGCAACCAAATTTATTGAACGCATCCAACATGTTCGCCAGCAGGTCCATGACATCTTGGAGAAATCCAATTCCAAGTACAAGCAGTGCCATGATCGACATCGAGTGCCATACAAGTTCCAAGTGGACGACACAGTTTGGCTAAATTTACAAAAGGAGCGTCTTGTTGGGCCCCATCGCAACCTTCACCTGCTCCGATATGGGCCATACAATATCACCAAGGTGGTAGGGGAAAATGCCTTCGAGCTCATCATTCCCCCATTCCTTGGTCTGCACCCAATGTTCAATGTGGACTGCCTTTGACCATACTTTCCACCTCTACTGGACACATCCGACATGGCAGAACAACTCATACCTACAGAGTTAAACCCAGACTGCATGGAACAAATCACAATTGATCGGATCATGGACACACAGATCAAGAACACCTGTGAGCAGAGGATCCAACTATACCAAGTTGTTAAAGCAGGCCAACTCCTTCACCAGGGAAAGTGGTTCACAAGGGACCAGGTTCAACAGAAATTTCCCCACCTCATGGAGGCTCTGCACGCAATGGGGAACATTGCTTCCTAAGGGGGGAGGAATGATCCAGATGGATATTGGTGGCCACCTGCCTATTCCACCTAGTTAGTTTCATCAGTTTTCTTATTTACTATTTTTAGCATTTTTTCGAGTCCTAGACTTCCGGAGTTGTTTTGAGGCCCCAAACAACGTTTTTTGGCATGATTCTTCTTACGATTTCAAATAAATCACGTCAGTAGTTGTAGTGCTCATAAATATCTTTCCAATGAGGCATCATACATGCCAAACAAAGATAATATGACCAAGTTACGACCCCGAGGAGTTGGTTGCCCAACTAATTACCCCAACGGGACCCATAAAATCTTGGTGTTACATCTCCCCGGGTCAGGGTTTTGGCTGTTTAGGGTTTTCTCTTGTTGTTCAATAATAAAAGGGCCCTTGAGCCTCATTGTAACACAGTTTAGAGGCATGTCGCCGCCACATCTCTTCTCAGAGATAAGCTACCATTGCCCTAACTAGTGTATGTTCATTCTGTCTTTAAGCATATTTCAGTCATTTGATATTAATGAAATGAAGTTTTATTTCTGTTGCATCTCTGCGTTTATGTTTATTTCTGTATTTTATTGTGTTCCTGCATAAATCCGGATCACTTTTGCATGTTGTTAAGTATGGTTATGGTTGAATCGGTTATTCTCTTTTATATAAAGATAGTTACATGTGGTCAATTAGGTTTAGCCTGGGTGATTAGTAGAAATGTTGTTATCCTCCCCACTAGAGTTTAAATCTTGCATGTGACATGTTGAACTCATAAAGAGTATTTTTTATAATGGCTTTGAGTCTTGTTGTCTAAGTAACTCCTCAAGGACCGAAACATGTATATTCTTCATATGGTATATAACGATGTTTTAAAAAAAAAGGATGGGAAAGTACTATCAACAAAGTAAAGAATTGAGATTGTTTTTTAAGTCATGGTTGTGAACTTGTGGTCAAGTTATGTAGGCATGCAATTTATGGTTGTGATATATAATGATGGTATTGGGAATGAAATTTTTAGTTAGTGACTTCAATATTTTGTTCACATGTGCATTGTTGTTCAAAATCTTGTTTACGTTATTGATAGATATCTTAAGGATTCCAAATTGTTCTTGCAATGTGTAATAGGATGATCTCACTTGTGAAGTAAGGAAACTTTCACAATGTTTTAGTACCTCCATCTTCATTAAGAGATTGGATTTTAAATCAACCATGTCTGACAAGAAGTCGACCATGTTAGACAATATCATAGTTATATGGATTATTACCTTTGGTTAACCTTGTTGGGATATATCTTGATTCTTATATGCACCCATTAGTAAGTTTCCAAACAATGTTGCAAGCTTTATGTGTGAGAATGTTGTAAGATTGGAAATCTTGTTGAACTTGTTGGCATTGAATCTCTTATGAAATAGAAATAATGCCCTGGTGAGGATAGTTGCTAAACAATAAGTAGTGAAAATCTTATTTTACTCAATTGTTGTTGGAAATTGTCTTTTTCTTTCAATGTTCTATGAGTTGGTTGAATCATAGTTGTCACTAATTTAATTAAACAATTTTTCATCATTGAACCCATTTATTTGTGCTAAGTAGTTATTATTTATATGATCTTATGTATAACAATTAATATTACATACGGAATTGACATATGACTTTTTGAAGCTTTGTGATTGCCAAATAAATGAAATGAGGATTGTTGTAATGACCATGTATTAGAGATGATGAGCTAGAAATCATTGCATATGATAAGGTGATGGTGAGCACACATCTAGGAAAAAAATTGTTTATAACTATGATGATTATGTGTGACATCAATAAATGACATTACCATAAATGAATAGTGAATTACAAAAAAATATATAGATTTGGGATGAAACCAAATATTAGCTTAAAGTAATTCAAATTTTAGTCAAGACTTCCCCCATACAACATGGCAACCATTTGAGACATACTTAATGATGATATTTGAAGCAATCATTTAGCGTGGATTATGTGAAATAATGCATTCTTACTACATTAATTCACTACTGCCTAGGATGTGTATAATCGGAGCTAATATGATAATATGCTTATAATTGTGTAGATATGCATGAATTTTGGAAGAAACTAAACTATTGACTTTGTCATTTGGCCAAATAGTCAATTCCTTATGATATAAACCCAAACTATGTGATGCTCTAATTTGTTTGGGTTTATTTTCTATATAATTTGGATATATATTCTTGGTTGTCTTCATGACTTATATTATATGTGCCTTGGAAACTAATGAATTTTAGGCATTGTTTTGGATAATAAGTAGACTACTTACAATATATGTGGGTGAGTGCATATGCATGTGACACACGTGTTGCTCTCTGTTAATGAGATGATATTTGTATTCTTGTTTGAGGAACTAATTAGAATGTATAGAATGATGTTGATATGGTTGTTACTCACATCTTACTAAATGATGCTCATTTAAACTACAATAGGATCTCGAAAAATCTTCTTGGATGCATTAGTGCTCACATTTTTTCCATCCTCTTTATTCACGAAGGCTATCAATGCTTTGATCTTGCCAATTGTTTACAAAATAGTAATTACATTTTTTTAAAGATGGGTGTCATTATAGTTATTCCATTGCATCTTGATAAGCTATTCAAGAATTTATTGAGTGAATGAGTATCTAGAATATCTATATTCCTCGAGATTTAAATATATATATATATATATATATATATATATATATATATAACCATAATTTCTTCATTAACATAATGAATCCATTACATTCTATTGATGCATTATGGTATATAATCTTCCAACTGTAACAGAAAATACCATTCCATGCCATTATTTCCTTTAATAAATAGCTCGCGAATAGTATTCAAAATTACATAAAAAGTATAGCAACATAAAATTGTGCACATAAAAAGTTCACAAAACATCTAAGGGTGTCCTCAAAGGATAAAAAATGGAAAACAACCTCTAGATTAGTCTTGTTGATGTATATGATGGGTCCCTTCTATGAAGGGCCTATGAAAATATTCCAACAATTATGTGCCTAATTGTTCATGAATCTTCCAAGTCCCTCAAAACCTATATAGCACCTTCCTTAGATAGTGTGTCTACAACTGTGATGCATTCACTGTAAATGTGACAACAAGATGTATAATCAAAATACCTCTTAATATGAAGAAATTCTTCTAATATAGGCACCAAACATTGATAATGGCATCTTTGTGTCTCCTTGAACCAGTTAATAACAAGCATAGAATATCCAAAGAAGGAACCGACATTCTTTCTTATGTGCGAATAGAAGGAGGAGTTTGAGTGCAAATAGTTCTATGTAATTATTGGCATTAGACATTGACAGTGGCATCTTTTTGTATCCTTGAACGAGTTAATAACCAGCATAGAATCTCCAAATAAGGAACCGATATTCTTTCTCAAGTGCGAATAGGAGGAGTTTGAATGCAAATAGTTCTATGTAATTATTGGTGCCTTTACCCATGCCCATCTGAAGTTTAACGAAATGTTGTTCATTAAGGAAGAGTACAACCCCCCGGTCATCACCAGCAATAGATGCCACATCCAAGTAAGCCCACAAAATAGTGGAGTCTATATGTTTATGCATTATTAAAAGGTGAGGAGCAGAAGAATCTTGATCAAGAAGGGAGATAATTGCAATTGTTTGAGTTGTAACTATACCTATAGAGGAGATTTTGTCATGAAAAATGGTCCTATTCCTGACAATCCAAAACCCCCATCAAATTAAAGGGGCGAGATTTTTGTAACGTTTTGAAACTGGCTCATGCCACCAGCTGCTCCATGCTTTCAATATAGTCTCCCCTTGCCACTCAACGCCCAAGGCCAAGCTCCTCTGGCAGTCTGCCCAAAGTTCCTTTGTGAAAGTGCATAACAAGAATAAGTGGCCAACAATTTCCTCTGCATTTTTGCATAGAAGGCACCGGCGAGGCCCTTCCTTATGACGCTTGTGATTGTCCCAAGTTTGGACTTTGTTTTAAACGACAAAGCTTTTGTAGGGCACTTTAATTTCCATAATTTTTTCCACCACCACACTGTATCCCTAGTCTGTAGTCTGCTAACAGTAATTAAGTGGTTATAACCCAATTTGGGTGTGTAATCCCCAAAAGGAGAGAAAACCCAACTCAAAGAGTCTTCTATGTCCCTGAGTCGAACATGAGAGAGATGAAGGGTTGATATATAGTTGTCCTAATCCCCCTCTAACTCGGTTGGAATATTCAACTAATCCATAGATGACCATCCTTGGGCCCATATTATTGTTCATGTATTATACACGACTTGGTTTAGAGTATACCTACCATTTATGTTGAGAAGATTCACCAAATCCAGTGGGAGACAGTTGTTTGCTTTGCATCCCACGCAAGGGCCCACACCTATCCTCAATTCTCCCCATCTCCACCTTCCAAGGGAGGCCTTCTTCAATCCAAACGAAGGACAATAAGACAACCTTCCAAATAATTTATTTTTTTAACATATATAATATTAATTGCATTTCCCGGATGCGGGTGGTCGGCAAGTTGAATAGGTGGCATTGGCGTGGGGTTGGCGCGTGGGGTTCTACCACCGCCACCCTCCTTTGCGTCCTGTATGCAATTAATCGCATTAACGATCCTCTGTCCTGGGCATTTACACTGCACAATTTCCCATACACCAGCTCGATTAACGGCGCTATGGCTTCTCCGGAACACTTCACTTCAGCTCCATTGCCCTTTCGTTCCTGCTGCTCCTTGGCGGATTCTGAGACTAGCATTAGGACTATTACTGGTCGAAGGTGCTCGCTCTCTTGCTGCATCAATCTCGCTCCTGGACTGCATATTTCGCAAACCTCCCTTTGCTCACAGAGTTTGGGCTTTAGCGCTGAAGAAATTCATACTCATCCGCATTGGGTCTTCAGTTTAGGCGCGCCTGACCTGACTCACTCTGCTATTCCCAGCACCTACGAGTTCAACTCTCAGCTCCTGACTATCATGCCTCGTTTGCGCCATAGAATGAGGAGCAGGCGCAACTTGAGCCGTGGTGGTCTCTCTCGGCACCCTCCTCCCTCTTCGCCCAACTCCTCTTCTCTGCAGTCTGATTCTATCAGGGGGCGGTATCCTGAGACCTGTAGCGGTAGGGGCGCTTCGGTTGGCCGTTGGACTGCTTTGCCCACTCGTAGACTTTCCAATCTCCTCCCGAGTCAGCAGCACAGGGCGCAATTCCACTTCCCCTGTTTGCTCAACATGCCAACGGTCATAGCCACTCTCACGATGGACTTCAAAGAAGCGCCTCCAGATGTGAATGTCGAGCTTTATGACTCTCCTCCGGGGCATTTGGCTACTGATAGGCCCTATTCTCCTTCAACTGCTGGCCATAAGAGGAAGCCGGATGAGGTCTGCTCCTCGTTGATTCCCAATTCGATTTCTGCGGAGGATGGCTTCAAGATTGGTGGTACTCTGGCCCCGTCTGACGAGAAGCAGGAGAACACTCTCATACAGGAGAATCCAGAAGTTATTGCTGCTGTGCAGGATGAGGATGCTCCCGATGCTTATGCGTGCCGCGTGGTCGAGTCTCCTCCTTCCACTCAAGGTGATTAATGGTCTCTCTTCGCACTAGTTTGTTTTTGGTTGTTTGCGGTGCCAGGTTCAGTACTGGCAATTATACGCTGTTTCAGTTTAGCTGGTTCTACTTCCACTGTTTTTTTGAAAGCCGGTTTCACCTAAAAGGGCGGCAGTATGTCATGTATAATTTCGTTCATGTCTACAGATCTGTAGCTTACTGTAGTGGTTTGATTTGTTGTGTGAACCGTGTTTTTGTGCTTAGATGTCAGTCCATGCTCCATTGTTGTAATTGCCTCCTGGCATGGTATGTTGATATTTGGAACTTCAGAATTGGTTGCACCAGAATGCTCATCTTGCGAGCCAGAAACTCTGAGGCTTTGGCCTCCATGAAACTGTAACTTTTTTTTATATTAATAGATTAAGCGTATTCAGACAAAAAATATATATATATATATATATTAATTGCATTTTTTTTTTTTTAATATACAATCAATATTAGGCATTTTATGTCTGAATATGCATGCACATCCCCGTCATGTTGGATGATGCTACAATTATTCAATAAACTATTTACAAAGGTTTAACATCTAACAAAGATTTATATTTAAATGTAGACAAATTCAAAGTTGGAACAATCCTTATTTACTTTTTGTGAAGTCAAATTGAGCAATCTTTATTTGCTTTTTATAAAGTCAAAGTTTGAATTAAGAGTTCAATAGAAACATGGTTGACTGAAAATTAAATTTGTTCTTTCTTTTTTTTCTTTTGCTTTTGCCATTTATATCTAGCATCAACGAGCCCATGAGTTGGACTTATTAGTTAGTAACTTATGTGTTGACTTGTCACTTGAAAGTTTGACTCATCTACAAATACATAATACCTAAAGTCATTCAGTGTTGCAAAATATTTGTGAGAGCATCCCACTAGTGGGAAAATCCTTTTTCCATTCAACTCATGGGCTGAAAATTAAAGTTGTTCTTTCTTTTTTTTTCTTTTGCTTTTGCCAATTATACCTAGCATCAACGAGCCCATGAGTTGGACTTATTAATTAGTAACTTATGTGTTGACTTGTCACTTGAAAGTTTGACTCATCTACAAATAATTTATAGATAGTCAAACATAATACCTAAAGTCATTCAGTGTTGCAAAATCTTTGTGAGAGCATCCCACTAGTGGGAAAATCATTTTTCCATTCAACTCATGGGCTGAAAATTAAAGTTGTTCTTTCTTTTTTTTTTCTTTTGCTTTTGCCATTTATATCTAGCATCAACGAGCCCATGAGTTGGACTTATTAGTTAGTAACTTATGTGTTGACCTGTCACTTGAAAGTTTGACTCATCTACAAATAATTTATAGATAGTCAAACATAATACCTAAAGTCATTCAATGTTGCAAAATCTTTGTGAGAGCATCTGGGAAAATCATTTTTCCATTCAACACTAGATTAAGTCTATATGGTAAAAAGAATAAATAAATAGTTAGACATAAAATCAAGTTACCTTGACTAAGAATAAGGCAAAAAAGTCAATACAAGATTATCAAATGATTCAACAATTTTGTTAACTAAAAATATAAAACACACAATAATGTTGTTGATAATCCAATTATATCTCAAAACCATGGATCTACTATTGAACAAATGCTTACCCAATAGCAATGCTCTCCATTCTAGAGAGTAAGACACTAAAGAATCATGACTCTTACTACCATCTTCAAGTCTCACTAGTGATTGTCAATCTTGCTTACAATTTAATGTTTCATTTTTAAATGTTATTATTTAGATTTTGTTTATCTAAAAATATCTACACGTCAATATTTCACTGAGCTCCTCATTTCTGATAAACTGATTTTCTAACCAGATTTTAATAAAAACATTGTCACAAACAATACACAACATAATAAAAATGTTGTAGCTAAAACTCAAATGAGAATAGCATTATACTGTAGGTTACAATCCAGAGCCTATCCAAACAATGTTTGACAACAATCTCTTAACTATTATTTAAATACAAAATAAGTCATCCATTTCTAAATACAATAGGGCATCCACCTCTAAATACAATGTTTCAAATACAATAGGTCATCCAACTGTAAATACAATGGTTCCTTCAAGAGAACTTGTAGGCTTGCAAGGCACTAAGTTAGGCCCAAAGTCACAAAATCTTAAAATGATTATGCCATTTGAATACTTGACTCGGGTTCGAGTGAACCAATCGATAACGACTTCATATTTTACTATAACAACATATAGTACTTAAAGAATATGTGTAGAAAAATGACAGAAATTGCCAAGAAGTTCAAACAAAAATACTGTTTTTCATCGAGAATGCATGTGTTGGTAGGGACTCAGAATTCTGTCAAGTAACAAGTTGAAGTTGGCAACATAATCATGTCTGTGGTGTGTTAATTACAAATCAAAATTGGTTATTTTCCCTTCTCATGGTAATGAAAAGAGTTGAATCATGCATTAAAAAGCAATGGAGGAACGAAGGAGGGTGAGTTCCACCTTCAGTTAAGAGAAATTTTGTTGAATCGCTTCTCTTTGAAAATCTGCTTCTCAGAACTGTTATGCCAAGGAATCCATGAACCGCAGTTTTCGATCTATCTTTTCTTTTCCCATTCCTAGTAACCCACGCAATGCTTGCCTAAATATCTTGGATCCCCTCTCAAGCCCCAGACCCTCCACCACTTTAAATGACTCCATAGCTTTTTCCTCCGTATACGTGAGGAGACGGGGTTGCAGAGGACCGCCTTTCGAATCTGAGCAGGGGTGGTCAAACCACATTCACTTAACAACGCCAACCCTTCTTCCAAATCCTGGCTTGGTTTATGCAGCAAGCCGTTCCGAAGTTTAAGGACTTTTGAAACATCTTTCTCTGTCATACCGCATTTGTTGATGAAAAAATCTGTTACAATGCCCCCATCTGGTAGAGTTGGGGATGGGGTTACTGTTCCGTGCAGAATTCGGCGATTTTTATGTGGGGATTTGCATTAATTGCAAGAGGACGAAACAGAAAAATTGGGGTCGATACTAGTGGTACTTTGTTCATAATCAGACGTTTCCATATCCGCTGAATAGGCATTATCTTTGCAACAGTGAAATCGCAGATTTATGCGTACCCTCGCTGAAACTAAAAGCACAAACACAGAAATAACTACCGCCGGACTGGATGTCTGGTAGAAGGGCAAAATGTTTTGCAAGACCAGAAGCGAACAGGGTGTTCTGAGGATTTAGGGTTTTATTTGAGTTAGTAAATTTAAAATTTATTTGAGTTAGTAAATTAATAATTAGTAAATTTAAAATTTATTTTATAATTTTATAGTCCTATGAAAATAATTCTGCATTTCACTTTTCCGAAAGGTAAATTAATAATTAGTAAATTTAATATTTATTTTATAATTTTATAGTACTATGAAAATAATATTTTCAAAGGGAAGCTTTATCATCACCTTATGCTTGGCTTGGCGATCTTTATTATTTCATTACTTTCAAATTATACACAAAAATTCTCTCATAATATACATAAGAAGCCAAAAATGGTTAAGTGTGGTGGCCGCCTAACACCACTTGATTGGATTAGTGCCTTTCAAAAACCAATATGGGCTCAACTAATTTGAGTTTGTACAAATCCTTTAGGAATAAGGTCTTCCAACATTTTTTCGGCATTACTTGCATTGATTTTTTCCCCAAACCTCTTCATGATTTCATAGTTAGATCATCATCACTAATGCACTAAATTGTTGCTCAACATGATTGTACATTTTTACACCAAAGGTGTTTTCTTTGTTGAATTGAGATTAGCAAACACGGTTCATCAGACCAATCACATTTATCTATTTTCGTCGTTCTAACAAATCTCTTTTGACCATGTCGCACCGCATGAATCATCTCTATTATGATACCTAGACTTTTACGTCTTATTATGTTTAGTCAAGTACCTTGACGAACTATCTATCTAGGCAAACAATAATTCGCATGCTATACGTTATTTAATGCACCCTTTAAGACACTCTTCACCCATACATATAGATGTCGTAGTCTAACTAGACTATTTTTTTGCCCTGAAAATCATGGAAATTTTGGTAAGATTTTAAGAAAATCCGACAAGGATTTTTGTAAATCCAGGTTATAGCTATCAAACTTCGATATTTTGGGTGCCCTAAAAAATTTTGATGGTGTTGAATCCATTTCCACCATCAAAAACATGATTCAAATAGTGTTACTGCAAGATTTCTTAATTTTTTCTTGCCCAGATTCCGACCAATTTTGGTCGTCCAGGCAATTCCTCTGCCTCCGTAGACAACTCCCATACACATCATATATGGTCATAGCATGGCATGCTGGGTGAGAAATTTCCGGCTACTTCCGGCGACCATAAGAATGAGCCCTAACATACCAATGGCCATTAATGTGATGTGATGGTCATTTTGAATTGTGGAAGCCCCCCAAACAACTAAAATTTAAATTTCAAATTCTTCACGAGACCATCGCTATCCAGATTCGACATATTTCTCATGCATCAAGGTTCGTCACTTCTTCCCCAGGTCGTAGTCCAATTAGACTGCTTTTTTGCCCTGAAAACCATGGAAATTCCAGTAAGATTTTAAGAAAATCCGACAGGGATTTTTGTAAATCTAGATTGTAGCTATCAAACTTTAATATTTTGGGTGCCCTAGAGGTTTTTGATGGTGTTGAATCTATTTCCACCATCAAAAACATGTTTCAAACACTGCGAATGCAAGATTTCTTAAATTATTTTTGCCCGGATTCTGACCAATTTTGACTATCCAAGAAATTCCTCTGCCTCAATAAACAACTCCCTTTCCCAGTGAAATCAAAATATGTTTCCTCAATGGAATCTGAAGCAACAACTCCCTCCAGACTCGAAACTGAGATCGCAGAGGGCTTCTATCAGCTCGTGAGTGATCCTTCTCCTGATGGCCATTGTTGGGTAACTCATGTCATCTGTAGTGAAAATGGGGCCCTCATTCCTTTCCTCCTTTCTCGACTCTTTCCCGTCCAACGAGCAACATAAGTGTAAGAATCATATCAGTTCAATCAATAAATCAGCCGCGAAGTGGTAGCTCGTAGGTGTTTTGTGTTGACCCTTTGAAAGGAGTACCAGCAATTGAGTAGTAGCACCCTCATTGAAAAGAAAATAATAAACCCCTGCCCGTCTTGGGGATTACTTATTCTCTGTGCCACTTACAGGTGCATAATATATAATGCGGATTAGTAAGTACATTTGATGCAGAGGATAAGCACTATTTTGTGCATTTGATGCATCGAGTGGTGGATTTTCGAGTGCAGCCAGAGAGGTTGCATCAAATATGTACATTGTTAAAGTTTTTATCACATTGTTAAAGTTTTTATAGCAATAAGTCATTATTTCAAATCCTATTCAAAAATTAAAAATGGTTTATAAAATATAAATAGATTTTATAGTTATAATACAATATGTATTACCAGAAATTTAATTGAATTAAAAATATAAACATTTATATATTAAATGTGAAATTGATGTATAATATTAATAATAATAATATATAATATATATATATATATATATATATATATATATATATATATTGTAAAGAATTAGCATATAATCATTTTATTCTCTAATTTATTAAGTGAGGGAGATTAAATTGTGTATGTGTGTTTTTTTTGGGGGTCTTACACTAAAAAAAAATAGGTTTAATCCTTAATTTATTAAATAAAAGAGATTATTTTTTTTCAAATTCTGAACTTTTTCTCTAATTTTTTTTTTTTTAATATTTTGAGATATTTATCTTTTTAAATCCTTGTCAATTCATCCTAATCCTCATAAACACATTTCATTTAAAATTAAATTAAATATATATTAAAAAACACAATATCATAATTTTAATTTAAAATCTGTTTTTTTTACAAATTTATTATCATCTAATTTCATTTTAACCATTTCTCCAACTTTAATATTCAATTTCAAACTTTGGAAAAAGTTTGAAATAATTTCACATATATATTGTAAGAAACATACAATTTAAACATTTAATTACAATTGTAGCCAATTAATGTATATATAGATATAAGTTTGGCATTCTTATAATGTTAAAAAAACTAGTTTAACATATTTATAATATTGAAAAAAAAAGTAGAATTAAGTAAAATTGGCAACTTTGTGGATAATTCAAGAAAAATAAAATTAATAAAAGAATTTGCAATATATTAATTAGAAAATATATTAATATAATAAATTGCTTACAATCATTGCTCTTTTTTATATAATTTACCATGCTTATTTAATTACAATATAAGATATAAAAGTAGAATAAATTAAAATTGGTAATCTCTAGTATAATTTAAGAAAAATGAAAATGAAAAAAGAAATTACAATATATTAATATAATATATTGTTTATAATTATTACTCATTTTGATATAATTTACTATGTTTATTTGAATGTATATAATTTGATATGTGAGGGCAAAAAAAATTGTCCGTAAATGCTACCAACAGTCTATATTTACCAAAAATCCTTTCCTCAACTATTAGCTACAGGAAAATAAAATTCCCTATAACTATGAATTGAAAATCATTTATGCTTGGATCTCTAGATCCTTCTCTCAAATGGTTATAGTTTAAAACACAAATTTCATTTCCTCATTCAAATACATTCATAGATTCATTGTTTTATTAATGAATACACTTAGATTCATTAAACCCATAGCTATCATAACCTTATCAAAACAAAGGTAAAATATAGGATTTTGATAACTTATAATCTCAAAATCCTCACCATGGAGTATTTAGTCCACTTCTCTTTCCTTGAAGTGCTTACCTTCAAGAGTCCTATGTTTAGATCTGTGCAACCAAATCTTCATAAACACTATAGGAATCAAGCAATAATCTCTTGAATACCATTGTGCTACTAGAATTCTTTGCTATCTTATCAAATTTGAACTTCATCTACATATTACTATTGGATTGTTCAATCATCATGGTCACCTATGTTATAGTAAATGGTCTAGCATTCACAAGATCAACAAGGGCATGTTACCAAACAAATATTTCCACAAATTTAATACCCTACACCTGAAGATTAGTGCAATTCATGATTGACTTTGGACTTGGCACACTTGCTCTCAATGTAGCATTGTCATTCAACAATGGTTTTCCATTGGAATGTCAATAATGACTTGAAGTGGTAATTCCAATTCTCGTTGGAATTATCTCAACTTAAACGCTGGAATCATAACATGATTTGTCAACAATAGTCAATATCATAATACTTCCCTTCAACTTTGATGACAACACAGGTATGTTTTTCTAAACCATGATTACTATGGTTCTGCAGTCATTTCAATATCGATTTACCCATCATTTTAAATGTTCATCAAAAGGCGCAAAAGTTCCCACACTTTCCAAAAATCAATTCAATATTAAAATTGCAAGGTTACCCAACACATTTCAACTTGGTCTCCAAAGTGATCTTGATTTTCCTAGAAATCGAGTCCCCAATGCATTCACAAATCAATGCCCAAATTTTTGACTAATGGTAATGTTCTAACACTCCGTCTTCTCAACGTTATCTCTAGATTTCCAACAAAGTTTTGGAATAGTGATTTCCCATCATCATTGTTTGATCACACCTGGATAAATGATTTTCTTGCTAGGTTTTTCCTCCATTACCAACACCCATTCTTAAGGGCTTAATTCACCACTTGGATCTGATATATTGCTCAATGTAGAGAAATGTTAATCCATGTCATTTAAATACACAAAGACACTTACCACATAGAACTGATTTGACATCAATGCCATGAGATTATCCTCAAATTGAATCCATTGTTCCATTCTCTCAAGAAGTTTTAAGACCTCTTCATAGAAATCACATATTCCTGTAGTCATTGACTATTGGACACTACGTTGTCTTTAGCCTCCCTGCATTCATACTCCATTACCATAATTTTATCCAATTTCCAAATTTTAGAATTAAATAGCACTCTGGTCACCATTGCACTCATGCAAAAACATTCATCAGAATATCAACAATAGACATAGATGTTACACAAATGTGAAATCATGTAAATATGATTTCCATTAATCAAATTCCATGTTACAGAATAATTGGCTTGATACACTATATGGGTCTACACAACCCTAGCCTCTCTCTCCTCTCCCACCTACTTTTTGCTACCTATCTATCTATAAATAGGCTAGAAAATATCCTCACAATACAAAGGCTATTTGGAAATCTTAACTAACTCCTAGAAACTTCCTAACACCTCAACTTAACATTTTACACCTTTACAACGGGCCATAAGGTAAAAAAAAAACTAACTCATCAAACACCTAAAAACCTAGATTCTTCTATAATCAGGGCACATGTAATCACATTAAAAATCACTATTTCTAATGTTTGAGTAATTTAATTATGACTTAAATTACTTAGCATTAAGTAGTCAATCGAGGTTCATACACTTGTGAAGCACACTTGCATAATATATGCTAGGAAATTGCCTTTCAATTTTAAAAGGGGATCTAATCTATTGAAATAAATTGCGAGACTGAAATAAAATCTTAATCATGAAATGATATCCAAAATGAGTGCACACACACACTTTATTATTCTATGAAAGAAAAAATACAACTTTTTCTAGAAAGGAAATAAGATTTGATCTATGGAAGCAATAAATTTTAACCTAGAAAGCAATGAGACTTTAATCTCTTTGAAATGAAAGTACAATTTTACTCTATGAAGAACCAATGCTATTTTATTCTATGAAACCAATCCTATGCTATGAAAGATAACTAGATTCTCCATAGTGTGCCGATGATTGTGTCTGATAGAATCTATCATGTCCATCGTCACCCATTAGTTATGTTGGATGTAGTTCAGGAAGGAAATCAACTCGTTACGATTTTCATGATGTTGCTCCCTCATTTCACCCATGCTTATTTGAATTCGCTGAAGGAACCAAGTTATTGATTCACACGGGGGTGGAAAAACCTTTGGACTAGGCACACGGATGAATTCCCTAGCCACCTCACCATCTGACTCACCCTCAGGTCCACCCCACTCCTACCACCTCAACTCCTCTACTAGTATGCGCATATTTTTAACCCCTGTGAACTCCTCCTCTCCTAGGGCGGCCTCTTTGGCACAACATAATTGCTTTTGGAGAAAATTGACAATGTTGTTTCTCCATCCCTCTCCGGCTAAACTACGCTATCACTGTTCATGCCTTTGAATGCCTAAAATCGCTAGTCCCATGACGACACTACCCCACCCAGAAAGAAGGGCCGCCACCACTGACGTGCACCCACTAAACTTATAACACTTGACCGCTGCTAACCACCCTTTCCAAACCCACTGCAAGCTCCAGGAGCAAGGAATCTGCCAAAACACAGTCCCACCGACCGACAAAGCCACGTCAAGTTGGAAGACCCAAAAGCCCAGACTCTCCGCCTGATACTCCAGACGGGTACCATTTTCATGATGTTGCTACCTCATTTCACCCAGGTCTATATGTTGTGCATATATTATGGCAAGGGTTTTGTGGAGGTTATTATGTTATGGATGAGAGACGAGTATTTTGCATGAGGTACGCATAGTTATTCATCATTGTTTCTTCATTATAAAGAGATGTATTCACAATACTTGCTATTGTATTTCATCATTTTTTACAATAATATTGGATTTAACATATTACAATTACATTGTCGTTGGCATATTTAGAGTTTCTGTTATTTTACAATGTTATTTGTAAAATTCATTGAACCATATGGTGTTATTTGTGTACTACTTTCTAATGGAATGAATGAAAATTTTTTGTTGAGCACTTCAAGTGAACCAACCATTAGCTACATTTCTTATACAAGTCTTGTAATTTTCAATGTTTATGGAACTCTCATGATTCTCCTGTGCAGTTTCTCCCAAAAGTTTTAAATCTTTTTGCTTATGTTCTTACTATAAGAGTGCACTATTCGGTCCTCGAACAATCTGCACATTCCTTGATACCATCTCATGAATCTAACTATATAAAAAAGAAGCAGCAAAAGGTGCAATTCCTTAATGATTTTCACTAAACAACGATATCTCTACAAACTTCAAATGTTTTAACAAATCTTTCTTATAACAAAACAATCGGTTATACTACCAAGATGCCTTAATATCTATGCATACCTTGCTCTTTTTTATGTTGAGTAGGTGTTGCGATGGGGAAGTGTTTTAAAACAAAAAAAACACCAACATAAACTAGTGGAAAATGACACATTATATTTATTTTTAATTTTTTTTACAAATAATTTATTATATTGAATGATTAAAATAGATAAGGTTAACATATATGTGATTAAATATGCGATTAAAAGTAAAAATGTCAGTAAATATTTAAATTGAATAAAACATAGTTAATATTGAATATTGTATTTATCATAATAAAGGTTTAAAATAGTTCATTAAATTTTTTTGGTAGGTGAATTGTTTTTTTGTTTTTTTTCATTGCTTGGGTTTCCTTGTACTTATTGCATTTAAGGAAAAAAGTTAAGAAGAGTTGTACAATCTAAATATATCTTTCATTGTGATTGGCATATATGTCAAATTACTTGGCATGTATATGATGGTTGTTGAAGATTGCAACAAGAAACAGTGAAGGAGGCATCCTGAAACATCATCCTTGATCCTAGATGGAAAATAATCACCTAAACTAGGTGGGGCCCACACAGGTGATTTTTGTCGCAAAATCAATTTTTAGACATGTCGATCATATTCTATGAGTTGCAGGATGCTATTTGTGGATGGTTGGTCAAGTTGGAAAAATAGATGGACTTCTATTTTTGAACATATTGGGCAGAATCTATTTTTAGATTTCCAGTCTAAAAATAGATATGTCGAATATTATTAGCTCTTAATAATATTTGGACTCTAAACATTATCTTATTCTCTTGGAGCACTTCAGTTAAGTGCACAGATGTGGCACAGGAGCTGACAGAAGGAATTACACTATTCTTGAGGGTTAAGTGGAGCTATTGCATGGATACTTCAATTAGAACTCATGTGACAGAGTTTGGTGGAGTTATTGAGGTAGTTGATGGAGTTGTGTTCAGTTTAACTGAGTTAAACATAGTTGAGCTAGTTGTATCTAGTCTAACTGATTGATACACTAGTGAGAGTGGTGTGAACTAATTATTAATTAATTCACTAATTATTAACTCATTAATCAACTAAAGAATACATCAGTTAACTACAGTGCATGGACAGTTTCAGTGGAGACCAGTGGAGAGGTAGGTGAAAGAGCAGGTTGACTATCAGTTGTGACTATAGTGTTGCATGAGTTTGCACCACACATTGATGGAGATGCCAATGAGGATTGTGTGGTCAATATAGGATGGATTCGAACTCATCCAGATCCATTCGTCAGCAATGATTGTGCATTAGAGGCAGGCTAAAGGCTGGCAAAGATCGGTGCAAGGATTTGCAAGATCGGGCCTGATTAGTGTGTAGCAATTGGAGATTGTACTGAGAGCTTGTGAGAAGCTTTGTATGAGGATTGTTACATGATCTCTATGACATATATTATATACAGATAGTTGGGGTTTTTAGCTTCAGGCTTTCCCGTTAAAACATTGTGTTCATATGTGTGAATTTTTATGGTTTTAATGTGTGCATGCAATTCATTTTATTTCCGCAATTAATGATCAATGGTAGAAGATATTTTGTATTGTGCATGAAGTCAAATAGTGTGTTATCAAGAGAATCTCGGATGTATAACATATCAGATATATATAATTTTTACATGGTATCAGAGCGATATTGATCATTGGAACAATTGCAAAGCATTGAAGCGGTTGAGTTTTGTGCTGGTGGAATTCGAAATTGCTGCAGTGTTTTCTTGGTGTCGAAGTTGAGCATTCATTGAAATGTCTTTCAGCAGATTGCGATTGGAGTATGCCCTTGAGGGCAGCTCGAATTATATTGCATGGAAGGACAGGATGGAGGTGGTCCGGAGGATAATGGGTTGAAGGAGTTCATAGATGCTGATATTCCTAAACCGGGTTCTAGCGATGCAGCCACACTTGACGCATGGCAAAATAAGGTAGCAAGGTGTCGAAGGATTCTATTGGAAGGTGTGAAGGATCACATAGTGTCCAGCCTTCATGGTAAAGCTTCTCCATTCTTGATGTGGAAAGCATTGACAAACTTGTTCCAAAGCAAGAGCGACAAGAGGAAGTTGGCGCTCAAGGATAAACTCAGGAAAATAAAAATGGAGAAGAATGACACTATTCCGGTATACTTAACAAAGTTTGTCCACTGCAGGGATGAGCTTGGGAGTGTAGGAGTTAGTGTGGATGACGAGGACTTGGTGAGCTTGGCTCTCCTTGGGCTTCCGAAGATTTGGCATTCCTATCAGGACTCTGTCAATGGTCGAGAGAAACTGCCAGGATGGGAGCGACTTTGGTCGGATCTTGTGTAGGAGGAGATAAGGCGGGATACCAGGGATGGATCTTCATCAAAGAATGATGATGAAGAGGATTGTGCTTTGGCTACCAAAGAAAGGAAAGGGAAGGGGAAGAAAAATCCTTCTCAATCCGGTGTGGATGGCAAAGAGCGTGACATGTCCAAAGTGAAGTGCTTTCACTGTCACAAGCATGGGCATTTCGCCACGCATTGTCCATAGAAGAAGAAGAACAAGCAAGTTGCTGGAGCTGCAGCTGGTGAGGCTCTTGCCTCACAATTTGAGCTGGACTTCTCATTGATCGCATGCATGGTGTCTAGTGCATTGGGATCGGGGTGGTATTTTGATAGTGGCGCTTCCTTTCAGATGACGGGAGATGTGAATCTTTTCAGTGACTTAGTGGAGAAAGATCTGCAGTTGCATGTTGAGTTGGGCTACAATGGACGATACAATGCGACCGACATTGGTACCATTACCTTTCAGAGGGAGTCAGGTAAACTCATTCTTTTATAAGATGTAGTGCATGTTCCAAGTTTAAAGAAGAATTTAATCTCAGTCGCAATGTTAGGGGATAAAGGCTATGATGTTGTCTTTAGTGAAGGAAAAGTTTTCCTTCGGTACAAAGCAATAGGGAAAGTCAAGAAGGTTGGGGTTCGAGCAAAGAATCTCTACAAACTTGAAGTAGATGGGATTTCTACGGAGCTTCATACTGTTGGGAAGTGCAAAAAAGCCATGCAATTGAAGCTTGAGAGGGAGCCGGATTTTCATGCAGGTAAGAGTGAACCTCGAGATGTCGAGCAACCACAAGATGAGGATCATGGAGTGGGAGCAACCACTCATGCAGAGAAATTTCGTGCCAGATGGGCAGAGGGAGTGCATGCAGCTATACCACCAGGTGAGAGGTGGGGCGACATGCATAAGTAATCCCAAGAGGATATTTCTTGGCAGGATTCATGGAGATGTTGTGGATCTCATGAATTGAACCTAGCTACGAGGTGCCCACAGAGCAGCAGTAGCATGATCAATTAGATTTATGCAGGCAGATCAAAGTGACAGTGTCGAATACTGGAGCGTGGTTCAGAGTTGATAGCAAGTGCAGAGTGCATGGGTGTAGAGTTCAACAGCGCAGTGGTTCCTGAATACATGTGCAGAAGCTAAGCAGAGGTCGAAGACTTTGATAAATGCATTATACTGATTGAGTTGTCTGGAGCCTATTCAGTTTCAGAAGAGTTGCAGAGCAGATGCATGGAGTTGCATGGTGCTTGTAAAGGTTGCAGGGCGAATGCATGGAGTTGCATGTCGCATGCAAAGACAGTCCTTTCTTATTGAGAGGGAGTGTTGAAGATTGCAACAAGAAACAGTGAAGGAGGCATCCTGAAACATCATCCTTGATCCTAGATGGAAAATAATCACCTAAACTAGGTGGGGCCCACACAGGTGATTTTTGTCGCAAAGTCAATTTTTAGACTATGTCTATTTTTAGACATGTCGATCATATTCTATGAGTTGCAGGATGCTATTTGTGGATGGTTGGTCAAGTTGGAAAAAATAGATGGACTTCTATTTTTAGACATATTGGGCGGAATCTATTTTTAGATTGCCAGTCTAAAAAAAGATATGTCGAATATTATTAGCTCTTAATAATATTTGGACTCTAAACATTATCTTATTCTCTTGGAGCACTTCAGTTAAGTGCACAGATGTGGCACAGGAGCTGACAGAAGAAATTACGCTATTCCTAAGGGTTAAGTGGAGCTATTTCATGGAGACTTCAATTAGAACTCATGTGACAGAGTTTGGTGGAGTTATTGAGGTAGTTGGTGGAGTTGTGTTCAGTTTAACTTGGTTAAACATAGTTGAGCTAGTTGTATCTAGTCTAACTGATTGATACACTAGTGAGAGTGGTGTGAATTAATTATTAATTAATTCACTAATTATTAACTCATTAATCAACTAAAGAATACATCCGTTAACTACAGTGCATGGACAGTTTCAGTGGAGACCAGTGGAGAGGTAGGTGAAAGAGCAGGTTGACTATCAGTTGTGACTATAGTGTTGCATGAGTTTTCACCACACATTGATGGAGATGCCAATGAGGATTGCGTGGTCAATATAGGATGGATTCGAACTCATCCAGAGCCATTCTTCAACAGTGATTGCACAGTAGAGGCAGGCTAAAGGCTGGCAAAGATCGGTGCACGGATTTGCAAGATCGGGCCTGATTAGTGTGTAGCAATTGGAGATTGTACTGAGAGCTTGTAAGAAGATTTGTACGAGGATTGTTACATGATCTCTATGACATATATTATATACAGATAGTTGGGGTTTTTAGCTTCAGGATTTCCCGTTAAAACATTGTGTTCATATGTGTGAATTTTTATGGTTTTAATGTGTGCATGCAATTGATTTTATTTCCGCAATTAATGATCAATGGTAGAAGAGATTATGTATTGTGCATGAAGTCAAATAGTGTGTGATCAGGAGAATCTCGATGTATAACATATCAGTTATATATAATTTTTACAATGGTGACCTGCAATTAATTTCAACCATGTTAACCAAGTAATGGTTTTGATATTTATATCTTTCATTGTAATTGACATATGGTGACCTACAATTAGTTTCAACCATGTTAACCAAGTAATAGTGGGTCGACAAAGTAGGAAGAGGAAATAGTGGGTCGACAAAGTAGAAATCCACTGTTTTTGGTAGAAAATAACACAAGTAGCAATTTAACAATATTTCTGCAAGAGAAGGCTATGTCTAGTCTTACAATATTCTCACTGAAATATTATAAAAGATAACTATCATAAATGATGCTCTTTACATTGTTATTATATATATATTACCAAGAAATCTCACTGTGTGAGACTAATAAAAAATGAAAAAACACATGAACATGTCAAGAGACTGATAAAAACACATAACAACATGAGGGATTGCAAACTGCAACTGAAGATAATAAAATATGGAAACACAAGTGAAAATTAACAATACACACACTAGATTGGCAATAAGTTCTCAGAAGTTTCTTTCAATTTCATTCACTGAAAAAATATTGATCATATGAGTCCAGATTCTAAAACAACGAAGCTTTACTTCATAGAAGTTTGTCACATATATACAAAAACATAATGTTGTCATCTCCACAAAAGGAGTGAATCTATTTCAAAAAGTTATTACAATCTCGTGCAAGAGATGAGGCTTATCCCTAAACTTAAATACAAAGTGTTATATCATAAACAAAGTAAACATCATGAAGGCTAACAATTCGAAGTGGTTGTATGATGTGGCAGTCTGTCGGTAGACTACTCCTCTATTCTGGTGCAACCAACTTCACAAAAAGTGTAAACAATAGTGAAAGTGACATATGGTTGTTCTCCTTAAAAAGTGAAAAATAGAACCCCGAAATTTTGGAGGAGACTTGATACATGACACCTGGCAGCATCCATTATAATTGAAATCTCCTCCACTTCACCTGCTTCTCCTCCACTTCACCTGCTTTGATGTCACCATCATGATAATAAAACAAAAAATAGCTCCTTTTCATCACATATTAATATTCTGAAATAATTTATACCTTCGCAGAAAAAGTAGCTATATCCAAAAACATGGAAAATTAACCCAAAAATGGAAAAGTTTCTCTAAACAATCATGTTCCTTCATTCTTCAGAGGTCCAGAATAGAGGCAAAAATCCTAATGGTCTCAGCTTTTGTTAATCTCTTATCTGACCTCTTTCTCTGTGTTTGACTCTTTGGTTGAGTCGTTTTCTTCTTCTTGATTTCGTCTTCTGGGCTCTCCTCAATATTGATAATTTCATCTCTTAATGTATGATTGGGAATTAACTTGTTGTTCAACCTGAGTTTATTCTTGGGCCTGGTATGAGGTCTCTCGATATAGGGATTTGGGATGAACTTAGACCTCTTACCTCCAAGCATGAATCTACTAGATTATTCTTCCTCATACTCAGATTTTGTATATTCAGGGTCACTGTTGTCTTCGTAAGAGGAGTAGGAGTGTATCACAATTTTATTTATCTTCTTGATCGAAGAGCCAATGGAAGAAACTAGTGGAGCCAAAGCGGGCTCTTATTCTATGGCAGGCTCTAACATTTTATGTTTTCCCTTCTTAAGAGATAGAAAAACCTGTGAGAGAGTGAATTCTGTGAGAGAAATACCACTTCTAGGTTGAGCTTGATGAGTTATTTCAGGAACATGGCTTGATCCTTTTACTCCAGAATTGACTTCCTCTAGAGACAAATCAGGCTTAGATGTTAGAAGTCCAGGGTTGACTTCCATTGGCTCTATTCCCATGAAGAGCTTCTTCCTAGGTTTTCCTCTTGAAGAGGAAGCTATTTGCTCCTTGTCTTTTGACACAAAATTTTTAGGAGGCAAAGCATTATTTTGTTTCAGTTTATTCCTATATTCCTCCATGAAAGACCTTAGGGTTTGAGGTTCCCTAGGTGAACTGCTCATTGGTGAGCTGCTGACATGGGCTTCATTAACGGGTGGCACTGCTGGCATAGGCATAGGGTCTCCAGCCTTCTTAATCGAGCTTCTAGTTCGCCTTTTGACTGAGATGGAGGGAGGGTTAACTTGGCAGAAAACTGATGAATGGACAGAATTAGGTTGTGAACTATTTGAAATAGGGGCTACAATAGTTTTTTTAGGGGTATATCTTTTCTTGGGCCTCCCTACCCTTGTCTTGGAGTTTATGCTACCAAACCCTTCCTCTCTCAAGAACTTATCCCAAGTGGTCTTCTTCTTTCTAAGATGGTAGACAATCAGAATTTTAATTAGACCCCTATGATATAAATTGTGCAAATAGTAATTAGGGATCTTTTGCAGTTTTAAGGACATTTTGAGCAAGGATTTATATAGAAAATAGGGCAAGTTCATAGGTCTATCTCCTGAAATATGAGCAAGAAATCGTAATTGATAATGGTGGACAGAGGAGAACCTACCCTCACATGTAATGTATTTTTGCACTGTGGTGATCACATGTTGCCATTCAGCCTTAAAATAGGAAATATGTGCAGTTGGATTCCACTTAACATTGACATGTTCAAGCTTAAGGTAGATACTTACTTCAGTGGGCAGTGTTTTATTTTTGAACCAGCGTTCACCAATTGCAGAGGTTTGAGTAGCATGAGCTATGATGGCCTCGGATATGTTGAATGTATTGCTTCCCTGCTTGACCTTTTCACCATCAAAGCTCTCGGGAAAATCCTAAGCTAAAGCCACATTCTCCCCAGAAAAATTTTGTAAAAATTTATACCAGCCAGCAGATTTACACTGAGTTTTGGCCCTAGCATCAATGAACCTAGTGTTTGTTAGCTCGGACCTGTTGACATTACCACCTTTTCCCATATCTTCCAACAACTAGACTGCTTACAAACACACAATTGTTCGATTCTTGTTGCAAAACCCTACATGAAGCCCTAGTTTTCCTGCCTTGAAATACTAAAACTGTTTACTGGAGAAATGACTTATGTTAGTTGTATCATGCACATAGAACTTTGGTCAAGTGAGCACCAAACTCACTCCTCTAATTTCGCACCTTTGATCACGGTATGTAGTAATGGCATGCTTTGAAATAATTCAAAAACAAGATCCAAGTCATCCCATCATGCTTAACACTCCACGGTATCATTAAATGACTGATACTCGTACTATGATTCCCGCTTCACTTAAGTGGGGTAGATATAGGTTAGTTGCATAGATAATGTAACCACTCACTTATAATAATCCTACTATGTCAAACAATAATTAATCTTATTTAAAATAATAGTCATGTTTATAGCATAGGAGGTCTTCAATGATCTTCAAACATGAATGGTCCTTGCTTTAAAAAAATTCTTTGTTGCTCCTATATGCTTGAGAAATAACTATCTTTACCTCTGAATTACAATAAACCGAATCTCAGCGAAATAACTGCACTTTTCACTAAGTTACCACTATGAACAAGTCCCTGAAGAAATAGCAGCTCTTTTCACTATGTGAGAAATATGACCTTCAATTTAGAGAAATAGTTGCCTTTCATTACATCACTGTGTTAACAATGAAATTAAAACAGAGGTAACTATTATCCCGGACAGGGTGGCTGTAATTTTATTACCCAAACGACAAATAGCCTTCGACACTAACTTAAGTTAAAATAGTGATTTTAACTTATTTTATGAACCTAAGACACTAATAACACCTATACACTTAAAAGTAATTTGATTTTGAGACTATTTTTTTACCTTTATTGAAAATGACCCAAACTTTGACATGGACTAGGTCATTAGGAAAATCTGAAAATAGTGATACAATGGTGATTTCACCATTAAAATTTTGAGTTCTAACAGTGGCTCCTATTGGGGATGAAGTCCTCCCTGTGAGGATTCAAGGACTGTAGACTTAGTGCCTTAAAAACTTCAAAACTCAGAAGACTTCTTGGAAAATATGACTAGCACTGACCTTTGACTCAATGGACTCAAGACTGACCATATATACAGACACAAGTACCATTAGGCACGGAGTTTTATTGACACATCACACTAGATATTTACAATGAAATGAGTCAACTAACTTACTAAACAAAGAATTTTTTAAGAAAATGACCATTAACTGGACCTCCAGTCAGTTGATCATCATCCAGATGTTTGAGCAGAAAAGTATTGTTTTCCAAAACTTCAGCAATTCTAAATGGGCCAAACCACATATTGTCAAACTTACCATGCTTTCCATGGTCTTCGCTTCTAAAATCCCAGTGCAACACCAAATCATTATCCTGAAATAATTGCTGATTTGCTCTTTTGTCAAAAAAAGATTTGACTTTAGTCTGATATTTCTGTACTTTATCCATTAGTGATTCTCTGATTTGATGTGCCTCTATCAACTGCAACATTCTCCTTTGAATTGGATTTTCATCATCAAATGCACATTGCAGGAACTTCATCCCAATAAGATCTAATTGCAAAGGCATTACAACATCAGTACCATATACAAGCTGAAAGGGAGAAATTCCACTTACCCTATCTGCCCAAAGAGAATGCACCAGCTGAGTGTCCCAATTTCTCTTATTTGTAGGCATCATTTTCTTAATGATCCTCACCAAACTTTTATTAGATGACTCAACTAATCCATTACCTTGAGGGTAATAAGGTATGGAATGAGTCAATTCAATACCATATTGCTGACAGAAGCAGTGCATCTTAGTAGACTTAAAGGCCATTGCATTATCAGTTACTAATTTATGTGGACACTCAAATATGGACATAATGTTTTCCAACAGAAATTTGATAATTACCATATCAGTAGCATTTCTGGTTCGTACAACCTCAATCCATTTAGTAAAATAGTCTGTAGCTATGAGGATCCATCTATGTTGTCTTGATGAAGGTGGATGGATTTTGCCGATTAAGTCTACCCCCACTGCTGGAAAGGAACATCTGCTGAAATAGGAATAAGAGGTAATGGTAGCAATTTCTGTTTACCAGCAAA
Organism: Pinus albicaulis; assembly: GCA_034641835.2. Taxonomy (NCBI): domain Eukaryota; kingdom Viridiplantae; phylum Streptophyta; class Pinopsida; order Pinales; family Pinaceae; genus Pinus; species Pinus albicaulis. Next base: position 1,728,127,369 of record CM076578.1, on the reverse strand, counting down.
ATTCTGACATTCGACAAAGCTCCTGACTTTGGCAAAAATATCGGAGAACAGAGTTAGCTAATAATAACCAGCTCTTAAGATTTTGTTTGCAGTGGCCTTCTAATACAAATGCCCTCCACACACTCCTACATGTATCGCTGTCATAATCTCTTGGGATTTAGCTTCATATACACATCTTAATAAGAATCCCACAGGGTCCTTCCAGTAAAGACGGTCTTCCAAAATGCAATACTTCACAGCTCTCAATTTGAAAGCTCTCATTTTTTACCTCTCCATTTCAGGGGGACAGTTGAAATTTAACAAAAATTATACTATATCCTTGTACCAATATAAATGAAATATTTCACGATAATTAGAAATACCTTCTCCATATTTTCCTTCAACTGCCTCTACATTCAGATTTAGAGCCTTGCAGTTAGATTCAGCCATCAAGCGAGCCAAACCTTGTCCTTTTATCAATTTAGTTGGTCTGATATCCATATCAAATTCTAGAATTTTGGTTAGAACTCGTCCCCTCTTTCCATTTGTATCTAGTTGCAACAACACATCTTTAACAATGATATTTGGAACGAAAGAAACAATTTTTGAATGTAGCACATAAACTCGAAAATACTTCAAAGCCTTAACTAGTGAATCATCCGTAGGAGCCATGATTCGTGTTGTTTGCTCATCATTTTTTGGTGTCAAAATTGCTAAACCCACCACACCGGTGGTACCACCACTAACGGTGCAAACCCATCCCATCTGCACATTGTCAACTTTGCTAGGTTCCACAGCATCAACCATCAAATCATATTCTTGCTTTTCGACCAACACATCTAGGCCTGAACTCCACCCTCATGACCTTGCATAACCCAGTTCAACATTAGATAATATTTTTCACTCAAATGAAGATATTCTAGAGGCCATGACGAAACCTGAATGTCCATGGGATGCAATGCACCATTGTTCATTCTTTCTACTTGAAAAATCATTTGCGCCTACTTACGCACCAAGCCACGATATTTGTTCCATAGAATCAAAATATTTCCTACCTCCATGATAGGTATATTGGTTTAAGAATCTCATCCCGACACTAGATGCATTCGAGGAAGGGAACATGTCAAATATCTCACCTACCATTAAGGTTGATATTTCAAACAAATCTGGCATAGTCGAAGAGATCTCATTGGGGGAATCTTGCTCTCAAGAAGAGGTGGCCTCAAACATTGCCTTTTACCATGAATATAGGGATATATTTGCATGGGTTTACTCTAAAATGCCAAGTATCAGTCCCAACATTGTGGAACTACGGGATCTTCACTCAGTGCACCTTTGACCTATCACGTGTGTTCGTGGCATATTAAACAATACCCTTAATTTGACTACATATTGGAAGATACCCCTAAAAATCATATTATTTAACCCCCTACCAATACAAACCTAATACACCTTCCCAATTTAAAAAACCCCTACTTCCACTAGATATTGTAAGTATCCATTTTTTCATTAACACTTTTACACCCCTTTTAATTTTTCATTAACTTTGAGCTCCATTTTTTATACATGTCAATATCAAAACCCTTTACCCCCTATATATATCCCCCTATATATTCATTAGAGGATATTTCAACCTAAAAGTGCCCATGAATTTTTCATGTAATCTCCATGTCATAAAATGTAAACCAATAAAAATCCTTTAAATTCAAAAATAGGTACATGTAAATATTTTGGAGGGAAAAGAAAAAAAGAAGAAAAAAACTACTTTTTTAATTGTATTTTTGGCTTATCTCCCTATAGGTTTACTCAAATTTCGATTGTATAAGCTCGTTGGATGCGGAATTAAAATCCACATCCAACGATTACCCATTATGCATACTTTTAAGAAGACCCAAATTGATAAAAATTGCAGATACATTAAAAAAATGTGTTGAACACATTTTTTTAATGTATCTGCAATTTTTATCAATGTAGGTCTTCTCAAAAGTATGCATAATGGGTACTCCTTGGATGTGGAATTCAATTCTGCATCCAACGAGCGTTTACACTTGAAATTTGAGTAAACATATAGGGAGATATGTCAAAAATACAATTAAAAAAAAATAGTTTTCTTATTTTCCCTCCAAATTTTATAACTCTTATTTTATTATTTTAACTATTATTTTATTATTATTTTTTAAGAGGTTACTTTTAGGCTAAAATTTCCTCTAATGATGCCATTTTTTCCTTAATATATATCCCTCAATATGAACCCAAGCGGTATGGTATTGCTCCCCAAGTTAAACCCCCTGTGTGTGGAACACCATATTAACATATGGCCTAACACCTACCCTGTTAGGCAGAAACATGGTCAACTGCACCCCTCTAAGGAAGAAGTGATCAAGCAGGAAATTAATAAACCCCACAAAGTTGGTTTCATCTAATTTATCACTTACACTTCTTAGGCTTCTAACCTTATACCCGTCATGAAAAAACAGGGCACCATTCGCGTTTGTATTGATTTTAGAGATCTGAACTGAGCATGCCCAAAGGACAATTATCCTATGTCATTCCTTGACCAAGTTATCGACACTTATGCGGGTCATGAAGCCCTATCCTTTATGGATGGGTTCTCTGGGTACAATCAGATCCAAATTCGCTACACTGATCAATATAAAACAACCTTCACAATCCCTTGGGGCACATTCACATACCGAGTGATGCCCTTTGGCCTTAAAAATGTTGGTGCCACCTTCCAGAGGGCCATGAACTACATTTTCCATGATCTGGCTCATCTCATTCTCACCTATTTGGACGACCTTACTATACGATCCAAAATGCGTGATGACCATTTAGAAAACCTTCACCTGGTGTTTCAATGATGTCGACAATATAACCTATGCTTGAACCCTATCAATTGTGTCTTATGAGATAATGCAAGAATACTAATAAGATTCATTATTTCCCAACAAGGTATTAGAGTCGATCCTCTCAAAGTCCAGGCCATCAAGAAAATATCAACTCCAAAAAATTTAAAGCAACTCCAAAGCTTGTAGTGTAAGGGCAACTTCTTACACTACTTTGTTCCCGACTACACCACTTGTGCACAAGGCTTCTTGCGCCTTCTTCGTCAAGATATCCCTTTCCACTAGAATCGGGAGGCACAAAACTCATTTGAATCCTTGAAATATGCATTATCTTAGGCCCCTTTCATTAGCCCCCCTAACCACAACAAGGACTACTCCCTTTACCTCTCAACATCTGATGTGGCCATCGCTAGGGTATTAATCAAAGAAGGACCAAATAATAGAGAGCACATAATTTATTACGTTAACAAGAACCTCTCCACACCTGTGTAAGAAGGCACAAATGCAGAAAACACAAACCACATACTTGTTGTCCCCCAAGCATCACTAGGAGGAAGCCCCATGTCTGGATCTCCCCTAAATTCCACACCATGGTAGGGGTATTGTAGGATCATCTGAGGGTTGGATCTGAACCAACCCTCCAGCATAGCATTCCAGTAACGTCCCACCTTGCCGCCACTAGCCCGTGGCATCACTGGAGCCCACCGCCTGATCCGTGGGTCTCTCGTAGGACCTGCTGGCACTGCCACTATAGAATGTATCATCACCACTCTCATAAAGGATGCTACACAGGATGCCTGCGTAACAAAAGCTCTGTGACTAGCCCAGACGTACCTATGTCAACTGTGACATCATCCCTTTGTACCCAAAGCCAACTCCAGTCAAAGAAATGTCGAGCCTGTAGTCTCTCCAAGGCCGCAATCTGTGGCCCCGACACTCGGTGAGGGGAGGTCAACCCAACAAGTCATACAATCATTACCAACGCAAATTGCTTGGCTAGATTAGTAATCATACCAACTTGAATGCTACCATGATCAACTGCATAGGGCCTACAGTGGTCCCTATACATGTATTTCCACCCTCTTTGTTGGCAGTGATGTCCGTAGTGCCTCCGTAGTACCTCTCCACAAGGCACTAGTCCAGTAAAAGAGTAAATATGAAAAACAATTGTAATAGTAAAATATTTGCCTTCGATACAAAATACGTCACGCTCTGTGTCCCAACATCGTATCAAGAAATGCAGGAACTCGTCCTAAAACCTTAGTATGGGTTCTGAGCGAACTTCAGTAACCCCTATCCTGAAAAATTAGCACTCCATATAACATCACCAGCAACAACAGTGCAGAGAGGCTCCTAGTCATGTTCTCTCCAAAACATACCCATCCTTCCAATAGGGATGTCAAAAAGTCAAAAATCTATTTTTTCAACCTCGTGCACCTGTTTCTATAACAAGTGCATAGTCACGCGCCTGCACTTCTGACAAACGTGTGGTTCACCGTGCAATGGTGCCCTTAAGATGCATAGGCCATGTCCCTATTCGTCGGTATTCCGCGAGGACATCGACCCCTTGGCTGCACACCTATTCTTTGTGCAGGCGTGCAGAACGCGCAGTTGTCCCAATAACAGTGTTGCAGACTGCATGCCATTCATCTAGATTTTCACGGGGTCACCAAATCAATAATGCCACGACTCTTTTGCCTTTAGCCGCACCCTCAGTGCAGTTATCTGGTCTGGACCCACAGGTATCCCTAAGTCGCCTATGGGGATTGCACGATTGTATCGTAGTCCCCCATGTGGCCAAATATTTTTCCCCAAAAATGGGTCGCACAGGTCGCTCTGTACGACCTATCTAACCTAAAATACTAATTCACAAGGTTGGGATGACATGCTTTCACCTGTCTCTCCACGTGTGCTTCCTGAGTGCACAGGTTGACCGCAACGACAAAAATGCTCCTAGAACCTCTTTTCCCTTCCAAAACAGAAATTACAAATGAGGTGGCATATGGCCCACTTTTCCCTATATATCGCCCCCTTTGTCATCTTCCAGAGCCTATTACAGGAGCGTAGGACCTCTGTACTCAAAATCGTCAGAGACACAAGGATCGAGACCGCGTCATCTTCATCATGGTACCCTCTGTTCCATTTCAATCCCAAACTCAATTTTGGGTCCGCTCAGAGTACCCCTTCACATGCGCCTTCTCATGTTCTTCGATTCATCTTGTTCAACAGATTTTAGCTTATATATGTTTTCATCAAGATGTTTTCACTTGGGGTATTGGTTGTTGAGGTTTCAAGTACATTGGAAACTTCCCATCAAAATCAGTACCTCGGTGGTCGTCGACAGTGCAGGTATCATTTGTCACTCAACATGATAGGCTTCCTATAAAGCTTTTCATATCCTGATATCATTTCTCTTAAATGCACCATAGGGTCCATCATCTCGACCACAGTTACCACTACCTCGCCTCGCACATGGTAAACGTCCATGTTGGTCGATAGAACCTTCCTACTCATGGATTACCTCATGTTATAGACCCCCACATTTTATTGGAATCCATGACCATATAATCCGGCCCGAGAGCCATTTCACTTGCATGCCTTGAAGATTAGTCTCATTCTTCTCTTCTTCACTTATTGATAACCAACCCTACTCCCATACCACCTCATTCATTTGCGACAGATCAAGACGAATGCACCCCCTGTATTCTACATTGGGCTTATCATCCCTCTGTATACCGTAAGCTCAATTTCTCACTTCATAATCCTCATCAACCCCACATCGAGACCAACCAATGGGGTCCTTGCCTACCACAAAAAACAGTTTACCTCCATCATCATGTAGGTCACCATTTTAAAATGGGAACCTATCTATGTGTATGTACATCCAAAAACACCTTTACATTCTTTGGAAAGTGTACAATTTTTTTTAGGAAAAGGGTTCCCACCCATATTTTCATGCCTTCTACCCAGCAACAGTTTCTAGTCACCCTTGGTCGGAGCTCGCACATCATCCACGTTAATTTACACTCTTCACAACAGTTAGGGCATACTCACACCTACCTTGGATGTCCAACCGACTTTAGGGACACTCCTCTCAAAAGAATTGTTTTCACTGATGCCACTCGCATTACAGCTCCGACCTCGAGAAAATTGTCCATATCCATTCATATCATCAACTTTCATTATCATGCTTTGTTGACCCACCTTATTGCAGTATGTTTCACTCGACATCTTGATTTCCCAAATCAACATCTCGTGCGGTTGATGCTTCTTTCATGTCGACTTCAACGCCCATCTTCTAAGATCGAGGTAGTACCTTGGGTGCTTCTCCCCCTTAAGGGACATCCTCGAGTGGCACAGTGGGAATCATTATCGCCCATTGATGTCATCAATCTCCCTGACATTCAACACCAACATAAGCTTTCATGTCAGGGTAGTATCGTACTTCGTGATTGTTGCAGTTCTCTCATTTAGTCGAAGACCCACACATCGCTTAGCATCTCACTCAGAAGTGCTTACATTTAGATGTGTGGGAGGTACTTGTAGTCGAAGATCAATGCATCCACAAGCACCTCACTCAAGGAGTGCTTTACCTTTTGTGATGCAAGGAGGTCCATAGTTCGGTCTTTTTATCAAATAAGCGCCCATGTGGACATAAACAGTTATCATCAACAACCATCAACCCGTCAGCCAACACAACGTTGACTTGCCAGAACTATTTCCTATCTGATTGTAATAACTAGTAACTAGTCATCATAATGAGCATGGGACATGCCCGCCTCGTATAAGCACTTCTTTCAGAGCATGGTTATATTTAATCCTTAGTTAAGGTTTTTCCCTACTCATCTCTGCAACAAGTTATTCTCTCTATCAAGAAGTTGATTAGATTCTCAGTCATAAAAGAAAACATGATGTATTTCGGCTATATGTTTGCTCTTAATCTCATACATCAAGGGGCAACTGTTAACACCAAAAAATCGCACACACATTTGTACAATCCAAAAGATGCCCAAAGTCATCCAACAGAACATACATGTGAAGGTTTTCCAACTGAAGACATTATGAAAGATCAAAAAGTTAAAATTCTCCAAAGGTCTCATATGAAAAATTGAGTTGTGCGGCCTATCTAAAGGTTAAAATTACAATTGCATGGCTTTTCCTTTGAAAGTCATGTGGTCGAAGAAAAAATTAACTCGACAATTCGTGACCACTTCCCACCCTTGGAAGATGATATTCCCTGACATGTTCCAGTCAAGGACAGTTGAATTTGAATCACCCTGAAGATATGCAGCCCTCAAATGGACCTTCTTGTCCTACTCATGAGTCATTTTTATTCATGAACCAAGAGAGGGAAGAGATATTCAAAAAAAATCTATATAAACATGCCATTGGAGAACCAAATGGAAGGCAATGTTATGCTAGAAAAATTTCTCCTAAGAAATCCTACATTTCATTGTTGAGAAGAAGTAGAGCATTAGTATGTTGGCTAAGCTTAGAAACCCATCATTCTAGTGGAAGAAAAGTTCATCATTGAGAGAATATTCATACTTATTTGATAAAGAGGAGAAGCTTGCAAATAGATTGAGGAAAGGAACCTCATAGCTGAGAATTTTTTAGCACCATAGATCAAAGAATTATCTTCAAGTGTTTAGTAGTTATCTATTATATTCATCTTCTACTACCAACAGTCAATAAATGGAGCCCTTTTCCATTACTTTGTTGACGTGCTTGCTTCATTAAGCATTATTTATGGGTTTATCTCTTTGTTTTTAGTTTATGTTTGCATTGTTTTCACCATTCGCAATGCTTTGTTTCTTCATGCTTATCCACTAACAACAACCAATCTATCTGTATTTCTTTACAGGGAACAACCAACTACAAAGGAGGTGTCTTTTGGTACCCTATTGCTACAAAAATACTGAGACATTCATCAAACTCTAAAAATCTATGGTTTCATTTAAACATTAACTGCAAACCATAAATGACTAGGGTTTTTACCATGACATTACCAAAACCCAAAACTTCAAAAGAATAGGATTTAATCATATGTTTTATACTTTATCAACAAACCTTAAGAAGACTAGGGTTTCATAATCAACATTGGCATACCCTTAGCATTAAGAGGCTATGGTTTTACAGTGAACCCTAAGGATTAGGGTTTCACAAGAATGATCAAATCACAAGAGATAGTATAACAAGGTTAGATTCAATCTAATGATTAATCCCCCTAACGAGAATATCTATAATTCTAAACTCTACACATAAGAGGGTTAGTAATATAACACAAATTTCAAAAGAAAAATGATCATACCTTTTGAATAAAGAATGCCTTGCAACAAATCTTGTAATTTGTAACATACTTTGAGTTGTTCTTTAACAAACCTTGTAGGACATCAATTCTTGAAGGGCTTCCTTTGCAATAGAACTTCTTCCATGCTTCAAGTCTATCCTTCAAAGTTTTCTCCATAATTTTTGTGTAATATGAAGCTTTCCTATCGAGGAAAATATAAATAAAAGGTTATTAGTATACAATACAAGCAAATTTCAATATGAGGACGAAACCAATCATGAAATATAAAACAAATAAAAATATACTTATCTTTTGGTAAAATGGTGAAGGCTCCCTCTTGATCTAAAATTTATGAGGGATACCTACGACTTATCAAAACAAATTCAAGAATTTCTAACAAGACATATTGGGTCTATGAATCCTAAAAGTCAAAACATAAAACATTACAAAACTTAGAATAGTAGATTTAAAAGGATATATGAGAGAATACTTAATAGTATAAGTCCTTGACTTCATATTCTTCAGTCTTGTTTTTCTTTGGTGGAGCTTCATCAACAACACTCACATGTTCTCTTTCTATCTTCTTATCTCTTGGATTTTCAAGACATTGGCTTTTGTAGTATCCCAACTTATGACAATTATAGCATTCAATATTTGATGAATCAATCTCCTTCTTTGGTCCTTTGAAATTCTTGTATACTCCCTTCTTCTTGTGATGAGCAAAGTAGGCATTTGAAGTGTTGTATTCTTCATCCTCCTTGTTATTTACTAATGAGATGTGGGCTTCTTCTTGACTGCATGCATTCCACATTTTCTCAAAGGTAGGTGTGTCTTTCCAACTGCTAATTCCTAATGCAAACGAGCTCCAAGATTTTTATAGACCTAGAAGTGCAGCAATCACGAGTTCTTTCTTAGGTACAATTTCATCAATCACTTAGAGTTCATCTCTTACTCTGGAGATCCTTACAAAATATAATAAAACGATATCATCTTAATTGTTCTTAGTTCATTCTTGAGGCTAGTTATCCAATTAATGTTCTTAAAGGTAACAAAATTGGAGAGGGCTTCATACATTTCTTGTGTAGAGTTTATATTAGATATGTATGGGATTATATATTCCTTCACTCCATATACTATTAGATGCATGGCCAAGATGTCAGTTAAATTTCTCCTTCCCTGCATCATCTGTGGGTTTCTTAAATTTTCCTTGAACAAGATCCAAAACTTTATGCTTAGCGAGAATAATATTTATACTCTTGTTCCATGCCTTGTAGTTAGAGGCTCCTTCTAGCATGCTTTATGTCTTTATTTATGTTTTCATAGACTCTATAATATCTCATTTACTTGATATAGATTATCCTTTCATTAATGATCTTATTTTTTTCCTTCCTTCTTAACCCTCCTTTCAATAGACCTTCAAGCTGCCTTTTTATTTCCTCCTCCACCTTAGCTCTGATACCATGTTAGAAAATCATAAAGGCAGAAAGATTCTCTTATATTGATAATTTTTTAGTCTTATTATCTTCTCTTTATGTTCTTATTTTATATATGTTTCATCAAGCAATCATTAAATCAAAACATGAAGATCAATGACACCAGATGTAGGCACTTAACCAAGGATAAAACCCCTCTATAGGGGAAAACCCATTCAAGCTCTTCCACTAGTAAATCAAATCAAGATAGACCAAGATCTTAGACCCAAATGACCTTCAAGGTGATTCAACAAACTCCAGTAGTCTCTTCTTTTCCAACAGATTCAGCATAGCGACAATCCAGAATTTTGAATCCCAACTACTTCAGAATTTCGGCCCAGCAACAAAACTGCAATTTTGGCCCTTCCAACAACCAAACAACTTCGCACGTGTGAGACAAGGAGAGATAACATTCAACTTTTTATTCTTGACAAATGGTTCCTTCTCCTTCACTAGGGTTTCCTTCCTCTTCCTTGAATTTCAAACCCTTTTTTTGCCTCCAACAATTGCATATCAAACTTGTTGTGGATGTGTTCCAAATGAGTCGAGTTGTTGTCCTTTTATGGTGGTTTCTGCCTCTCTAATGAGGTCGACTTACCTAGGTTGAGGTCGACTTAGTGGAGGAGGCCTAAATGACCTATTTTATATAAAAATAAATTTCTTTATTGATTGACAAAGCCCAAGAAGGGTCTTTTACATTATGACATGGACAAGGACACTTGACATAAACCCTAGAAGCCTACAATGGAGGCTTTGACCTAAGAACCATTGAACCAAGTATGAAACCCATTCCCTCATGATGTATGGAGTACCCATCTGAAACATTGGACAAATCAAAAACATTACATAGTGCACTTCCGGAAATATCCAACAAAAAAAGTCAATTTCTTTTATAATAACATTTATTTTTCTCTCTTTTGACAAATACATTACATCATGACTCAAATACAATTATGAAGACTGATACTAGTTACATTTTTCAACAAGAAGGCCATTAAACCTTATCCATGCATTAATGGAAGTAACCAATCTTGTGTTGTGGAGTGTGGGCCCATGTATTCTCACATAAGAAGTCCACTACAACATAAAAATGGTCACCTAGGAGATCAAAGGCAAATATTTCGCATATTCAATTAGCTAGATAAATGTAATTATCCTTTCCATTTATGTAATTTCAACACAAGTAGTAATTCTTTAAAAGTTCAAGAAAATGGAACGAATAGGGATGTTAGTTATAATTAGAACTCCCATATCTAGAGCTTGGAATAATAGATGATATAATAAGCCATGACAAAATACACTTGCTTCTCTAGAGGACAAAGGGGACAAATTTTATGGAGAATTCAACCCTAGATCCTTATAAGATATCCATGTTCCTCAAGGACATCTAGGATAATGTTATGATGAGGAGGTACAAGAAATTCAACTTGTGGAGGCTTTTTACAAGGCTATCAATGCCCTTGACATAGTCTTCCATTAGAGCCAAGAGCATTGTAGATATTCACTTTGAGTTTATCCATTTCCAAATAATAAGACACTATCTACCAAAAGGAGATGGGTGTTGAAGCAAATTCCATCCATTCTTATCCCCTTTACTCCACCATCAATTTTAGCAGAGAATAGAGGTTGACTTTCATCCAAGACAAGTAAAAAGACCATTTGTCATCACTAGTGGGTTTTAAGAAAGGGGAGCTCCCCCATTTATCAAAATTGAGAAGCACATCATGGAAAAATATTCCTCTACCCAACTAAGATAAGGTAACTTCAATCCAATGTGCATCATAAGCATTTCAAAATTATTGAAAAAAACCTCATTATTTCTCTCCTTCTATATGATCCATGTATCATAAGAGTGTATGACGAAGTTGAGGTTCCATTCCATTATGAGGCTTTGAGAGTTCAACTAACCCATATATGACAAAAGACCTTGCCAACACTCTTCTTTGTATATACTTGGACCATACACATTTAGTAAACATATTTGTGTGTTCATCTCCAAGGATAACATAGTTACATGGATAAAAATATCATGAACATCAATATATGCATTCCTCCAATCTATATTTCATCCTACCATTAATCAACTATCACGCACACCACTCACCACCACTGCCTTACCCTCAACGACGCTGACCAACGTTTTTGCAATTAAGTCTGGATCCATTTATATTTCTAAAGTCACAACTCTATGTAAGTATTAAGACAAACAAGGACATTCTCACTCACAATTATGAAGCAAATGTGACATACAGAGTGAACTTTACTTGTATTTGTTTGTAATGTTGTGATGTTATAAAGTGATTTTCATCCTACAATCACAACTCATGAAATGATATTACATAACATTCCATGGAATTAACATCAAATGAAATAAAATGAAAAGCAAAAGAAAACTCTAAAAGGGAGTTGATAGTGACTCCACTTCTCTTCTTACCAATGGTCGACTTTATGGGAGTGACTAGTACCTTCATCCCTTCCTTCTTGCTTATCCTAATGGTTTATGTAGTATGAATGTTGAAGAAAAGCCTACATGTCTCATTAAAGGATCTTGATATCGAATGCCCATATTTTGTAATGAGACTAAAACTCTTAGATTTATGGGGTTTACTGCTCCTTGCATTATGCTTGAAGGATAGGTGCAGTGATGCAAATTCATGAATCAAATGGGAAGAGTATGAACTCTTAAGACAAATGAATTAATAAATAGTATGAAGATCTTAACTGTTGCATTATTTTGTGTGTTGTTAAGTACGGTTATGGTCGAATTGATTATTTCTCTTTTATATAAGGATGGTTACATGTGGTCAGTTGGGTTTAGCTTGGGTGGTTAGGAGAAATGTTGTTATCCTCCCCACTAGAGTTCAAATCTTGCATGTGGCATGTTGAACTCATAAAGAGTATTTCTTATAATGGCTTTGAGTCTTGTTGTCTAAGTAGCCCCTCAAGGACCAGAGCATGTATATTCTTCATATCAGATATAACAATATTTAAAATAAGGATGGTAAAGTAATATCAACATAGTAAGGAATTGAGATTGTTTTTTAAGTCATGGTTGTGAACTTGTGGTCAAGCTATGTAGTCATGTAATTGATGGTTGTGATATGCAGTGATGGTATTAGGAATACAATTTTTAGTTAGTGACTTCAATATTTTGTTCACATGTGCATTTTTGTTCAAAATCTTGTTCACATTATTGATAGATATCATTAAGGACTCCAAATTGTTCTTGCAATGTGTAATAGGATGATCTCACTTGTGAAGTAGGGAAACTTTCAAAATGTTTTAATACCTCCATATTCATTAAAAGGTTAGATTTTATATCAACCATATCTGACAAGAATTCAATCATGTTAGACAATATCAGAGTTATATGCATTGTTACCTTTGGTTCACCTTGTTGGGATATATCTTGATTCTTATACGCACCCATTAGTAAGTTGCCAAACAATTTTGCAAGCTTTATGTGTGAAAAAGTTGTAAGCTTGGCAATCTTGTTGAACTTATTGACATTGAATCTCTTATGAAAAAGGTGAGGATAGTTGTTAAAAAATAAATAGTGAGAAATCATGTTTTACTCAATTACAATTGGCAATTATCTTTCTTTAAATTCTCTATGAGTTGGTTGAATCATAGTTGTCACTAATTTAATTACACAATTTGTCATGATTGAACCCATCCATTTGTGCTAAGTAATTATTATTTATATGATCATATGTATAACAATTAATATTACATATGGAACGGACATATGAGCTTTTGAAGCTTTGTAAGCTTTGTGATTGCCAAATAAATGAGATGAGGATTGTTGTAATAACCATATATTAGAGATGATGAGCTAGCAATCACTGCATATGATAAGGTGATGGTGAGCATACACTTAGAAAAAAAAAGTGTTTATGACTATGATGATTATGTGTGACATCACTAAATGACATTAATTGAGATAATACCCATGAATATTACCATAAATGAAAAGTGAATTACAAATGATATATAGATTTGGGATGAAACCAAATATTAGCTTAAAGGAATTCAAATTTTTGTCAAGACTTCCCTCATACAACATGCCAATCATTTGAGACAAACTTAATTGTTGGCGAGGAAACAGGTCTTGCAGGCAAGACCCAGGTTCAGGGATTGGACCAACAAGGGGGGTCCGCTATAGTCTAGCAGCACGCTAGCATTTTCACCCTACTCCGAAGAGCAGAGAGTCTCACTCGAGGCGTGCTGCGACCACATGAAGGAGGGGAACAGACCGGTATCAGCAGATGGATCTGCAACTAAAAGCTAACGCAGAATTTTACGCATACATAACATTGTATATTGAAGATCTCTCAGAACATCATGTAGATAATAAGCAATTAAAATTTTAAAGTACTACAGGAATCATGCAACACATTCAAGCCATACGATATATCAGCAACCTTCAGATATATTAAGAAACATTCAGCAGAATCAAGTGTTACATCGCTCGACAGAATGAGCTTCCAGATTCAATTACAAAGGTCCCGCAGGACAGAGAAAGATACTACAGCAATAACAGATCTATGGAGATACAGGAAATACACTGATGTGAAGACCAGGACAGAGCTCTCCTGTGGCGTCTGCTCCTCAGCCTCGTTCTACCCTAACCTCTCTCGTTTTCTTTCTATTTCTCTTTCTCTTTCTCTTTCTCTTTTGTTGCTGGGTGCAGCGTATTTATTCACTAGCCAGCGCCACTGTTAGTTTCTCCTGTGTTCTCACTCAGCTGCTTTCGGCTTCTTCATGTTGAACAGGAGTTCCATTGTATGTCCTTTGCCACATCTTTCCTTCATCTGCACTTGTCTACGCCAACCTCGCCACCTATCTCCTGCTCCTTCGCAACCTCGGCAGCTTCGCTGCCTACCGTTGTTGCGCCTGCCACGTGTTGATCCACAACCCAAAATCTGTCTTCATGTAAAATTCAAAACAAGGGCCCCAACAAGCCCCGACCACAGTCTCTTGACTCGTCCCGAGTCAATCGCAGATCACCGTCTCGACCTCCATGGCTCCACTTGTTCCCATCTCCTGTTCCGCCGGTCGTCCCTCCTCTTTTTTATCAAACAAGGGCCCCAACTCAGGGACCTTTGCAAGGGCCGCGACCTTGAGTCCCTGGAAGGAAGCTACAGCGTTCTGCCACTCCTGCAGAATTGGTTCAGTTGCGGCTGCGATTCGAGTGACGGCTTCCTCTCCTCCTTCAGTTGGGAGCTTGCCAAAGACAGTTGAGACCTGTGTACTTGCCTGAGTGACCAGTTGTTGCATCTTCTGGGCACTTGCCATGACAGGCTGCCTGAGCTCCTGGAGGGCCTGCTTGGCCGTTGCCTCTGTCTGCTGAATCTAGTCTTCCGGGCTATCTGCTGCGACATATAGCGGATCAAGGCCGACTGGGTCCTTTGCATTCTGAATCTCTTGGTTGATTTGTTGAAGCTGTAGAGACAAGGGTTGGGTCTTGAGAGTTAGGGTTGTCGTATGTTCTTGTAGACCCTTCAGTAGGTCATACGCTTCCCAGGCTACAGTACTCAAGGCTTCCTGCACTCTGTCAACCTGTTCCTATCTTGTTGTTATCTGGTTGGCATAAATGACCTGGGGGTCTTGCAGATCTGGGTGGGCCGCTACAGCTGCTTTGAGCTTAGTGTTCTCATACCGAAAGTTGTCCCATGCCACCTTGACGTGGATAGCTCGTTCACCCACAGCATCGTCTTCGACTTCCACTGGTGGTACCTGGGTGTCGTAGGCTGCTACAGTGGGCCAGATGTCCTGAAAGATTCGAGTCACCAGCGCAACTTCTTGTTGCAAGGCCCCCTTCTCAGTTCGCAATTGATCACACTCTTCAGTAAGCGCGATGATTTGTTGATGCTGCTGCTCACATCTCTGTTGAAGTTCGGCCAGCGGTTCTTCCCACTATATGAAGTGGAACATTTGGGACATCCCCCATGTTTCCATGCTTTCTGCTCCCGACGTACCCTGCTCTGGCAGCCTCGCCTGTAAGGGTTGCCCGCTGGCTACTGACTTGGTCGAATGTTCTATTGGTGACGGCGGCGGGGTTGGATCCTTGGCCTGGTTGCTAGAATCGCCCATGTTGACGTTGGGCCGTGATTCGGGTGCTACTCTTGTGTCTAGGGGAGTCGAGTGAGTTCGCTGTTCTGGAGACTGCACTGGAAGTTGGTCAGCTCTGTCTTTTATAGCTTGCTCTGCCTGGCTGATAAGTTCAGTAAATGTGACTTGGGGGGCTAGGGTTTGGCTAACCACGGGTACTTCTATAGTACCCGAGTTAACTTCAGTCCCGAGGTCCCCACTAGTCCTCTCTCTGGTGATGGGGTCGGACACGGTGGCAGATGAAGTGGATGGGGCGGAGGTGTTAGGTTCTCGGAACGAGGTGAATTGTGGCAATTGGTAATTGCAGGTGGTGGAAGTATGAATATTCAGAAATTTAAGTGGAAAAAGTGGGTTGGGGGGTGGAAGCTCGCTAGTTACGGGGTCTCCACGAGGGGTTCTTCTCTGATCAGGACTCCCCGGCTGCTCTGTCGCGGTTGATCCTCGCCAGTGAGGTCAACCACGGAGCTGGAGACTTCCACCTGGGGTTTCTTTGCTTTCAGCGTTGCGCCTGGCTTTGCAGCGTTTGACTTTCGCACTAGTGTTATGGGCGCTGGGGGTGGTGTAGTAAACAAAATATTAGGCAGTGGGGTAAAAATAGTTGTGATGGGGAGTGAGGTGGACTGGGAGGCTTGGAATTCAGGAGACTCATTGGTTATATTTTGAACAGTACAATTGAGATTGTGTACCTTGTCATTTAGCCGATCGATCACTGGATTCAGCTGCAGTTCTGTCACCCTGGCTGCTGTTTGCTCTGGTGTCTCTCCTGGTAGCGGCACAACCATCATTCCTGCGAAGTCATAAACATATTCCCCCTCCCGGACCTCCATCTGTACTCCTGGCCATCCGCAGACTTCCGAGTGGAAGGTGTTTTCATCAATGTGCAGCTTTAGGGGCATCATTTCAAAAGTCATCGCCAGCACACCTTTTGGCCTGAGGAGAGTGTGGTTGTGTGTGACCCCGAACCAGACCTGTTCGTTGTATTTGTCCAGCAGAACCCCCGATATTCGCGGTTGGCTCGTGACCATGTCTACCATCATACCATACCAAACCCGGAATCCCTCCTCATTAGCCTCCTTCGAACTTGGGTTGCTAGATACCCTCCAGGGAGTGTATTTCATTGCTAGTGGCTAGCTGTCTAGTATCTCAGTTGGTGTTCGCCTGCCAGGGAAGGACCATTTCCACATGGCAAAGGCCATGAGAAAGTACCTGTATATGAATCCCATCACCCTCTGGTAGTTGTCCTCGCATGCCTCTAACAACTCGTGGAGAATGAATGAACACCAATTGAGTTGTGTTCCCTGGATACAGTGCTCTGCCACCGAGATGGTGTCTAGGGTGCACTTTCCCTTCGTATAGTGCCTCATCGTTTTGCTAGCGATGAGGTAGCATTGCAACTTTAACATTGGGTTGTTTTTGCAATTCTTCCGTCTATCTCAGGCTCGACAACTAATGGGATTGTTCTAGCCATCTTCGCTCTGCGCTGGTACACCTGTATCACTGCTTCACCTCTGCGTCCCTGGCTCTCTACCTCCTGCAACCTTCCCTGTTCTTCTGCGCTCACGACCTTCCTTGCTCCTTGAGATGTTTCTAACTCAAAAATATCTGACATTCTCGCTCTTTTCTGCATGCAGGCTACGTAATTAACCGGCACGAGTGAGGTTGATGAGACCCCATAACTAATTAATTCTTGCTGGCTTCCTGCGCGGCGATAATCGTGTGATTAGTTGCCTGCTAAGGTGTGTTCTGACATCTGCTGATGGTGGTGTGGGGAAATGGGCAGACGCGACGGCTGAGGTTACTTCTAATTATGGCAAAGTTATTATCGTAAGGTTACTTCTAATTATGGAAATTTATTTTGCAAATCCTGGCGATCCTACGGACTGACACAAGTACTGGACGAAATGATGGGGACTGATACTTGACACGTTTTCTTATCCTACGTGGATGAAATGTTGGACGCGACCCTCCCTGACCACAATCAGTTGCGTTGCGGTCCCCGCAACCCAGCTGTTATTGATGACCTATGCATGGACAAGTGACACTACCTACACTCATCTCAGGCGCGAGAGAGTTATTCAACTACTCTATTCTACTGACTTCTCTTGGTTGCGAGAGTTATTGAAAGAAAACTAAAGAAACTTAGTCATGGTAGGGCTTCAGGCGTGCACCATTCACCCATCCAGGTAAAACAGTGCCATCCAGTTGAGCCAACCGAACTGCTCCAGAATCCTTGATTTCGACGACGTAGTATGGTCCCAACCAGTGCATCTGCAGTTTCCCTGGAAATTTTTGAAACCTGCTATCATATAGCAGAACCTTGCCGCCAACCTGGAACGTTTTGCTCTTAATGTGTCGATCATGCCATGCCTTCTGCTTGCCTTTCTGAACTTTTTGATGAAACTCAGCAAGGAACCTTGCCTCGTCAAGTTCTTGTAATTCGTGCAGGCGTTCCTATAGTGATTCCTCCTCTGAGAACTTAAGGGATGTGGCGATCAAAAGGCTCGGTATGGTGAACTCGGCTGGAATCACAGCTTCACGGCCATAGACCCGTTGGAAAGGTGTTTGATTCATCAAGCGCTTCACTGTTGTTCGATAGGCCCACATTGCAGCTGGTAGACGTTCATCCCAATCATCCCTTTTTGCATTGCAGATCTTCGTCAAGCCTTGTTCGAGGATTTTGATAAACGCTTTGACAGTGCCATTGGCCTGTGGGTGGTACGGACTGCTTTTGTGATGTTGTATCATAAAGGTGTCTAGCACCGATTTGATCGTTTCATTAATGAAGTGTGTACCTTGATCACTGGTTAAGCTCCTTGGGCAGCCAAATCTGCTGATAATGTTGTCAAAGATAAACCGGGCTGCAATTTATACCGTACAATCCCTCACCGCCACTGCTTCGGCCCATCTGGTGAGGTAGTCCGTGGCAATGATGATGTACCGGGCCTTTGAATGTCTGGCTACAGGTGCTATGGGGCCTACGAAGTCGACAACCCACTTCTCGAACAGTTGTAATACATTCACCGGGTGCAGTGGGAGTTCGTCTCTGTGAGAGGGCTTCCCTGTCCTCTGAAAAACATCGCATTTCTTGACAAAAGATTTACTGTCGGCATGGACAGTGTTGTCACTCCTAGAGACAGCCTTGAGTTGTAAAAAGACCAGTGCCTAGGTCATCTTAATTAGCAAGGAGCATAAATTTCAACTTGTAAAGGTTGCCAAGAAAGGGGCTCTCATGTTATCATATATTAAACAGGGAGGTTTGGTTAAAATGGAACCAAGACTCTCAAAACTTCAGCACGACAAAAGTAATATTGTAGCAGCAGAGTGTGAACTTTGATAAAAAAAAGTATCCAATAATTTTAAGACAGCTTGCTATAAAGGGCGCTGGATTCTAAAGCGGTTCACAGAGGTAGATAATCAAGTGGCGATAACTGTGTAAGAAAATGAAAAGGATAATAACTTTAACAGAAACGAGATCTAGAAATGAATATTAACATGTATTGGGCTTATGTAGTGACAAGAATCCATACATGAGAATAACTTTAAAGATAACATTCCATTGCTGCTAATACCGGAAGAACTATGGTAGAAGTGGAAGATGAAACAACATATCTTGCCTGAGCCATATTTAAAGCACTAGACATGAATTAGTATGAGTATCAACAATGATAAATTCACACCTAAACATGTGAGCACTCGCATTCCAGAACACAAATATAGGAAACGTGAACATGAACGAGATGAAAATTTAAACTACAAAACACAAGAGAGAGTTACAGACTATGAAGTGTTCAGATCAGAATCCCCAATAGAGACGAAACTCCTTATCACCGAAACCCAATGGGCTCTTCAACTTTAATATCAAAATCTCAACAAAATGCATACAGAGTTCTTTCTTAGTCTATTCTTCTGAAAATCTGGAACCTTTTTTTTGTCTCAGTTTACTGCTTTTATAGAATTACAAGAACATACGCGAGAAGATATTTTGGGAAAATATCTTCTACACATGCTAGTGAGCAGTTTCAGGTCCTAATCAAAATAACAAAATTCATGATGAGGGAGAACGCTTCTCATCATTTACAATTGGGCTCATGGCCGTTTCAAAACAAAATATTAAACTATTCTAACAGAAAGTAAATGCAAGAGTGAAATATGAATTTCACTCGGAACTTGAAAGTAGAAAGTAAAAATAAAACTAAAGGCCACGAGGGCCGAATCATGAGTTAACAATCTTCACTGGTAAGAAGGGGTTGAAGCAGTCGCTGACGCAGGGGGAGGGATGATTGCTGAAGAGCTGGCTAACAAGCTGGCATAACTCGTGCACCTCTGCCAGGTGTCTGATGCAGGTTCAGGCATCGCGGCGAAACCCTCTGCCTTGATGTAGGCTTTGGTAAGTTCATCATAGTTTGCATCAACAAGAATTTTATATTTTACTTGGTGCAGGAGTGCAAACTCTTTACCGAGAACTGAGACTATGGTTTCAGGTTTAAGCCGAGTAGACTTCTCAGAAGGGATGTTGGTCTGATTCATTACCTCTTTCAGACGGGTCTCGTACGCTGGTAACGGCTGTAGTAAGGCGTTGGTGGGCTCCCAGCGTGATGGGAGTCCTGCAAGTGTTATCTCAGCCCTATCCGCATCAAACTGTTCTAAACTAGCCGCCAATTTCTCTAAGACCTCCAAGGTCATGCTACGAGCTGACTCTTTTTCTATTACCTTTTGATACCCTGCTTTACCACGTCCTCTGATTTTAGTTCTTTTAAGAAAGAGATATACCCTTTTGCGCTTTGAACCCTGTTAGAGGCGTCGAAATCGCTCTGTTGTCTCCATGGCAGTTTTGCAAACTGATGAGACAGTGTTATTTCATTAAAACTGGCATAGTTCGAACTGGCAGGAAAGCAAAGGAGTTTTCTGATGGTTTCAGGGGAGATAGTGAATATTTTGTTCCCCTGCACTGAGAGGAACATGCCCCGACGTTCATCGTAAGCGTCCCGGAGCCAACAGATGAATTCGACCACTGGGTATACTGGGAGGGTACTTGATGATACAGACCAGACAAAACGACACAGAACATATCTTTATTTTCCACATGTTTCCTAAACAGCTCAAGCTTGACGCTGCTAATGAGAAATGGGTATTGCGGATCACGGATGTCGGCTTGTAAATCTATGAAAGGTTCAGGCCCTGGGACAGCTCTGGACTCACGGGCTTGGGGAGTTTCTGGCTCTGATTTCTTGGTTGTGACTTTACCCATGACCATCATACAAACCCAAAACACAACAAAAGGAAACCAGATGGAATGAAAGGGATGGAATACCTGCGAAGTAGAAAATTGCTCGGGAAATCGATGCAGGGGCATTGACAACGACCGAGCTGACTTGGTACTGGGAGCACACTTTTGCTTTTACGATAGTCAAAAACCAAGAGTATTTTACCACAGTAAAACACGGAATACAGTTATACAGGCCCAACGCAGCTTCGGAAAAGAAGGCGGGGTAAAACGAGTAGGGTTGACGTCATAAGGACGCTGACTGTGTGACACGTGGCGTGAAAGGATTGGGTATTAGACTTTATTCAGGTGAACACCGCATGTCAAGGTTAAATGCCGATACTGGCCTCGGTACTGGGTATCCTAAAAACTTACCTTACCTTTATATCTTGGTGACAGCTGTACCTTAGAACCTGGCCCTCGAAGGACGCAAGGCCATTTCCGTCACTGCTCTAAAGCCCATGCCCTTTTCTCCATAAAGCGCTTGCCTCGTGTCATGCTCCTTGACACATCATCAGGATTCCGGGGGAGGAAAGCTCCGCCTTATCCCTCTCATCTGTGACCCCCCCGGAATTGTGCTTGCAAACTTCATCTATGTGTGTATAGAGTATAAGCGAGACCCGCCTTATATCTATTTCCTTCGTGCTTTCAAGACTTTCGTTATTTAGATTAAGACTTTTAACATACTCCCACTTCATTATAAAGTGCGCTTACCCTCTTTTCACATGTGACTCATCTTAATTTTATTTCTCCTTCACAACCTTGAAACTCTTAGCCATTTAAATGTTGTCGGGTACTCTGCTCCTTATGATCTTTCTCAAAATATTAAAGGGTGAACGATATAACCAACAGACAGTTGGCCACCATAGTCCAGCTTGCAGCACTTTCTTAGCTGTGGGTTTCGCCCCCACATGTCCTCTCGCGATGCCGCAATGGCATTCCCACACAACGGCTTCGTGTTCATGGTCAAGGACACACCTCCGCAAAATCTCGTCAAGCCCCAACTTATACAACTGCCCCACAATCAGTTGGTATTCAGCGGCTCAGAATACCAGGTGTCATTTCTAGACCGGGGTATAGTGTTGTGGACACTACCCCGTGGTGAGGTATGTTGCGATTTCGGCCAAATAATCTAGAATGGCTTCTACCCAGAAAAGATCAGCATCAGGCCACTGATCATCTAGAGAGCCCTCATTTTCCAGTCTCCAACCAGGATAAGTGATCGAGCCCGACATTTAGCCTCCCGGGCTTGACAATCACTTCAAAGGTGAACTATTGAAAGAGTAGGAGCCATCGGCATACTCGTCCTTCCAAAACTGGTTTATTGACTAGGTATTTCAATGCAGAGTGATCAATGAAGAATTTGAACTTACCTCATAGGAGGTAGTGGCGGAACTTCTGGAGCGAGTACACCATTGTTAATGCCTCCCTCTCCGTGGTGGTGTAATTCTACTCCGCATTAGACAACTTGCGGCTAGCAAAGTACATTGGGTGGTCGACTGTCGTCTCCTCTAGTTGTGCTAAGACAGCCCCAAGTGCAATACCGGAAGCATCGATATGCACATGGAACTGCTTATCCCAATCTGGGTGAACCAGAATGGGCGCAGTTTCCAACTTCTCCTTTAAAGCGTCGAGAGCTATTCTGCAGTCATCCGTCCACTGGAACACCTCTGACTTCCGTAGTACCTTCTCCAAAGGAGCAGTTATCTTCGCATAGTTTCTGATGAATCTCCTGTAATAGCTCGTGTGCCCCAGTAGTTATCTCCACTGCTTCACGATTTTCGATGCTTCCATGTTGACGATTACTACCACCTTTGCAGGATCGACACAGACTCCTTGCCTACACACCACATGTCCCAGGAGCATTCCGAACGGAACCGCGAAGATGCATTTCTTCAGGTTCAACGCTGCAGTTGCCGACACCGGTCGAACATTATGCATAGCAGGGTGGCGTGATCCTTCAACAAGCTGTAGACTATCCAGTCGTCCATGTAGACTTCCAGGAACTTATGAATATATTCCCGGAAGGCAGCTATGACAATCCTAGAAAACACGGCAGGTGCGTTCTTCAACCCAAATGGCATCACGTGATATGCAAAGGACCCCCACTCTGTTGTGAACATCGTCTTCTTCTTGTCCTCTTCTGCGATGCGCACCTGATGATATCCTGAGAACCCATCGATGAAGGAGTATGCCTCATTCCCCGCAACATTATCTAGTACTTCGTCGCCGAATGGGGTGGGGAATGGGTCATGGATGCAGGCGTTGTTCAAACTTCGGTAGTCCACATAGACGCGGATTTCTGATTTGTCCTTATTATTTTGAATGACGATGGGACTCACCCACTCTGCTTCTTCCACAGGGAAAATCAAGCCTGCCTTCAGCATTTTGTCGATCTCCATTTTGACTTTCTCCTTTATCCGCGGGTTCAATTGGTAAGGTCGATGCTTCACTGGCCTGGCGTCTGGCTTCAATATAATCCTCATCTCTCCGAGATCCCCTTTGATCCCTTTCAAATCCGCAACCGACGAAGGGAATAGGTCTTCGTATTCCTTGAGGAGACTAAAAATTTCCTTTGTCGTCTCCTCGTCCCAATAGTCCCCAACTATAGCCAGTTTTGATTTTTCCTCCATGCTGATGTTTAGCTTTTTAGTCCTCAGCAGAAGTAGATGTATTCCTTCGGTGGTAGGCTCTTCTTTGATGTTCCGCTCTCCTTTTATCTCTTCAAAGTACAGGGGCCTCAGATCCTCCAGACTGTCATCTTCTGGCTCGCTGTCAATCCTTTGGCAAGCCAACTTGTGTCGGCCATCGGGGTTCAGCACCAATGGCCTCTCGTCTGCGCTCTGACCGAGGAAAAACAGTATTCCTTTTATGGCCTGTAATTCTTGGGATATCGGGTCTATCTTCCCCTTAAATGAGAAGCACTGAACAAATTTGTCTGCAACCTCCTGCCAGGAACTGGTCCCTCTCTTCCTCTCTTCTTCTAGGTACCAGGCTTGCGGAATGGTATCCAAGGAGTGGACAAACTGATGTACCCACAGCTCCTCCGAATATCCCACACTTCTCCACTGCTCCTGACATAATTTCATATGGTCTTTCGGATCGGAATTTCCTTGGTACCTTCGCTTGCTTCAAGGTCCTTTGTCTTCCTTAAACCGCGCCCTCAGAGCCGCCGCAACACAACTCCACCGCGACAAGGAGTTGCGGTGATTTTTCCACCACCTGACTGAGGTAGACTGTAACGCTACATCCATGAGTGGTATTCTTTTCTCCTCCGATACCTTATCTTCTACCTTTGCAATGAAGGTATTTACTGCTTGCATATTGGACAAGGTGGGGTATTCCCTTATCTTCGCCCCAATCCAATGGATTCTTGCAATATTGGCGCATCTCCTTGTGCTGGTCTCATACCCGCCTTGCTGCCAGCCCTCCCAAGCTATTTCTGAGCCCAGCTCCAAGCTCTGGACACTTCGCCAGCTTACGGAGCCGGTTGTTGTCGGGTTAATGTAATCCTCCCTCTTCCCTGCTGTCATCTGATAGAAGTTGTCCAATAGCTGAGCATCTTCCCTATTATCTACTGTATCTGTATATTTCGGACCTTGATACGGGTCTAGAGGCTGAGTGACTCTAACTTCCCCATCTTCAAAAATCATTAACTCCTTCTTGAGATCAATGATGGCATAGTTTTCAAAAGCCCAATCGATCCCTAGCAATACAGGGTACGGATCTTTGTCTCCCATAATATCTATTACCTCGAAGTCTGTGTAGGTCTTTACCCTACGATGTCTACCTCGAATTCTTCGAGTCTGCCGATCGGCACAATGCAATACTGGTTTGCCATCCTGAGTTGGATCAGCGAATAATTTAGTCGTGGTCGCCCTAAAGCTTCCCAAGTCTTCCGAGGCAGGATATTGACGTCAAATCCCAAATCGAGCATGGTGTCCCTGATCTGGAATCTCGCAACCTGTGTCTCTAACTAGAATTCTTTTCATGTTCTTCTTTTGTTCCGCTTTACTCGTTGTACATACTATGGTGCTATTTCTGGGGATTCCCTCGCTCCTACGTTCCCCTGCAACACTTCCTCCAAGGTATGCTTGAGTTGTTCCCGCATTGGAGCATTGTCAACAATTTTGAGAAATAAGTGGAACCATTCCTCGATCAGAGCCCCTGTAGCGCTCTGTTCTCCAGTGTCTTTCTTCACAGGTAACTCAATAACTTTGTCTCCCCCCAGCTGGGTGAAAGTTTCTACAGCGTCCTAAAAATATTTCTTCGGCATTTCCGGCCTGATGAGTTGTTTCGGGGACGCTGGCCTGATCACCCTCATCAGATCCTTCTCATGTGCATCTTCCCCCGTTTTCTTTCCTCCTCGCGTAACTATGGCCACGTTCGGCATTGCCGGAGTCGTTGTTCCTCTAGGTTCTGCGTTTACCAGATTCGTGCCTCTCTTCCTTGCTCTTTCCTCCAATTTCTTGATAAGTTCAGGACAGTTTTTTGTCGCGTGTGTGTTCACGCGGCACTGGGAACACCACAGTCTTCTGGGTAGGGGACATTCTCTGGTCACATGTCCCTCTTGATCACAATTGTAGCATCTCAGCAGACCCCGTCCTCTTGTACGGCCTCCCCTGATACCGCCTCCTCGGCCTCTGGGAGCCTCATTCACTCTGTAGGAGGGCCAATCTAATCGGTCTGCCAGTGCATCTAGAGCTTGTGTTGTGAGTCGTCGAAGCGCAGAACTCACAGTACACATTGTTCGAAACATTGGAGTACTTCTGTAAAATCGGACACATCCAAGATTGATGACCCACTGTTCGGTGAATTTCGCAATACTCTGTTGCGGCTTGGGTCGGCTGATTTGGGAACCCAGTATACTGTTGTTGCGGCGGATAGACCCCTTGCGAGTTTATCTGCGCAACTCCTCCGATAGGTGGAGCCCCCTGCACTGTCATTGTTGATGTCCCCACTCCCTAGCTTCGCAACCGAGGACACTCGGTCGCCACGTGTCCTTCTACTAGGCAATGTGTGCACCAGACATTTGGCTTGGCTAGTCTTATGGGTTGCATCTCCTTAAGTTTTTCGGTCAGATTGGCAATTTGATGTTGCAGTCCCAGTAGGGATGGGTCCTGCGGCGCTGCTCCTCCCCTATATTCTTGCGGGTAGCCCGCCATTGCCTTTATCTTCATAGCATGTTCTAATGCATCCTGCAAGTTGTTGATTTTTTGCTGAGTGAGGAGGGTTTGCGTCAAGGAAAGCAGAGCCTTGATGAACCAATCCCTCTGATGATTCGAGTCGATTGGGTCGCTGAGTTTCCCAATCGCATCTTTGAACCTGCGCATCAGCTCCCACACAGTCTCTCCTTCTCTTTGCTTGATCTCCCATAGTTCAGACAGACCTTGCTGGTCCGTTTGGGGTAGCTTAAACTCTCTGACAAAGTCCCGCTTGACATCCGCAATCGCTGGATTGTGGTGGACCTTTGACCACTTTATGAACCAGCATAATGCCCTTTCTCTTAGTGTGGTTTGGAATTCGATCAGCTTTCCTGCATCTGGCGTCTGCCTAGCCCTCCATATGGCTTCACAGAGGTACCAGTGCTGTTCCACATCATCGTTACCCCGCCCAAAAAATTCTGGGTACCGAGTGAATGATCCCGCCATATTCGCTTGCAGAGATGTAACTAGAATGAACCCTCCGGGTCCTGGTTGCGTAAGTATACCACTGGCAATGCTACTATTAACATGTGTTGCTACTGACAACTGACTACTATTCAACCGACTCAACTCTTTTAACTTAACAAAAATATCACTTAGGGGTTTATCAAGTACCAGGGGAAGGTAGGAACCCGTGCTATTCGAACTTTGGGGAGTAGAAATACCTGGAGATATGAATGTCGTCCTTTCTTGGAATAATTGCTACATCACGACATACCACTCGACATCGAAATCTTCTTCAGGGCGTGCGTCTGCATTTCCTTCGTCAGACATCGTCTCTCTCTTCCTCCGGGCTGGGCTCCCATGCACTCGCCGCACTCCCTCAACGATCCCTCCCATCTCTTGGGGACCCACCTGGCCTTCCATGTCCACTCCCTCATCACCCTCTCTCGCCACCTTTCGGCGATCTGCGCCCTCCGATGTGCATGTCGCTCCCTCAACCTCCTTGCAGTTTCAGCATCCATTCCCCTACTCCCCCTCTTCACATTTCTTGTAGCATTTGTCCCTCAGGACCTTCCCCCAGCACTGGAGGTTTACACTTCCATTCCTGATTTCTGGAACTCCATCAGCGCTTCGTCCACCATCAAGGCCTTAATCCACAATGGAATTTCCTTCAGCAGCTTCCCTCTTAGTCCGGATCGGAATCTAGCTTCTGCTCTGGAGAAAGATTGCTAGCACTCTGCTGCAAACTCCACAATATAGCCGTCCAAGGTAGATTCTACCCAGAAATCTACAGCTCGAGTCAACTCGGTATCCAGCCGATGAAGGGCCACCAGATCTCTGTGCACCCACTTGCGGTTGATCTTCAGCGATTTGTCCTTAGTCACTTTGGTCTTCAGCCTCCGCAACCAGCTATAGAGTTCTCTGGGGAACTTTCCCCAGAAGATCTCGTAGGTATCACTGGCAGAATCAGAGAACAGAACTAGATTTCTGACCGCCTTCTCTTTTTTACTTCTCAGCTCAGCTTGCTGAGTTATAAACTGGTCCAGGTGGTTATCCCACCATCTCCGTATTTCTCCTTCGAAGATCCTTGATACCATGATCTAGTTCCCCTGATGAACTTTATGGTCCTAGCAATGGAACCATTTGTTGGCGAGGCAACAGGTCTTGCGGGCAAGACCCAGGTTCAAGGATTGGGCCAACAAGGGGGGTCTGTTGTAGTCTAACACCACACTGGCATTTTCACCCTACTCTGAAGCGCAGAGAGTCTCACCCGAGGCGTGTCGCGACCACATGAAGGAGGGGAATAGACCGATATCAGCAGATGGATCCGCAACTCAAAGCTAACGCAGAATCGTACGCATACATAACAACGTATATCGAAGATCTCTCAAAACATCATGCAGATAATAAGCAATTAAAATTTTAAAGTACTACAGGAATCATGCAACACATTCAAGCCATACGATATATCAGCAACCTTCAGATATATTAAGAAACATTCAGCAGAATCAAGTGTTACATCGCTCGACAGAATGAGCTTCCAGATTCAATTACAGCAATAACAAATCTATGGAGATACAGGAAATACACTGATGTCGAGACCAGGACAGAGCTCTCCTATGGCGTATGCTCCTCGGCCTCGTTCTACCCTAACCTCTCTCTTTTTCTTTCTCTTTCTCTTTCTCTTTTGCTGCTGGGTGACGGCCTATTTATTCACCAGCCAGCGCAACTGTTAGTTTCTCCTGTGTTCTCACTCGGTTGCTTTTAGCTTCTTCCTGTTGAACAGGAGTTCCACTATCTGTCCTTTGTCGCATCTTTCCTTCATCTGCACTTGTCTGCGCCAACCTCAACACCTATCTCCTGCTCCTTCGCAACCTCGGTAGCTCCACTGCCTATCGTTGTTGCGCCTGCCACGTGCCAATCTGCAACCCAAAATCTAGCTTCATGCAAAATTCAAAACAAGGGCCCCAACATTAATGATGATATTTGAAACAACCATTTGGCGTGGATTATATGAAATAATGCATTCTTAATGCATTAATTCATTACCACCTAGGATGTGTATAATGGGTGCTAATATGAGAATGTGCTTATAAATTTGTAGATACACGTGAATTTTGGAAGAAACTAAACTATTGACTTTGTCATTTGGCCAAATAGTCAATTCCTTATAATATTTAACATGATACATATGAGATCAAAATCTAATTATTTACAATAGCAATTTCAAGATAAAGTTCAAATTTCTCAAAGAAAGGGAGTATGTTATGTTCCATTTTGTTTGGGTTTATTGTCTATATAATTTTGATATATGTTCTTGGTTGACTCAATTGATGACTTGTGTTATATGTGCCTTGGAAACTAATGAATTTTAGGCATTGTTTTGGATATTATGTAGACTACTTATGTCTAACATATGTGGGTGAGTGCATATGCATGTAACACATGTTGCTCTTTGATGATGAGATGATATTTGTATTCTTGTTTGAGGAACTAATTAGAAAGTATAGAATGTCCTCACATCTTACTAAATGATGCTCATTTAGACTACAACAGGATCTCAAAAAAACTTTTTGGATGCATTAGTGCTCACATTTTTGCCCTCCTCATTATTCACCAAGGCTATCAATGCTTAGACCTTGTCAATTGTTTACATAATGGTAAATAATTTTTTTAAAGATGGATGTCATTATATTTATTTCCAAAGCATCTTGATAAGCTATTCAAGAATTTATTGATTGAATGAGTATCTAGAATATATATATTCCTCAAGATTTAAATAATTAATTAATTAATTAAAATTGTAATTTCTTCATTGGCATAATGAATCCATTACATTCTATTGATGCATTCTTGTATATAATCTTCCAACTGTAACAGGAAATACCATTCCCTACCAAAATTGTCTTTAATACATCGCTCATAAACAATATTCAAAATTACATAAAACATCTAGCAACATAAAATTGTGCACATAAAAAGTTCACAAACCATCTGAGGATGTAGTTATGATCATATACAAATGTACTGTGTCCCGAAAGGATCAAAATTGGAAAAAAACCTCTAGATTAGTCATGTTGATGTATGTCATGTGTCCCTTCTATAAAGGGCCTATGAAAATATTCCAACAATTATGCACCTAGTTGTTCATGAATCTTACAAGGCCCAAAAACCTATGTAGCACCTTCCTTAGATAGTGTGTGTACCACTGTGATGCATTCCTTGTAAATGTGACAACAAGATGTATAATCAAAAGACCTTTTAATATGAAGAACTTCTTCTAATATAGGTACCAAATATTGATAAGGGAACCTTTGTGTCTCCTTGAATAGCTAATAACAAGAATACAATCTCCACAAATCAGAAGGGACCAACCTTCTTTCTCAAGTGCACATAGAAGGAGGAGTTTGAG
This sequence comes from Pinus albicaulis, assembly GCA_034641835.2. Taxonomy (NCBI): domain Eukaryota; kingdom Viridiplantae; phylum Streptophyta; class Pinopsida; order Pinales; family Pinaceae; genus Pinus; species Pinus albicaulis. Next base: position 1,728,097,345 of record CM076578.1, on the reverse strand, counting down.
TGCAAATAGTTCTACATAATTGTTGGTTCCTTTACCTAGGCCCATTTGAAGTTTAACGGTATGTTGTTCATTAAGGAAGAGTACAACACCCCCCGCCCTCCATCATCCCCAGCAAGAGATGCCCCATCGAAGTAAACCCGTGAAATAATGGAGTCTATCTATTCATGCGTGATTAAAAGGTGAGAAGAAAAATCCTTATTAAGAAGAAGGGAGAAAATGGCAATTGTTTGAGCTATGCGGGTAGCATTTAGTTTTTTATGGTTAACGAGTCATGCCATTAGACAAGTAAAAGACAATATATGTATGAACATCCAGTCACTGTGAGCTTGGTATGATAGACTAAGAACCTTTTGTTTTTGGATGACATACCACGCCATCAGGTTGCCAATAGACTTGGTTTCCCACTCAGGGCAATTTGAGGCCACTTAACAGTATTTATTTGGTTGTAACTTCTTGTTGAAAAGTAATGAAAATGGAGGTAATACCAAGCTTACAAAAAAATAATATTAGCCATGTTATGTGAGAATATGCATGCACATCCATGTCATGTTGGATGATGCTATAATTATTCAATAAACTATTTTCAAAGGTTTAACATCTAGCAAAGATTTATATTTAAATGTACACAAATTCAAAGTTTGAACAATCCTTATTTACTTTTTGTAAAGCCAAAGTTTGGGCAATCTTTGTTTGTTTTTTATAAAATTTGAGTTTGAATTAAGAGTTCCATACAAGCATGGTTCACTTAAAATTAAAGTTTTTCTTTTGCTTTTGTCATTTATATCTATCATCATCAAACCCATGAGTTGGACTTATTAGTTAGTAACTTATGTGTTGACTTGTCAATTGCAAGTTTGACTCATCTACAAATAATTTATAAATGGTCAAACATAATAACTAAAGTCATTCAATGTTGCACAATCTCGGTGAGAGCATCCCACTAGTGGGCAAATCATTTTTCCATTTAACACTAGGTTAAGTCTATATGGTAAAAAGAAAAAATAAATAAATAAATAGCCAAACATAAAATCAAATTACCTTGACAAAGAATAGCAAAAAAATTCAACCCAAGAGTAACAAATGATTCAACAATTTCGTTAACTAAAAACATAAAACACGCAATAATGTTGTTGATAATCCAATTATATTTCAAAACCACTATCAAACAACTACTCACCCAATGCCAATGCTCTCCATTCTAGAGAGAAAGACACTAAAGAATCATGACTCTTACCATCTTCAAGTCTCTCTAATGACTATCAATCTTGCTTACAATTTAATGTCTCATTTTTAAATGTTATTATTTAGATTTTGTTTATCTAAACATTTCTACAAATCAATATTTTACTCCACACAGCCTATAAGTTACAATCCACACAGCCTACTTACACCATGTTTGACAACAACAACAAACTTATGACAATGTCTCAACTATTCTTTTAAATATAAAATAGGTCATCCACCTCTAAAAAGAACACAAAACTTTAAAATGATTATGTCATTTAATACTTGACTAGAGTTCGAATCCAATCATTGACGACTTCATATTTTACTATAGCAGTATATGATACTGAAAGAAAATGTGTACGAAAATGACAAAAATTGAAAAAAAAAAAAAATTAGAAAAAAAAAACACTGTTTTTCGTAGAGAATGCATGTATTGGTAGGGACAATCTGCCATTATATACGAGTTAAACTACTTATTTAAGACCATTAATAACATCCATTCAAATAAGAGCATAACTTTGTTTATGGTTTGCAAAGATGAAGCGTTTGCTGTGAGACAAGTATGTGCTCACAACTCTGTCAAGTACAAGTTGAAGTTGGCAACATAATCATGTCTGTCGTGTGTTAATTACGAATAAAAAAGTTTATGTTGAATTATGCATTAAAAGGAAATGGAGAAACGAAGGAGGGTGAGTTGCACCTTCAGTTAAAAGTAATTCTGTTGAATCGCTCCTCCTTCAAAATCTGCTTCTCAAAACTGTTAACTGTTATGCCAAGGAATCCATAAACCGTTACATTCTCTGTTTGGATGCACAAAAGAATATAAAATGTCATACTGATTGAAGCTCACAACTTTCGTTGAATCCTTTTGACTGAAAAACACTCACTGCAAGTCTTCTTGTCAACGATCAGCTTTCACAGCTTTCTTTCCATAGTAAACATCCCGCAGGACGGAGGAGAATTCGGGATTCCCATCAACATACTTTTCCAAGAACCGTTTCTCTTTGTATGTAACAATATTTGGGCAAATCCTCTGTGTCTTCAACAGTTGCATGGACTTCAAGGCCTCCATTACCCTATACCGAGGGATTATCCTCGTCTCCAAGTTACATGTCAGCAGAGTGTTATATCTAACAATATCGTCCAATGAAAGCCCCAGTGATTTGACCAGAATATCCACTTTTCGTTTCAGTTTTTCCTCTGAGAATGACAGAATCCACGGCGCCCGACTTGACAATTTGTAAATTTGTTTTTCAGAGAAACCTAAACTGCTCAAAAACTGCAGTTTTCGATCTATCTTTTATTTTCCCTTTCCTAGTAGAAAACGCAAAGCAGTTTGCGATCCCTTCTCAAACCCCAAACCCTCGGCGACTTTAAATGACTCTATAACTTTTTCCTCCGTATACGTGAGGAAACGGGGTTCCCTTGCCAATAACTTCGATAACGCATCGCCCTCAATACCCAATCTTTGAAACAGCGAAAATGCGGATTTAAGCTTATCCTCACTCAGATCGAGAATTTTTGAATTGGTATAAATAATCTTGCAGATGTCCTCTGTTCTTATGATAGGCCTTAGGAAGCTGAGCCTAGACTTTAAGTCTCTTTCGGATTTATATAAGAAAATCCCAGGGTTGCAGAGGACCGCCTTTCGAATCTGAGGGATGGTCAAACCACATTCACTTAACAACACCAACCCTTTTTCCAAATCCTGGCTTGGTTTATGCAGCAAGCCCTTGCGAAGTTGAAGGACTTTTGAAACATCTTTCTCTGTCATACCGCATTTGTTGATGAAAAAATCTGTTACAACGCCCCCATCTGGGTGAGTTGGGGATAGGGTTACTGTTTCCGTGCAGAAATTGGCGATTTTTATGTGGGGATTTGCATTAATTGCAAGAGGACGAAACAGCAAAATTGGGGTCGATACTAGTGGGACTTTGTTCATTATCAGACGTTTCCATATTCGCTGAAGAGACATTATCTTTGCAACAGTGAAATCGCAGAGTTAAACGCACCCTGGCTGAAACTAAAAGCACAAACAGAGAAATAAGTACCTGGAGGAGCCCGCTGGAATGGATCTGGACAAATATCGTCGTAGACGGTTCGGAGGGCAAAATGTTTTGGAAGACCAGAAGTGAGCAGGGTATTGTGAGGATTTAGGGTTTTATTTGAGTTAAAGATATTCGGTGGTGAGATGAGGATTAGGGTTTTATGAGGATTCAGGAATCCTATGTGGTGAATGTGGTGAGATGGAAAAAGGAGATGGATGTTTCAATCGGGCGCAGAAAAGTGTAGGATATATATAGCCAAAGTTTCAAGTTATTTTAGGCCAATCTCGATTAAAAAGAGGATTATAAAAGAAATTTGCTTGTTTCAAGACGTGCAAAGATAACTTAAAGAAATGGAAGATTCGGGAAGATCATTTAATTATGAATAAAGTGAAAAACAAACTCATAATTAAATTTTAGAATTTGAAATTAACTACATCAGAGGGATTAAATCTTAACAGGTGCAAATCTTTACTCAAGTTTTGCAATCAAAAAATAGGCTTGCACTTCTAGAGATTTGATCCCTCTTGGCTCTTGATAGATTTAAGATGAATTTAGGCTGGTTTATTTATATTTATATTTATTTACCATATATCGTTTATTTACCATGGTATTTGGCCCATAGGCTTGGTATATATTTAGATGTTGATTTCTAATCATATTTGATATATTTTTATGTATTTACCTCTTTTATATGGAGTAAATATAAAAAGAGGTTTTATTTATTTACCATACCTCCAGTCTATTTATATTTTTATTTATTTACCATACCTCTCCATTAAGTAAAAAAAAGGTTTTATTTATTTACCATACCTCCAATTTCTTTATATTTTTATTTATTTACCATACCTCTAGAGTAAGTATAAAAAGAGGTTATTGTAAAAAGAGGTTATTGAGACATTTCAAATGTATTTCAAATGTTAACTTACATTGCATTTCTTACCTTACATTTCTCACATTACATTTACACATGTGCCTTATACTCTGACATGTCAAATGTTTACATTACATTTCTCGCATTACACCTACACATGTACCCTATACTGGGCTGTAGAATAATTCAAAAAAGCTAATTAAAAACAAACAAAAAATAATGTTGGAGCGTTTGAATTGTTTTTATGATGGTGGAAATGGATTCAACACCATCAAGAACATAAAAAGAGTCAAGTTCCACTAGCACAATCAGTTGAGGATGGGCCTCATCAGAAGGGCGACCCAGGATCAAACCTCACGGAGTCTGTTGCGCCCGTGCTGGGGAGAGGAGACAAGTTAAACCCAATTTTCTTGGTGTTGGCGTGGCCCAGGCTGAGTGTGATCCTTGGGTGATTTTGACGGATTAGATGCCCTTGGGTTGTGGTTTCTCAAGCCACGGGTCAAGCCTTGCCCCTAGGTTTTGGTTTCTCAAGCCACGGGTCAAGCCTGATGTAATCTCTGGTGAACTCAAAGCACTTGACAAACAAAAAAAATTACATAGAAATTAAAATTAAAATTAAAAAATAAAACTAATAATTAAACAAGCCTAGATCTTTCTTAACTCTGGATCTATGAAGTATTGAAAGACATCAAATCTCTTGAGGTGAAAACTTATTTTAAAGTGAAAAGAGATTTGATCCCTCTTTGTGCTTGGTAGATCAAAAATTAAAATGGATCTAGACTAGTACAAGAAATGCTTTACATCCCACTATTAAGGAAATATCAAACATCATATTATAAATGTTGACACCTGATATTTGGGATTAGGGAAATACATGTAAATATTGTAAATAGAAAATAGGGATAATTAGAAGATGAAGAGACATTGTGATCAAGTGCTCAGTATTATGCTCAAAAATCAAAATTCTGAGAATGACGTGAAACATGAACGACCGTGTAGTGCTCATCGTTCTGAATCTAGCACTGTTGAAAATGCAGCAAGATGATGGAGCTTAGTGAAATGAAGTCGCCTTCACTAAGTGGGCCCGCAGGCTATTTTTGGCGCAAAGTCTATTTTTAGACTATGTCTATTTTTAGACATATGGAGCATGGTCTGGGAGTTGTAGTATGCTATTCTTGGAGTATTGGTCATGTTGGTAAAAATAGATGGACCTCTATTTTTAGACATTTAGGTCGAAGTCTATTTTTAGACTGCCTATCCTAAAAATAGAAAGTCAAATATTATTTACCCTTAATAATATTTGGACTCTAAACTTCAGTTTACTCTCTTGGAGCACTTCAGTTCGAGCTACAGAAGTGGCTCATGCATCTGACAGAGGAATTACGCTATTCCTAGGGGTTTGGTGAGTTCATGCATGGTTGACTTCAGTTAGGACTTCAGTGGCAGAAGTTTGGTGGAGTTGATGAGACAGTTGGTGGAGTTGTGTTCGGTTTAACTTAGTTGAACTAGTTGAGATTAATTTAACTAGCTAATCAACTAGTAATGAGTGGAGTGAATTAAATATTATTTAATTCACTAATTATTAACTCATTATTCAACTCAAGAACACATCAGTTCACTACAGTGCATGGACAGTTCAGTGGAGACCAGTGAAAGAGGTAGATGAAAGGGTTGAGATAGCTATCAGTTGTGACATTATTTGTGCATGAGATTTGCACCACACTTGGAGGAAATTTCCCATGAGGATTGCGCTGTCAAGCCAAGGAGATTCAAACCTTGGATCTCTCATTAGACCAGCCTTGATTGCGTAATAGAGGCAGGCAATTAGTGGATGAGTTTTGAACCTGTGACTTGTTCAAAACCAAGCTAGTTTGTGTGTAACTTTATGAGATAGTACTGAGTACTTGTGAGGAGTATTGTGCTATGTACTGTTACATGTTCTCTCCATTATAATATACACAATAGCTGAGGGGTTTTCAGCTATAAGCTTTCCCCATACATATTGTGTAATGTGTGTGATGTTTTGATGATTGTTTGATCGCATACCGCTTGTTTTATTTCCGCATGTGTGATGATCTGAGTGGAAGAGATTATGTGTTGCATATGAATTCGAATTGATATGTGATCAGGATAATCTCGGTGGATAAATCTTCATTATTCAGCAAATTTCTACAAGCACAACTC
>CM076578.1:1727776600-1728090915 GCA_034641835.2 Pinus albicaulis | reverse complement strand
TGGATATTGGTGGCCAACCACCTATTCCTCCTAGTCAGTTTCATCGGTTTTCTTATTTACTATTTTTAGTAGTTTTTCGGGTCCTGAACTTCCGGAGTCATTCTAAGGCCCTACACGGCATTTTTTTGGGCATGATTTCTTTAACGATTTGAACTAAATCACGATAGTAGTTGTAGTTCTCGGAGAGATATTTCCAACGAGGTATCATACATGTGAAACAGAGATAATATGACCAAGTTACGACCCCGGGAATTTGGTTGCCCAATTAACCCCAACGGGGCCCATAAACTCTTGGTGTTACATCTCCTCGGGTTAGGGTTTTGGTTGTTTATGGTTTTCTTTTATTGTTCAATAATAAAAAGGCCATTTATCCTCATTGTAACACAATTTAGAGGCATGTAGCCGCCACATCTCTTCTTAGAGATAAGCTACCATCGCCCTAGCTAGTTTATGTTCATTCTATCTGTAAGCATATTTCGGTCGTTTGATATTAATGAAATGAAGTTTTATTTCTGTTGCATCTCTACGTTTATGTTTATTTCTATATTTTATTGCGTTCCTGCATAAATCCAAATCACTTTTGCATGTTTTTAAGTATGGTTATGGTTGAATTGGTTATTCTCTTTTATTTAAGGATAGTTACATGTGGTCAATTAGGTTTAGCTTGGGTGGTTAGGAGAAATGTTGTTATCCTCCCCACTAGAGTTTTAATCTTGCATGTGACATGTTGAACTCATAAAGAGTATTTCCTATAATGGCTTTGAGTCTCGTTGTCTAAGTAGCCCCTCAAGGAATGAAACATGTATATTCTTCATATGGTATATAACGATATTTAAAAAAAATGATGGGAAAGTACTATCAACAAAGTAAGGGATTGAGATTTTTTTTTTTAAGTCATGGTTGTGAACTTGTGGTCAAGTTATGTAGACATGCAATTTATGGTTGTGATATATAGTGATGGTATTGGGAATACAAAATTTAGTTAGTGACTTCAATATTTTGTTGACATGTGCATTGTTGTTCAAAATCTTGTTTAGGTTATTGATAGATATCAAATTAAAGATTCCAAATTGTTCTTGCAATGTGTAATAGGATGACCTCACTTGTGAAGTAGGGAAACTTTCACAATTTTTGAATACCTCCATCTTCATTAAGAGATTGGATTTTAAATCAGCCATGTCTCACAAGAAGTCAACCGTGTTAGACAATATCATAGTTATATGGATTATTACCTTTGGTTAACCTTGTTGGGGTATATCTTGATTCTTATATATTAGTAAGTTGCCAAACAATGTTTCAAGCTTTATGTGTGAGAATGTTGTAAGCTTGGAAATCTTGTTGAACTTATTGGCATTGAATCTCTTATGAAATAGAAATAATGCCTTGGTGAGGATAATTGCTAAACAATTAGTGAAAAATCTTATTTTACTCAATTATTGTTAGAAATTATCTTTTTCTTTCAATGCTCTATGAGTTGGTTGAATCATAGTTGTCAATGTTGCAAGCTTTATATGTGAGAATGTTGTAAGCTTGGAAATATTGTTGAACTTATTGGCATTGAATCTCTTATGAAATGAAATAATGCGGCGAGGTGAGGATAGTTGTAAAACAATAAGTAGTGAAAAATCTTATTTTACTCAATTGTTGTTGGAAATTGTCTTTTTTTTTCAATGTTCTATGATTTGGTTGAATCATAGTTGTCACTAATTTAATTAAACAAATTGTCATCATTGAACCCATTTATTTGTGCTAAGTAATTATAATTTATATGATCATATGTATAACAATTAATATTACATATGGAATTGACATATGAGTTTTTGAAGTTTTGTAAGCTTTGTGATTGCCAAATAAATGAAATAAGGATTGTTGTAATGACCATATATTAGATATGATGAGCTAGCAATCATTGCATATGATAAGGTGATGGTGAGCACGCATCTAGGAAAAAATTTGTTTATGACTAGGATGATTATGTGTGACATCACTAAATGACATTACCATAAATGAATAGTGAATTACAAAAAATATATAGATTTGGGATAAAACCAAATATTAGCTTAACGTAATTCAAATTTTAGTCAAGACTTCCCTCATACAACATGGCAACCATTTGAGACATACTTAATGATGATATTTGAAGCAATCATTTGGCATGGATTATATGAAATAATGCATTCTTACTACATCAATTCGTTACCGCCTAGGATGTGTATAATGGTTGCTAATATGATAATATGCTTATAATTGTGTAGATACACATGAATTTTGGAAGAACCTAAACTGTTGACTTTTTCATTTGGCCAAATAGTCAATTCCTCATGATATTTAACATGATACAAATGAGGTCAAAATCTAGTTATTTACAATAGAAATTTCAAGACAGTTTAAGTTTCTCAAAGAAAGAGAGTATGTGATGCTCCAATTTGTTTGGGTTTATTTTCAATATAATTTGGATATATGTTCTTGGTTGTCTTCATGACTTGTAATATATGTGCCATGGAAACTAATGAATTTTAGGCATTGTTTTGGATAATATGTAGACTACTTATAATATATGTGGGTGAGTGCATATGCATATGACACGTGTTGCTCTCTATTAATGAGATGATATTTGTATTCTTGTTTGAGGAACTAATTAGAATGTATAGAATGATGTTGATATGGTTGTTACTCACATCTTACTAAATGATGCTCATTTAGACTACAATAGGATCTCGAAAAATCTTCTTGGATGCATTAGTGCTCACATTTTTTCCCTCCTCTTCATTCACAAAGGCTATCAATGATTTGATCTTGCCAATTGTTTACATAATGGTAATTACATTTTTTAAAGATGGGTGTCATTAAAGTTATTTCCATTGCATCTTGATAAGCTATTCAAGAATTTATTGAGTGAATGAGTATCTAGAATATCTATATTCCTCAATATTTAAATAAATAAATAAATATATAAAACCATGATTTCTTCATTAACATAATGAATCCATTACATTCTATTGATGCATTGGGGTAAATAATCTTCCAGCTGTAACAGAAAATACCATTCCCTGCCAAAATTTCCTTTAATAAATAGCTCACAAATAGTATTCAAAATTACATAAAAAGGTATAACAACATAAAATTGTGCACATAAAAAGTTCATAAAACATTTGACGGTGTCATGAAAGGATAAAAAATGGAAAAAAAGCCTCTAGACTAGTCTTGTTGATGTATGTGATGGGTCCCTTCTATGAAGGGCCTATGAAAATATTCTAACAATTATGCGCCTAATTGTTCGTGAATCTTCCAAGTCCCTCAAAACCTATGTAACACCTTCCTTAGATAATGTGTTTACAATTGTGATGCATTCCCTGTAAATGTGACAACAAGATGTATAATCAAAAGACCTTTTAATATGAAGAAATTATTCTAATATAGGCACCATACATTGATAGTGGCATCTTTCTGTCTCCTTGAACCAGTTAATAACAAGCATAGAATCTCCAAAGAAGGAACCGGCATTCTTTCTCAAGTTCAAATAGGATGAGTTTGAGTGCAAATAGTTATATGTAATTATTGGCGCCTTTACCTATGCCCATTTGAAGTTTAACAAAATGTTGTTCATTAAGGAAGAGTACAACTCCCCCCCGGTCATCGCCAGCAATAGATGCCACATCCAAGTAAGCCCACAAAATAGTGGAGTCTATCTGTTTAGGCATTATTAAAAGGTGAGGAGTGGAAGAATCCTTATCAAGAAGGGAGATAATTGCAATTGTTTGAGTTGCAAATATGCATCTAGAGGAGATTTGTCATGAAAAATGGTCCTATTCCTGACAATCCAAAACCCCCATCAAATTAAAGGGGCGAGATTTTTGTAACGTTTTGAAACTAGCTCATGCCACCAGCGGCTCCATGCTTTCATAATAGTCTCCCAAGTCTCCCCTTGCCACTCAATGCAAGGCCAGCTCCTCTTTGACGTTACGCACAAATTTCCTTTGAAAACACATAACAAGGAAACAAAGTGGCACCTGTTTCATAATTTTTCCACCACCATTGTATCCCTAGTTTAATAGCACCTTCTTTCTTGATTAAGTGGTTATAACCCAATTTGGGTGTGTAATCCCCAAAAGGAGAGAAAACCCAACTCAAAGAGTCTTCTATGTCCCCGAGTCGAACATGAGAGAGACGAAGGGTTTATATATATAGTTGTCCTACTCCCCCTCTAACTCGGTTGGAATATTCAACTAATCCACAGATGACCATCCTTGGGGCCATATTATTGTTCATGTATTATCCACCACCTAGTTTAGAGTATACCTGCCATTTATGTTGAGAAGATTCACCAAATCCAGTGTGAGACAGTAATTTGCTCTGCATCCCACCCAAGGGCCCACACCTATCCTCAATTTTCTCCATCTCCACCTTCCAAGAGAGGCTTTATTCAATCCAAACAAAGGACAATAAGACAACTTTCCAAATATATATATATTTTTAAATATATAATATTAATTGCATTATTTTTATTATTTTTTAATTTACAATCAATATTAGGCATGTTATGTGCACATCCACGTCATGTTGGATGATGCTACAATTATTCAATAAACTATTTTCAAAGGTTTAACATATAACAAAGATTTATATTTAAATGTAGGCAAATTCAAAGTTGGAACAATCCTTATTTACTTTTTGTGAAGTCAAATTGAGCAATCTTTATTTGCTTTTTATAAAGTCAAAGCTTGAATTAAAAGTTCAATACAAACATGGTTCACTGAAAATTAAAGTTGTTCTTTCTTTTTTTTCTTTTGCTTTTGCCATTTATATCTAGCATCAACTAGCCCATGAGTTGGACTTATTAGTTAGTAACTTATGTGTTGACTTGTCACTTGAAAGTTTGACTCATCTACAAATAATTTATAGATAGCATCCCACTAGTTTGATTTTAGTAACTTTTGTGTTGCAAAATCTTGGTGAGAGCATCCCACTAGCGGGAAAATCATTTTTCCATTCAGCACTAGGTTAAGTCTATATGGTAAAAAGAATAAATAAATAACCATACATAAAATCAAGTTACCTTGACTAAGAATAGGGCAAAAAAAGTCAATACAAAAGTATCAAATGATTCAACAACTTTGTTAACTAAAAATATAAAACGCACAATAATTTTACTGTAACAACATATAGTACTTAAAGAATATGTGTAGAAAAATGATAGAAATTGCCAAGAAGTTCAAACAAAATTACTGTTTTTCATCGAGAATGCATGTGTTGGTAAGGACTCAGAATTCTATCAAGTACAAGTTGAAGTTGGCAACATAATCATGTCTGTGGTGTGTTAATTACAAATCAAAATTGGTTATTTTCCCTTCTCATGGTAATGAAAAGAGTTGAATTATGCGTTAAAAAGCAATGGAGGAACGAAGGAGGGTGAGTTTCACCTTCAGTTAAAAGAAATTTTGTTGAATCGCTTCTCTTTCAAAATTTGCTTCTCAGAACTGTTATGCCAAGGAATCCATGAACCGTTACATTCTCTGCTTGCATGCATAAAAAACTTTTGAAATTAGGCAGTGAATGAAATGTCATACTGATTGAAGTTGCTCACAACTTTCGTTGAATCCTTTTGACTGAAAAGCAATCACTGCAAGTCTTCTTGTCAACAATCAGCTTTCACAACTTTCTCTCCATAGTAAATATCCCGCAGGACAGAGGAGAATTTGAGATTTCCATTAACATACTTTTCTAAGAACTGTTTCTCTGTGCATTTAACAATATCTGGGGAAATCCTCTATGTCTTCAACAGTTGCATGGACTTCAAGGCCTCCATTACTCTATACCGAGGGATTATCCTCCTCTCCAAGTTACATGTCAACAGATTGGAACATCTAACAAAATCATCCAATGGAAGCCCCAATGATTTCACCACAAAATGTACATTTCGTTTCAGTCTTTCCTCTGAGAGTCCCAGAATCCACGGCGCCCAACAGGATAACCCGTAAATTTGTTTTTCGGAGAAACCCAAACTGCTCAAACACTGCAGTTTTCGATCTATCTTTTCTTTTCCCTTTCCTAGTAACCCACGCAATGCATGCCCAAATATCTTGGATCCCCTCTCAAACCCCAAACCCTCGGCCACTTTAAATTACTCCATAACTTTTTCCTCCGGATACGTGAGGAGACGGGGTTGCCTTGCCACTAACTTCGATAACGCATCGCCCTCAATACCCAATAATTTTTGAATCAGCGAAAACGCGGATTTAAGCTTATCCTCACTCTGATTGAGAATTCTTGAATGGGTATAAAGAAGCGTGCATATATCCTCTTTGTTCATGAAACGCCTTAGGAAGTTGAGCCTAGACTTTAAGTCTCTTTCGGATTTATATAAGAAAATCCTAGGGTTGCAAAGGACCGCGTTTCGAATTTGAGGAGGGGTGGTCAAACCACATTCACTTAACAACTCCAACCCTTCTTCCAAATCCTGGCTTGGTTTATGCAGCAAGCCCTTATGAAGTTTAAGGAGTTTTGAAACATATTTCTCTGTCATACCACATTTGTTGATGAAAAAATCTGTTACAACGCCCCCATCTGGTAGAGTTGGGGTTGGGGTTACTTTTTCCGTGTAGAAATTGGCGATTTTTATGTGGGGATTTACATTAATTGCAAGAGGACGAAACAACAAAATTGGGTTCGATACTAGTGGGACTTTGTTCATTATCAGACGTTTCCATATTCGCTGAAGATACATTATCTTTGCAACAGTGAAATCGCAAAGTTAAACACACCCTTCATGAAAATAAAATCACAAACGGAGAAATAAGTACCTGGAGGAGCCCGCTGAAATGGATCTGGATGAATATCGTCGTAGACGTTTCTGAGGGAAAAATGTTTTGGAAGACCAGAAGTGAGCAGGGTGTTGTAAGGATTTAGGGTTTTATTTGAGTTAAGGATCTTTGGTGATGAGATGAGGATTAGGGTTTTATGAGGATTCAGGAATCCTATGTGGTTAGATGGAATAAGGAGATGGGTGTTTCCATAGCTAATGTTTCAAGATATTTTAGGCCAATCTCAATTAAAAAGAGGAAAATTATGCACGTTGTGTTTTGAAACTCTTAGATTAATTCCATGTTGTGATAATGGCAACGTTGGATGATTCAACAAATGCATATTTTATTTTATTTATTTATTTATTTTTTAATTTAATATTTATATATTGTATAAAATTTTTGAAATTATAAGAGAAATTAGCAATTGTCTCAAAAAGTGCAAAGATAATATGAAGAAATAGAAGATTTGGGAATATCATTTTTGGGATTCAAGTGTGTGATTGAAACTAGTGAAATAAATCACATAGTGACAATCATCATTTCCAGACTTCCAATGAGGTCACCCATCCCAACAAGTGAAATAAATCACATAGTGTCAATCATCACTTCTGGACTTCCCGTGAGGTCACCCATCCCAAAACTCCTATGGTTCAAGCGTGCTTAACTGTGAAGTTTTCCCCACAATCAAGGTCACTTAGCTTGCTACCCCATTTACAAAATCTTAGCAAGTATTGTGCCTCGTGAACCATTCAAGTGGAGCTCCCTTTACTCTTGGTATTTAAGTATGAGGAGTTTGGTGCATTATATTAGATATCATTTTTGGGATTCAACTACATTAAGTAAGTAATTTAAAAAAAAAAAAATCAAAAAATAATGTTTGAGTGTTTGAATCGTTTTTATGATGGTGGAAATGGATTCAACGCCATCAAGAACCCCAGGCACCCAAACTCAAAATCCTCAAGTTTGACAGTTGTAACCCAGATTTTCTACCCAGAAGGATTTTTTCATAATCGTGCCTAAATTTTCATTATATTTGTGGGTTCTTTAGACTACGCTTTATTCCAATTGTTGTGTCATTAATTCCTATAAATTCTCATTGGTTGTAGTTGAGCTATGATTGATTTCTACATGTGATTGTTGAATACTTTTGCGTTCAAATCACATTGAACATTTAGAATTAAGAGGTGGAGATAATATGTATAATAGCTTATTCACTTATATGCATTGCTATAATAAGGCATATGGATTCATACAAGTCTAAAGAGACAGAAAGAGTTGCAGATGGATGAACTACTTAGGTAGCAAATGTTTCCAAATTAATATTAATTAACGTTAAACTAAAAACTAATAAGAATATTTGATTTATTTATTTATTGTTATGAAATACTAATTAGATTTAAAATAAATTTAAATTTATGTTTCTGAATTAAAACTAAAACTAAAATTGTTAAGTTTGCAATACTACTACAATAATAATAACAAAGATTTAATTTAAAATAAATAACCTTAAAAAAATACAAATTTATTTTAAATTTATATTTTTGAGTTAAAAAATGTTTATATATATGTGTGTGTGGGATCATAAAAATAAGGAAAAAAAAAAAAACTCCTAATTAGTCTTTCTATCAATAAAAGTAATGATTACTTATTTATGTTCCTATGTTAGTTTTCATAATTTTTGTGCCAAAAGGCCTATGTGATCCACTATGGAAGAAAGATTGTAATGTTTTGTTGTTATGTTATGTTGTATAAATATTTTGACTCACTCTAATTACATAAATAAAAATAAAAATTGATTAATTAATTATAATTAAAATTATTAATATTTTGGTTTAATTAAATTACATAAAAATAGTCAAGTCCTACTAGCACAATCCGTTGAGGATGGGCCTCATCACAAGGGCGACCTAGGATCAAACCTCACGGAGTCTGTTGCGCCCGTGCTAGGGGGAGGAGACAAGTTAAACCCAGTTTTCTTAGTGCTGCTGTGGCCCAAACCGAGTGCGATCCTTGGGTAATTTTGACGGATTAGATGCCCTTGGGTCACAGTTTCTCAAGCCACGGGTCAAGCCTGATGTAATCTCTGGTGAACTCAAACCACTTGACAAAAAAAAAAATTACATAAAAATAAAAATTGAATTAAAATTAAAATTAATAAAATAATAATAATAATAATAATTAAACAAGTCTAAATCTTTCTTAACTCTCGATCTATCAAGTGTTGAAAGGCATCAAATATCTTGTGGTGAAAACTTATTTTAAAGTGAAAAGAGATTAGATCCCTCTTTGTGCTTGGTAGATCAGAAATTAAAATGGATCTAGACTAGTACAAGAAATGATTTACATCCCATTGTTAAGGAAATATCAAACATCACATTATAAATGTTGACACATAATCTTTGGGATTAGGTAAATACATGTAAATATTGTAAATAGAAAGAAGGGAGAATTAGAAGATGAAGAGACACTGGGAGATGAAACCCAAGAGTCTCTCCCTCCATGTATATATTTATGATCAATCTTGATGCAAAAATATGATTTGCTTTGAGGAGTTACCTCCTGGCCTAACATGGTATCAGAGCTAGCCCCTTTTTTTGGCTTCCTTTCTGCCCTTGTAACTCCCTCCTGCCTCCATTTTACATATTTTGTAGAACTGACACGTCTGCCTTCTAATCAACCATACCTCAGCCTTGAGCCATTGGCCCATAGTGGTATGGTGGTGTAATTGATCTGAAATTCCTTATTCTGTGATATTCTTGTTGCAGATTGAGATTGCCTGTCGTGGGACAAGTAGCTCTCATTTTGTAGGCTCCATCGTTTACATTGCTTTGCTACACGAGGGTTGACTATAGGATTGGATTTCTATAGCTACAGTGTGCAGCATTACTTGTTGGCAAGGCTCCTTGCCAACATCGATAATCAGATTCGACCATTTCTCTCGACCATTCACTGGCCCTTCAAAGTAGCTCTGATACCATGTTTTTTTAACACGATACTGGTGTCTAGGATAGAATCTTAAATCAACAATGCTACCAAACCAGTATCACAACATATTACAATGGAATATAAATAATAGTAAATCACATGTGCACAAATATAGACAAATTTTAACAAATTTTCAACCCAACTTCGGTATATTAATCAAACTGAATAATACAACAATCTAGGGCTCCTATACCAACAATAATGGCCCTCATACATCCACTGGTACAAGATATACAAAACTGGGGCTTGGTGTCAATCCATCAATAACCAATCTACCCTCAACAAGATATTGTGACCATATCGATGTAGCATGCTCTCTCAACTCCTCTCGGTCGTACCATGTACCTTCTCGGTCATTCGGCTCCCGATCTGCGACACTACCTCTATCAACGATTCAAGTCCATCTAGCCACTCAACCTCAGCTCAAAAATCTTATCTCTCATTGATTGTTTGTTCATCAACACATCGAGACCCTTGTTGAGTTTTTCACAACTCCATTTGTGAACAACTCACAACTTCCCACTGTTACTCCTCAGCTACTCGGGGACTTTGGCCCAATATATGTTGAAAATGGCACCAAGAAATATCTTGATTTAATTTTCCCTTTAATTAAATTAGGAGAAAATTGTAATTCCACATCAAAAGACAACTTGTACAAGTTAACTAAGTTAGTTTGAATTAGTTGGTTCAGTTAATTCAATTTGAGGGCCTAACTTGAGTCATGTAGACTGGTTCCTACTTTATAAGAGTCTAGGTTGAGTTTGTTTTGAGTTGTAATTAATTAATTCAGTAAAACTAAGTTAAAGTCAGTTAAACTAGTTCCAACTGTTGGAGGAACTAGCAGGAGGTCTAGCAGTGGGGTGCAACTTCAGTGTTCAACCAATTAACTAGTAAATCAACCATAAATAACTCATGCATGCATGAAATACAAGTTATCCAGTTGAGATTGGAGTTAAAGGGAAGTGTACTATCAGTTGTATAATCATCCAAGTTGTACAGGTGATGCATGCAGTAAGAGGAAGGCCTATGGAGGATTGCGCAGTTTTGAATTGGGATTTCCCTAATTAATAGGGGGTTAGTTCCTTGAGAAACAACACAAGGAAATAGGGACTCGGCCAGGCTTGTATTTGGTTAAGTATTGACTAGAACTAGCTTGTGAATGAGAGAGATAGATTGTGATAGTGCAGAGGTTGATCGGGCTTGAGCGAAGCATTTTAATCTTCTCAATTTTTCTTACTAATGCAATATACATATAGGAGGGTTTTTTAGTTGTGGCTTTCCCTTAGAAATAATTGTGTAATGTGTGATTGAATTATGTCTCTTGTATGCTTCGTGATTTCATAATCATTTAATTGTTTCCACAGTTGGTAGAGTAGATTCAAGTCCTTTGAATTATATAAATTTCATTAGCAGTTTGAATCTACAACGAATTTCTACATGGTATCGGAGCTGAAATCACAATAGAAGAGAAGAATTCGAAGTTTTCCTTGTAGGATCGAATTTGGTGTATCAAATATTCAGAGCTAGCAAGATGGCCTTCTATGGATTGAGACTCGAATATGCCCTTGAGGGTAGTTCAAATTATATTGTTTGGAAGGACAGGATTGAGGCAATTTTGGAAGATAACGGGTTGAAGGAATTTGTAGATATAATATTCCAAAAAGGCTATAAGTAACAAGTCACATTTTGTAAAAGGACAGATTGTCCACCACAATGCAGCCCTTAGAGTTATTCTCTATTTTAAAAAAATTTCTTTGTGGTTTTGCTTACTATGTGTTCTCTCCTCTCTTTTTTCTGGCATTCTAATTTTGCAGAGCTTGCCAGATCCATTTCATTTTTTTAGATCTTAGGGACCTCCCCCCAATAGCCGAATCAATGGTATCAGATTCATGTTACGAATCCATGGGAATGAGGGTTTGAAGCATATTTCAGTGTCAATGTTTCGCAACAATCTTCAGCAAACTCCATAAATTTTTTGGGCGGCAAGTTTGCTGATCAAATCTGAAAATTTTGGTGAAAAAATTACAAAAAAAATACCATATCTTGATTCTTGGCGAAAAAATACCCAAATTAAAAAAACAAATTGGCCAAATTCGAGTTCGTATGAGGGAGATATCGCTGATTCAAAATCAGCAATGTTGCGGCAATTTTTCTGATGATAATTCATGGATGGCGTCTCCCCTGCCATTTCTTACAGTATTCAGTGCGAAATTTCAGATAAATGGTTACATATTTAATCTCCCCTTGAAAAATCACCCGATTTCAAAAAAAAATCAGTCGAATCAGAGTTTGGACGAGGGAGTTATCCCTGATTTAAAATCATCTATTTTTTAGAAATTTTGTGACGGTGGGACAGTTCCAGCACGAATATGAGAGTCTAGAGTCTCCATATAGTGATTGTAAACACATGGAAAGATGCATAATTATCATTCCATTTCCAAAAACAGGTTATAATAAATATTCCGAGTTATATTGACCAAATTATGCTCATTTTAAATCTGGAGTAGCATTCAGAATGGGTTCCCTTTGGAGACGTGCCCTCCCACCCTGCCTTAGTAGGCACCTGCTTCACATTCATCAGTTTCAGATAGCAGCGTTTGTCTTGGGTTATTTGGAGATGTTCCCTCCCACCCCAAGCTATGTTTGTACCTGCTACTTAATCAACAATTAGCATCACAGTTATGGGTCAACCGCACAAAATCCTTCTCATCGAATTCCAATTGCTAGGCCACACACTGTTAGTATCACATTTGGTCACAATCATTACAAGGTATCTCTATCCTCAAATCTTCATTTTTCATGTTTCTGGGTCATCCACAAACCCACACTTCATCGAAATCCATTTCCTAGGCTGCACATTGTTAATATCACAGTTGGTCACAAGCACTACAGGGTATCCCTATCCTCGGATCTTCGTTCATCATGATTATGGGTTAACCACACAAAACCCTTCTCTTCAGTGGCTCTTCATATTCAACAAAGGCTTCTTAGGAGGGAACTTCACGCAATGGGGACCATTTCTTCTTAAGGAGGGAGGACCGATATGAATGGAAAATGACATCCACCCATGGTATTCATCCACCCATGTTATCCATCCACCCATGGAATTTACCCATGGTATTGTAAATGACATTGACCCATGGTATTGTAAGTGGCATCCACCCATGGTATTAATTCACCCATAGTATTGTAAGTGAGATCCACCCATGGTATTTACCCACCCATGGAATTTACCTGTGGTATTGTAACAAAAAAAGCTATAAGTAACAAGTCGCATTTTGTAAAAGGACAGATTGTCCACCACAATGTAGCCCTTACAGTTATTCGAGGTATTAATAAAATTTCTTTGTGGTTTTACTTATTGTGTGTTCTCTCCTCTCTTTTTTCTAGCGTTCTAATTTTGCAAATATTGCCAGATCCATTTCAATTTTTTAGCTTAGGGGCCTCCCCCCAAGATCCGAATCAGAAAATCGAGATGGAAAAGGGAAACACAATACCACATTACTTGAGCGAGTTTACCCAATGTCGGGATGAGCTTGGGAGTGTTGGTATTACAATTGTTGAATATGATCTGGTCAACCTAACACTTCTAGGCCTTCCCAAGAGCTGACACAACTACCATGATTCATTAAATGGGAGGGAGAATCTACCAAAATGGGAACCTTTGTGGTTCAACTTTGTGCAAGAGGAGATCATGTGGAACACCAGAGATGGAACCTCATCCAAGCATGATGATGAGGAGAATTATTCCTTGGATGGAAAGGTAAATAAAGGGAAAGGGAAGAAATCCCAATCCAAAGGAGATTTTGGTCAAGAAGGGAAGAAGAAAGACTTATCGAAGATTAAATTTTTTCATTGTCATGAGCTCAGACATTATGCCACGAACTGTCTACACAAGAAGGTCGGTAAGAATATCTCAGGAGGAGTGGCAGGTGAAGCTCTAGCTTCATAATTCAAGTTGGATTTCACTCTCATTGCATGCATGGTGACATCGATAATGGGTAGTGTGTGGTATCTCGATAGTGGAGCCTCATTCCATATGACATGCAACAAAGAGTTTTTCAATGACTTGGAGGAGAAGGACCTCCACATGCACATCGAGATGAGAGATGATGGAAGGTATAACATGACCGGTATCAGTACTATTACTTTTCAGAGGGAGTTTGGTTCTCCTCACACATTAAAAGATGTCATGTATGTTCCGGGTCTGAAGAAGAATTTAGTTTTAGTTGCTTTGTTGGAAGACCGTGGATGTGATGTGATATTTAGTAAAGGAAAGGCTTTCCTTCATCGCATTGCCATGGGACAAGTGAAGCAGATTGGGGTTCGGGTGAAGAACCTCTACAAATTGTATGTAGAAGATTATGCTACCTTGAGCACAAAAGAAGAGAAGGTGTGGAGCCGAGACATCAATGAATTATGGCATAGGCAACTTGGCCATTTGCACCATGGATCTTTAAAGATCATGCAACAGATTTCTACAGGACTTCCCAAGGGTGCACTAGATCAACAAGATACATGCCAAGGGTGTACATTAGGGAAGTACACCAAAGCCACCTTTCATAATAAGGACATTAGAGCGTAAGCAGTCCTCAAAAGAGTTCACTTAGATGTGTGTGAACCTTTCTCGATGGCCTTCATGGCCAAGAACAATTATTATGTTATATTTTTAGATGATTTCTCACGTAACTGTTGGATTTTCTTCATGCAAAGAAAGGCCAGACATTCTTCAAATTTTGTGAATTTAAAGCACTTGTTGAGAAATACACTGGGAGGAAAGTGAAGCCTCTCAAGAGCGACAACAGTGTTGAATATGTGTCGAATGAGTTCAAGAATGAAAGGATTTCGATGGGAGTTGGCAGCACCCCATATAATAGAATGTCATGGCTGAGAGGAAGAACAAGAGTATTGTGCGAGATGCACGGACGATGTTGCATGATCAGGGCCTACCATTGCACTTGTGGGCTGAAGAATGCAACACAACAGTATATGTGCAGAACAAGAGTCCTCATTGGATTCTCGAGATGAGTACACTAGAAGAATCTTTTTAAGGTAAGAAAATAGATGTGACACACTTCAGGATCTTTGGTTCATCAATTTACTGTCATGTTTCCAAGGATGCAAGGAAAAACGTAGAATCGACAATAATGTTGTGCATATTCTTGGGGTACAATGATACACCTCACAACTATTGGGTGTACCTATCATCTCATAGGATGAAAATTTCTCGTAGAAAGGTGAAGTTCGATGAAGCGAAGGCCATGAGATGTTCCCTTGAGATGGAGATTCAGTTGCATGCAGATGAGGGTCTTTTAGCTCCAAAGGAAGAACCTCAGGATGTTGTGGAGTAGCCACAAGAAAAGGATCAGAGAGTGGAAACACCCACTCATGCAGAGACATCTAGAGATGGAAGGAAGTGCACCAGGGACACTAACATATTATTGCATGATGCTAGAGAAAATGTGGGAGAAACCACATCACATCACACGAAGTGGAGGTCACCAGATAGGTACACTGGCTACATGGCTCTGATGAGCGAGAGTGTAGAGATTTATCCATCCTCATTCGAGGAAGAAGTGCAACAAACAGCGTGGGTTGATGCCATTGTATAGGAATATGATTCCACTATTAGGAAAAATGCTTGGTAAGTGGTCCTAAGGACAAAGGAAAATTCAGTGGTAGGTTCCAAGTGGATCTACAAGGTGAAACAAGAAGTACATAAGAGTGTCGAGAAACAATAGGAATATTTGTGGCCAAGGGTTTATCTTAGGTGGATGGAAATGAATAAGAGGAGACATTTTCTATAGTCGAAAGGTACTCTTCAATCATATCAATTCTAGCACTTTCAGCGTAGATGGGATGGAAGATACATCAGATGGAAGTAAAGAGAAAGTTCCTCAATGGAGTGATTAAGGAATAGGTATACATAGAGCAACCGAAAGGATTTGAGACCTTCGACAGAGAGTTGCATGTGTGCAGAATCAAGTGAGTGTTGCATGGATTGAAACAAGCACCCCGTGCTTGGTACACCAAGATCGAAAACTATTTCACTGGGTTGGGCCTCACTAAAAGTGAAGCGGAAGCAAACCCTTACCACATTTTTGTTGAAGGTAAAATGTCGATTATAGTATTATATGTCGATGATTTAATTCTAACAGGTAATGAGAAGTTGATAAAATATTGCAAAGAGGATTTGGAAAGATAATTCAAGATGAAAGACATGGGGCTAATGCATTATTTCCTTGGTTTGGAAATTTGGCAAGGAGATGGAGAACTATGCGAATGAGATACTGAAGAAGTTTCACATTGAGAGCAACAAACCCATGGAGACTCCTCTAGTATGGAATTGGAGGAAGGAAGATGTTACTTCAGGAGAAGTGGTAGAGGCCTTCATTTACAGGCAGCTTGTGGGTTCACTTATGTACTTGGTGAAAACATGACTGGACATGTGTTATGCAATTAACCAGCTTAGTCAAGCAATGGTTAAGCCGACCAAACTCTATTGGAAGGCAACTAAGCATGTGCTAAGATACCTTAGGGGCACCACTAAGCTGCAAGGCTTCACAGATGTAGATTGGGTAGGGATTCCATTAGACAGGAAGAGCACATCAGGGGGAATCTTCATTATTGGGTCAATAAGAGTTTCTTGGTACAACAGGAAGCAGAGATCAGCTACACTGAGTTCAACTGAAGAAAATTACATGGTTTCTAGTCAAGAAAATTGTGAGGCTACCTAGATGAGGAAGATCATTGTGGCTTTATTTGGTTATTAGATGGATCTTGCAATGATTTACTGTGACAATCAGAGTTGTATCAAACACTCTGAGAATCTAGTTTTTCATGATCAGTCCAAGCATATCAACATATGATACCACCATCTATGAGATTATGTGTAGAGGAAGATCATGTTGCTAGAGTACATTCCTTCAGAGGAACATGATGCAGATATCTTGACTAAGGCATTGTCAAGAGGAAAATTTGAGTTCCATACAGGCAAGATTGGGCTTTCTGATGATCTCTTTTTTGTTGAGAGGGAGTGTTGAAAATAGCACTAAGAAAGATTCTAATTTAATTTTCCCTTGAATTAAATTAGGATAAAAATGTAATTCCACATCACAAGACAACTTGTACGAGTTAAATAATTTAGTTTGAATTATTTGGTTCAGTTAATTCAAGTTGAGGACCTAACTTGAGTCATCTAGAGTGGCTCCTACTTTACAGGAGCCTAGGTTAAGTTTATTTGAGTTGTAATTAATTAATTCAATAAAACTGAGTTAAAGTCAGTTAAAAAAGTTCCAACTTTTGGAGGAACAAGTAGGAGGTCTAGTAGTGGGGTGCGCCTTCAGTATTCAACCACTTAACTGATAAATAAACCATAAATAACTCATGCATGCATGAAATACGAGTTACCCAATTGAGATTGGAGTTAAAGGGAAGTGTACTCTCAGTTCTATAATCATCCAAATTGTACAGGTGTTGCATGTAGTCAGAGGAAGGCCTATGGATAATTGCACAATTTTGAATTTGGATTTCCCTAATCAATATGGGGTTAATTCATTGAGAAACAACGCAATGATATAGGTACTTCGGCAGGCTTGAATTTGGTTAAGTATTGACCAGCACTAGCTTGTGAAGGTGAGAGATAGATTGTGATAGTGCAGAGGTTTCTCGATCTTGAGCAAATCATTATAATATTCTCTGTTTTTATGACTAATGCAATCTATATATAGGATGGGTTTTTAGCTGTGGATTTCCCCTAGAAATCATTGTGTAATGTGTGATTGAATTTTTTCTCTTCTATGCTTCGTGATTTCATGATCATTTAATTGCTTCTGTATTTGGTAAAGTAGATTCAAGTCTTTTGATTTAGATAAATCTCATTAGTAGTTTGAATCTACAAGGAATTTCTACACTATAGTCTTCTTGTGTTTCTCCAATGAAGACTAACATAGGGTATGGGGGATTTCCACCTATCACTGCAAGATGTCCATCTCCCACAATGAAAACGGACTAGCAGTACTGCCCATCTTCTGTTGTAGAGGTCCTTCTCCACATGGAAATTCTAGGGCTACTCAAGCTGCTCCTGGATGATGAGACACTTGATCTCAAAAACTACCACTCTATCAACCACCTAAGTCCATGAAGATGGTGCACATTAGTCTCCAACTTGGGCATTATCACGCTCTCCTCCAACATACCATAAATTTCCAATCCATTATCATATCTTCCTCCCATGTCACCGACCCTCTTTCCATTGCTGCTGACCCTCTTTCAAGGTAATTTAGAAGCATATTCGAGTTTTGATACAGAAAATAGAGGAACTTTGTGATAATAATATTGGAGCAAAGTATCAATGTTTTTAGCTTGCCAAAGGGATTGCTAAGCTTCTCATTGCTCATAGTTAAGAGTCTTTAAAAGTTAGACCAAAAATATCAATTGCATCATAGGCTGATAGAATATATACGACACCAATTAATGGTTTGGCTAGACAATCCAAAGCTCGTAAGTTATACTTCCCAATCCTTTTCCATATTGGCCTAGGTTCATTCACCAACAACGATGCAGCTTTTAGGGGACTTATAATAGGCATGTAAGTGGTGTTATCAAAAGGATTAAACTCTAAAGATACATGTTTTTTTGGAGACTCCTCATTGGTTATAGACATTCAGTAGGAAAGGAGATCTAAAGAAATCAAAAATTCATATTTTGGTGATAGAATCCATGACTTCCTCCTTTTAGTCAAAAGTTTTAAAGTTATCACATCAAGAGGAGGAGAAATAAAAAGGCTGCTAAACTTAAAAATTTGGAATCCTCATTGGAAAAAAGGCACTACTTATTAAAAGAATACATGTCCTAACTTTAACATGCAAATAAAATGGAATGAATACCTTCCCGTAGACAATATTAAAGGCTATTGAAGCAAATAACTCTACTTGCATGCAAAGCATTGAAATTTAAATCTCTTTTTTTCACGTTCACTTCCCATATTCAATACTACACTATTGAAAAGTGAGGCCTGAGTAAATATCGAAAACTAAATTCTTACAAGAGAACACCTATAGGCTATTTATATCTGTGTATATTGCCTTTTTTGAAGCAGAAAGTCATGGAATGCAAAGTTGATACGTAAAGGAAAAAGAGTCCTTGCAAAGCCAAATGTCAATGCATTTGCAAGGGAACTAAGAAAACATAAAACAACTTGGGTAGAAAAATTAAGGATATGTAGACATTGACAGTAATGAAAAATTATATTTCTTTGAGGGAAAAGTTGGCAGGGTCCAAGTATCTTGGAGAATTTCCATGGACAATCTACCTTGGTTCTAAATTCATTTTTAGAAAAACTTATAGAAAACACCAGAATAAATATTGAGGATCTCAAATCAACAATGAATCCTACATAAGTGTTTACAATCGAAATAAAAACAAAGGAAAAACTCATGAAAAACTATATTGTGAATAACAATGTTAATACACTACCAATCAATTATGTGTTGGATGGTTGATTCTGACATTGATGGGAAAGAAGGCACTTAAAATATGTGAGTCTATGTTTCTTTTTTGGTGCTTTCCCAAACTTTTTTTTCTATTATTATCCTAAATTATTAGAGCCTTGAAATTCCCATATGATTTTCTTCGTGCCTTGTCTCCCTTTGTAATCAATTAGAGTTCTAAAATATCTAGAGCCTAAGAAATATGTTACTTTATTTTTAGTTAGAGTAATATGTAATAAAATGTTGTCTCTCAAGTATAGACAATTAGACAGTAGATTCAAATCAGGCATTGTGTCATCAACTAGAGACCTTGAAACAACAAACAGTTCATTTGCAAATTTTAATAGGGTCAACCTTCACATACAAAAATGCATTCTAAATTAGATTGGTTATATGATTGACCTGGAGAGTAAGATAAATTTATGATTATACGTAACACAGCTGAAACAAAAGGTGCAACATAGGTATCCACTTACTCAACAACCATTTGGAGAGATAAATATTTCAAAGGAATCCTCTTCAAAGATTCTTGAATTCTTGCAACTTTCTCCTCAAAATGTGTTTCATTAGCACAACAACTTCTCATGTGAAGAATTACTTGTCAATAAATTGGTTGTAAGGTAGAATTATATCTACTCATTGGCATTTCTTGTTGTCATTGGCTTCAAATTCATCCCTCCCACCTTACAAAATGAAATCATATTGAAATAAAACATTTATGACAAAAAAGTAAGATGATCTCAACTACTTTAAGGATGTCCCAAAAGGAATTTTTTTTTTTGAAAGGAATAAAAAAGTGTTTTGTAAGTCAAGTTTGCAATTGATGTAGAAGCTAGAGTCCCTACGTGTTCTCCTAGAGATGAATGACCCAAGCTACTCCCAGACTCCCTCTTGTTTGACGAATTACATGCTACTAAATACTTTCTTTTCCCATATTCAAAACGAAGACTACCAAATGCTACTAAAGACTTTCTGACAGAAAAGACCTTCTCTAGAAGAGATGTAATGAATAAATGCCTCACATGGATTTAATCCAAAAACATAGGATGATTTAACGAGTCCACAAACTTTAGTCGAATCATCTTTCTTATGTAGATCCAAAGGAGGAGAACCATTGAATGGAATATGTGAAGAAATATTTTACGAAAATCTTTAGGAAAATTTTTCCTCCCTTGAAACATTTGAAGCCCTAAGAAGGCACACCGTTGAATCACTTTCTTAGCAGATCTTGCATTTCCACCGTCAACCATCAGAAAAAAGGAACTTGAATAAGAAATAGCCTTGGTAACATTTTCCTACACTCCAATTAGACGCTTATCCACTTGGGAAATGAAGCCATTATCATATCTTCCTCCCCTCGCATGCTTCATAAGCCTATAAATTTCAGTAAGTTCATTTCCTAATTCTTACATAAATATATTTGTCTGAGAAACATAGTGAGAAAGAACCAAATAATCTAAACCTGAACTAAAACCATCTAAGAATAAAAATTCAATCAAAAAATGTTCAACTGAATTCAAGCACTTCACTGCTACTCCTGGACCTTTTCACTTAACAATTGCATTAAATCTTTGAGTCAAAAAACTCAAAAATTATGTTTTATCACCATTGAATAATAGTATTTCACTATTGCTTATGAGAAGCCCATTCTCCTCATAATTCAATTCCACAAGTAAATCCATTTGAAGAAGTTGGCTAGATGTCCAAAATGTCCCTCCATCATGCACTTTAGTGACTACTAGTTCAGGCAAGGTTTGATGAGTCCACATTGATATATGATTCGGTGTGGTTTTATGCAGCATAGATTTTATGGATAAAATATTGGCATACAACAATGTATCAAGTATCAACACTTAGTGCTATTCTTGCCTCTCCAAAATGGGAACTAAACATTTGTTGATACACACTTATAAGCTGAGAAAGCTTAGCTTGAGATCCTAAATTTTGGGGATAAAAAACATGAATGGAATCCCCATCGAAATCTGCACCAGGTGGCCACCATATTAGAGGGTTAATAATTATTGTAGAGCCCACATGTACGTATGATTATAATCCATGTAATGAATGTTTGTGGACACTTGGAGAGTGAAGAGTGAGTTTTCCTATTATAAATGCCAAAATTGTTTCTGTTTCTACATATTCAGATTATTGTAGCTTTAGCTGCAATATGATTGTTTATTCTTTGCTACTCTTGTGCATATTACTGTGTGTGTAATATAGACATAATTTTCTTAAAAATAAATGGGGCATAAATTTTTCTTGACCTTGGCATGCAAGAACATCAAGATGCAGGCAATCCAGTCCTAGAATTTGAATGCAATGGTGTGACCTTCAAAATACCCAAGGATAGTAGAGTCTCAAAAAATTTGAAAGCTGTTGAGGTGTGATATTTTCCATTATTGCAGGTAGTATGAGGTCTAAAAATTCATTGAATTTGTAGATAAGTGAATGTAGGATTGTTCTCAATTTTCAACCTTAAAATCTGTAGGATTCTTGAAATTTTGTGAGTCTAGAGTTCTCTTTCGATGGTAATAACAAATATTTCCAGAAACAGAAGCAGATTAAAGTTACAAATAATCCAGAGATGAAGGTCAGTTACATGTTCCAGTGATGGATACATCGTTTATGTATCTTTTTTTCTTGAGCAAGTATTGAAGCATATATTAACACGGAAGTAAGATGGAAAAACTTGATCGAATCCTTCTCAACAATGGCAAGGACCTTCACATGCAACTAGTCCCTTCCCATCATTAGCAGATAAGTATGAGACTTTTGAAAAAAAAAAGCAGGGGTGAAATACACTTTCGAGTAAATATGTTCAACAATGAATATGCATACAGATATTTCAGTTGTAATACTTAGTTATCTGCTATGTTGTGGATTCATTTGGAGAAGATAGTGATCAGCTAATTAGAAACAAGTATTCATGTGATATCGTCCCAAACTACATATCGATGTTTTTTTTTTATCAATGTCTGTTTTTTGATTGATTGATAGTTGAATCTGTACTGGGAGATATTTTTGAAGTAGCTGAATTAACATTCAGTGCAAACATACCATTTTTCTTTAGACATGACTTCTTTAAGGCTATTAAAACTAGGTTCTTTGAATGAGCTATGATGCTTGCATATGATTCTTGTAGTTTTTTCAAGCTACCCATTAATTAGCCACATGGTCACCTTAGAGGAAGCCAAGCTGGGCCATATGAGTTGTCCCTAAATTTGACAGTCAGTTAAGTGTCTTGTTTATTAGAAGAATTCAATTAGTTGTCTTGTTTATTAGAAGAATTAAGTTAGTTAACTATGTTTCCAAGGTGACACTTGTTTGGATTATGTAGAAGTCTAACATGAACAGTATCCTTGGTTGTCTTGTTTATTAGAAGAATTTAGTGATATTTAGCAGTAGGATGCATTTAAAATTAGTCTTGTCATTGTGTCTTTGCTTATTGAGTAAACGTTGAAGCATATATTGACAGACATAAGTATGATGGGAAAATTTGACATAATTGTTCTAAACAATAGCAAGAGTCTGCAGGTTTTCCTAGTTCCATTCTATAAATGGCTAGTTATGTGGCTTTTGAAAAAGAAATCAAGGGTGAAACTTCAAAGAAAACAAAGAATGGCAAGGTGATTATAGTTAAGTTAATTCAATTGTATGCTATGGCGTCGATTCATTTGGAAAAGATATTAGTTAGCTAATTACAAACTCCAAATAGTTATATAGTCATCACAGAGTACATATTGCCGTCTGATTTTTTATTAATTCATAGTTGAATTGGTAGTGTGCTTTAATAGAGGATGTTTTCAAATTTACCCGAACTAACATTGAGTGCAAACTTGCTATTTTTTCTTTGGACATCACTTCTATAATTCTTGTTAAAATCACACACTGATAAGTGGTTTTTGCATGCAATGTCTATTGTTTTCTTGGGTTACCCATGAATTATTTTATAGCCCTGGCTACCCTAGAGGAAGCCTTGTGAGACCACCCGTGGAGATTTCTGCATCTGACACCAGTTGCTAGATATTGTACTTGATGTTTTCGTCAAGCCGAATGATTTCTACTATGCAAAAATACTTTATGATTTTTGCCTGCACATTCGTCTTTCTTCCATTTATACTCTGTCCTCGTGGTGTCCATATAGGTATCCGAGAACGATGTTGTTTGATGTCTCTCACTGTGGGGTTGCTAAGTGTTTTTGTGGGATTCAATAATACTGTACAAGCATATGGGATTTGGTAAATTTGTTAAATATATGGTCTTGCATCTCCATCTATGATGTTGATATTCAGCTAGAGCTTAACTATTATACCTAGCCCCTGTGCCTTATTCTTTATTTATTCCAACATTATTTGATCAGAGGTTCAAAACCAGATTGGGTTAGAGTTTGTACATGTTGAGTTATTATGTTGTGATGTGGCTTAAGGGGTGGGCATCCCCCTGGATTGGGACCCCCATAGGGAGTGTCTCCAGATGTCATGGTTCGTGGCCCCGTGCCAAGTCACAAGTTCCTGATACTATTGGCTTGCAGGCTCTTGGTACTAGCTTCACCTAATTTTTGGGTTTGAAAAAAAATTACTTGATCATGCCCTTTAATGCATTTCTTGTGTGCCTGTTAATTTAAATTTATGCTTTTTGTTGTAGCCTTGATTACTTCTGTAGGTGCTAATCACTAAGAGTATCTTTTTTAAGCCCGGTTGACCAACCTTTTTGGGCATATAGTTATTGTATCTTTCTGAGTCTTCAAATATTATGTGGGCTGTAACGAACAAAGTTCGTATACTCGGAGGATCACGAGGACTAATGAGGGTGTTTATAAAAATAATCAAGTGGTCTTCTCAGTGATGTCTAGAACCCTTGCTGCTTTTTTTAGGGGTGATGACATCTGGATGTTTTTATCAACTCATTAATCTTTTTTGAACTCCGTCTTTTCTATGTTCAAAATTTTGTCTATTGCCCACATGAAATCCGTTGTTAAGAGTGTTTCAGTCTATCCTACAGTAATGCTATGCTCTGTTTAGGTGTGCTATAGATTGTCTCCACCTATCCATCATAGAAATCATGCTGCAGTCTCTTATTGTTTTCCTTCAAAACTCATTTTCTTGAAAATCTCTCTTCAAATTTTGACCATATATACTAGCCTATAATTGGGAATATATTTTTTTGATGATAAACCTAGAAATAAGAACAACCCACACACGCGGTTGCTAGTACCTTGCTAGTGGCATACCATTGGTCTACCTGAAGGTTACATCACCAAGTTACAATCATTAATTAACACAAGGCCTGATATCAATAGCCACATTGGGAAAATTCAATGCAAGGGAAGATCATGCATGCTAGGATTTGGACCTGGGTTGTTGTCATAACAACTGGTCCAGGTTGCCACTAGGACATAGCCTAACAGACTAGGTGATTGTTCCTATATGTAGGAACCCATCAATTAAACATTCAAGTGAAATTGTGTTCATATACGGGCATTGATAATGCACACAACATCTTTTTTTATTTTGGAGAAGTAGAGCAACATTACAAGTGTGAATTCTGACTAATTATTGGTATGTAACTTGTTAAGTGTGTTTTATTGGCTAAATGTTATTTGATTGCTGTATTTTCTGTAGAAGCTTTTGGCATGTTGCAGGCCATATTTTGGCTGAAGTTGATGCATGTTACAGTCACCTAAACTGAAACTGGATTTGTGACAACTATTATTACAGAGGTGCATAAGCTTAGAATTATTTACCTTTCACGTGTTTATTGGGTGCCTCTTTGAAGCTCAGACCAATGGCCTATGAATTGTGTTATAATATCTGTTGTAAGGTAGAACTGGTTGAATACTATGCTAAAGGCCATATTTTCACCAACATTTTTTTTGTTTTTGTTTAAGGAGGTGCAGAGATCAGATGAACCCCGAAGATCATCATTGCCAGCAGATTCAAGTCGATATTCCGTCGAAATAGAATGTTCGGGAAATATATATATATATATTTTAATAATAATTTGTTGTCGTCGGTATTCCGACGGCTGGTTTTTAAAAAAAATATTTTGTTCCATCAGTATTTTGACGGCTAATTCTTCTAAAAAATATTTTGAAACGTCGCTCTAGCAACACTTGATTTCTTTTAAAAATGTTTTGAAACGTCGCTCTAGCGAAACTTGATTTATTTTAAAAATGTTTTGAAACGTCGCTCTAGTGACACTTGATTTCTTTTAAAAATGATTTTTTTTTACGTTGGTATTATGACGTTTACTATTTTATTATTAAAATTTATTTCCGTCGATATTCCGACGTTCTACTGAAGTTTTAAAACTTTTGTCGGTCTACTGACCTTCTAGTACCGTCGTTCTAGTGACATTTCGAGGCGTCGGACTAGCGACGAAGTCAAGAGCGACGTTTTTTGATGCGCCAAATCGCGGTTTCTCCTCACGTCGGTATTCCGACACTTGGTTAGGGCGTCGAACTAGCGATGCTTATGACTGTCAGAAATGCGACGAGTCATTGAACATCGGAAGTGCAACAGACATATAAAACGTCGGAACTATTGTCGCTATACCGACGTTTAGGTCAAGTGTCGAAAGTCCGACGTGAAGAGAAACCACGTCTTGGTGCACAGAAAAACGTCGCTCTTGGGCCACCTATGTGTCATAAGAACGACATTTTGGCCATCAAAAATTTGGGGAAAATGTGCTAGTGAACCCTTTATAGAGATATATATACACCAACTAGCATAGAAAACACCCACAACATACATATGTACCAACGATTGTATTGCAAGGAAACTCACAATCAAAGACAAGATAAAACCATGCCAAACCGTCCTCCTAGCCTCCACAATAATGCCTCAGACATGTGTTTTCTTCTCCCAAGGAAAACACACATAAACTCATAGATATTCCCTCTCTAACTTGGTTCCTTCCTTCTTCGTCCTTGTTGCCTCAGTCGTTGTCCATTTCAGAGTTATATATTTGATATATGATCACTTGGATGTGTCTCAAATGAGGTCTAACTTACCTCTTTGTATACAAGACTCTATGGAAAATTCTATCCTATCTAGGGTCTTCCTTAAGCTAAGCGTTCCCTTCTTATTGAGCCACCTTTGCTCACACTTAACTTCAAAAATTAAAATCTACATTTCTACAACTTGGATTTTGACGATTTTTTATGCCTATGATTTGTCTCAGGTTCCTCTATCATATCCATCCATCACATGTAGAAATATCTCCATGGTTTTGGAGCCAACATCGATGGGTACAAAACCCCAAGCTTGGGTTTCAAGCCCACAAAATGCTTTTGTGTGCCAACTCCTCCAACAACCTTCAAGCCAAGGGTTTGGAGTACCTCCCAAGCTACAAATCTCAACATTCCTCAACTATGGAAAATAAAGGTTCAAGAGAAATCCATAGAGTTATTTAGCATCATGAGGAGATGAGTTACAATGAGAGCAATGCTTTATTGGTCAATTTTACAACAAAAATATGAACTAGAGCAGCCTTGCTCCACCCATAATGTCAATGCTATGAGTATTCTACTACTCAAGAAGATTTGGATTGGTTCTCTAGACTTTGAAGGAAATAGACCCCACATTTTGGTCCTTTCTTAGAAGTGGGAACTCTTTCAATGGCCTCAAACAATCAAAATAATAAAGAACTCATTTCAGGTAGTCTTGAAGTATTATGAATCAATCCACTAGCTTCTGAATCTTATAGAAATTGAAGGCCCCAACACCCCTTATTTCAATGAGGTGAAAGAAGTAAGTATCCATATATATCATCCATAGTATGTATTATCGAGCCATATGTATTTTGGGAAAATATGTCAAATTGGCCACTCGTAGGTCAACTTGGAACTCTTATTTAGTTAATAATCTTAAGATTGTAGATGTATGTCCCAATCTATATTTAGCTTTTGTGAATATCTATAAAATTGGAAGAATGTTATCTGATGCTTGCTTAAGTGCAACTCATTTTTGAATAACAAAATACTTTTGTCTTGATTTTAAATAAAATCATTTTATAAAACACTCAAGCTGATCTAATGGTAGTAAATTTTAAAATAGTTATTTAATACCAATGTTTTAATAGTTTAATAAATTTTTATGCTAATATATTATTATTTATATTCATTAATTCATTATTATTATTTTTATATAAAATCAAATAATTATTAAATCTCAATGAACCATTGTTATTATAAAATTATAAAATTATATTTAAATTTTCATTGTTTTGAAATCTTAATGGATTTCTATTAATTGGGATGTATCTGTTTTTTTGTGTGATGTTTCATATTTGGGTAGGTAATTACTATTAGAATTGTGTGTAATTTGTTTAAAGATGTTTACATTCAAGTAACAAATTGCTAATTAGAAATGTCTCTTTTTCACAATCAAATAAATGTATTAGTTTTGTGATAATTCTTTTTAGCTTTTGCATCTTAGAAAAATATTTCTTGATAATTTATCTTAAACATAGAGTTTAAAGGAGACCACATAAACACCTACATTACAATGAATGCATTTAAATTAAACACCTCAAGATACCAATAATATTTAATGTTATGTCCAATAATAACATTACAAATGGTAAAGCATCTTTCTAGTAAAGCACATTGTAAACTTTTTCATGTATTTGTATTTCATAAAGAATGTCATGTTACTACTCCAAACAAATGAATCACAATACATAACAATACAAACTTAGCCATTTAAAAATGGTAATTTAGTACATAAGAAACAAGAGAAAGGTGCACCAAAAGGTTTCTCAAAGAATCACAAATGCAAGAAAGAAGTTTTTAGTGCTTTTCCACAACCAAGAGTGGGTCTCCAAATCAAGTATTAAATTAAATATGATTTGAAGCCTAAGGATATGTTATCAGAGATATCCACCGCCTCTTTACCAACATCTTTGTATCCCCCTATCCATATTCTACTCCTTGATTTTGTACCTCCATGGCCTTAATCCCTTCACCACCACCATTATATTTGACATATGGTTTATTATTTTCAAGAGATATAAGACATATTTAATCCAATTTGGGGCAAGATGAAAATCATTACAACAATGTAGTATGGAAAAATTTCAATTTTTCAAAATCTACTTTATCCATGTCGCACCAAAGCATGGCCAATGTAAGATTATAGGCCAAGTGAATGGGATTGTATACCTTGATGAAGAACATGCTCAGTCAATCCTACTCTATAAAGGACATGGGAGGGGTGACTCTCCAGATTTGAAGGAGCTTGTCATAGGTCAACCTGTTGGGATTGAAAATGAGAATCCCCACCTTAAAGTAGAGGAAAGGTAACTATCCTAATTCAAAAGGCCATTAAACCTTCTCCATGCATTGTTTGTAGTAGCCAATCTTGTGCTGTGGAGTGTGGGCCCATGTCTTCTCACATAAGTAATCCACCACAACATAAAAATGGTTGTCTATGAGATCAAAGGAAAAATTTTCACATATTCAATTAGTTAGATAAATGTAATAATAATTTTCATTTATGTAATTGTAACAAAAGTAGTAATTCTTTAAAAGTTCAAGAAATGGGACAAGAAGTGATGTTAGTTATAATTAGAACTCCCATATCTAGAGCTTGGAATAATTGATGATATGGTAAGCCATGATGATCTACACTTGCTTCTCTCGAGGACAAAGGAAATAAATTTTATGGAGAATGCAACCCTAAATCCTTATAAGTTATCCATGTTCCTCAAGGACATCTATGATAATGTTATGACGAGGGATTTTTACAAGGTTGACAATGCACTTGACATAGTATTCCATTAGAGCTAAGAACATTATAGAGATTCTCTTTGAGTATATCCATTTCCAAATAATAGGACACTATCTACAAAAAGGACATGGGTGATGCAGCAAATTCCATCCATTCTTATGCCCTTTACTCTACCATCCATTTTAGCAGAAAATAGAGGTCGAATTTCATCTAAGAAAAGTAACAAGAGAATTTGTCATCACTAGTGGGTTTTAAGAAAGGGGAGCTCCCCCATTTATTAAAATTGAGAAGCACATCATGGAAAAACATTCCTCTACCCAACTAAAAAAAGGTAACTTCAATCCAATGTTCATTATAAGCATTTCAAAATTATTGAGAAAATACTTCATCATTTCTCTCCCTCTATAGGATCCCATCATGTCATAAGAGTGTAGGACCAAGTTGAGGTTCCATTCCATTATGAGGATTTTGAGAGTTCAACTGACACATATAAGATAAAAGACCTTGCCAACACGTTTTTTATATGCACTTGGACCATACACATTTAGTAAAAATATTTGTGTTTTCATCTCCAAGGAGAACATAGTTATATGGATAACAACAACATGAACATCAATATATGCATTCCTCCAATCTATATTCCATCCTAACATTAATCAAATATCACGCACACAACTCACCACCATCGCCCTACCCTCAACGACATTGACCAACATATTTGCAGTTAACTTTGGAGCCATTTATATTTCTGAAGTCACAACTCTATGTAAGCAACAAGACAAACAAGGACATTCTCACTCACAATTATGAAGCAAATGTGACATAGAGAGTGAAATTTGCTTAGATTTGTTTGTAATGTTGTGATGTTATATAGATATTTTCTTCTCCAATTACAACTCATGAAATGAAATTGCATAACATTTCATGGAATTAATATCAAATGAAATAAAATGAAAAGAAAGAGAAGACTCTACAAGGGAGTGATAGTGACTCCCCAATGGTTGACTTTATTGGAGCAACTAGAACCTTCCTCCCTTCCTTCCTCTTATATTGATGGTTTATATAGTTTTAATGTTGAAGAAAATCCTCCATGTCTCATTAAAGGATATTGATATCGAATTCCCATATTTTGTAATGAGACTAAAAACTCTTATATTTATGGGGTTTACTGCTCCTTGCTTTAAGCTAGAAGGATAGGTACAATAACCCAGATTCATGAATCAAATGGGAAGAGTGTGAACTCTTAAGACAAATGAGTTAATAATAGTATTAAGATCAAAATTGTTGCATTATTTTTTATCCAGGTGGATATTCGTGGCCATCTGCCTATTCCGCCTAGTAAGTTTCATTAGTTTTCTTATTTACTATTTTTAGCAGTTTTCAGGTCTTGAAATTTTGAAGTCATTATAGAAATCACATCAGTAGTTGTAGTGATCAGAGAGATATTTCCAACGAGGTATCATACGCACCAAATGAAGATAATATGACCAAGTTACGACTCTGGGAAGTTGGCTGCCCAACTAACCGCAACAGGGCCCATTAACTCTTGGTGTTACATCTCCTCGGGTTAAGGTTTTGGTTTTTTAGGGTTTTCTCTTATTTTTAAATAATAAAAAGGCCCTTAAGCCTCATTGTAACATATTTCAGAGGCATGTAGCCACCGCATCTCTTCTTATAGATAAGTTACCATCGCCCTAGCTAGTTTATGTCCATTATGTCTGTAAGCATATTTTAGTCATTCGATATTAATTAAATGAAGTTTTATTTATGCTGCATCTCTGCGTTTATGTTTATTTCTATATTTTATTGTGTTCTTTCATAAATCTCGATCAATGGTATCATAGCAATCTTCTCTTTCTCGATCTTTCTTTGCATGTCCCTAACAAGGTCGGGGTATAAGGAGTTAGGGTTTGATTTGGTTAAATATTTGCAAGATCAGCCTCACAAACCCAGATGGCCTCTCATGGCGAAAGAAAAGAAAGATGAGGGAGTAGGAGATCCTATCAAAATATTGCTTGAGGAGGCCCTCGAGAAACAAAGGAACGCGATGATGGATAACTTTGCTAGATCCTTCAACGACTGCCCATCAACGACGCATCTGCATCCAACAATTACATAATGGGCATATTTCATATTATGCCCACATTACATTTATTATCACCTTGGATACCTCCCTAGTTATCCCATATTATCCTCCCTAAGTACATAAATTTAAGGTTTTCATTTTAAGTAAATATATTCTCAAAGCAATTGAATTTTGTAAGCATTCAACTTTTAAATTTTATTTTAACTCTGCAATGATAGTTCATTTTAATCTAGTTGTGAATAAGCTTATAACTCTTATTTCTAGAATCAAATATTATCTCTCTTCATTTGACAAGGTCACACTCTTTCATATCAAGCATGATCTAAACATGAAGATTTATTATTGGGCCAAATTTGCTATTGATTCTAACCCTCAATATTTGTCAAAAAATGGGGAATTTAAGATTTAGCTCAATACACTACCAAATATAATTCAATATGCAATTAGCTAGATCAAGCTTTGGGAAGGATGAAGGGATATTTATTCCTCAATTCCATTTATATTTGTAGAATCAACTTGTGGCAATTCAATACCCAATTGATGCTTGGAATTTGGCACTATGGATTATGGATGTTTGGCTCTCCTTGTAGAAACATTTCACAAGTCTTGTGGCTATGTCCTTGTTGGGTCTTGGTGGTGGCCTCATAGGTGGTTTTAGTGGCAGTCTTTATGTCGATTTCAAGTTTTATTTTTTTATTTTTTTATGGTGGTCTTGGTTGTGCTTTTGGTGGTTGTTGTAGCACATTTTTCATGGCCCTATCCTTTTTGGATCTCAATGGTGGTCCTTGTGCCTTGGTGATCTCGGTTTTTTCAAGAGGTGATGGAGATTTATCATCTCCACCTCCCTCTCTTTTTGTTTTCATGGCATATGTGTCTAGTGTTTGTTGGTGGAGGGAAGTGTTGGTTCAAAAGTAGTGTGGTTTAGAGGAAAATCAAGGTGAAATTTTCATGGTACAAGGAATTTGTTCTATTTCAATGTTGGGAAATCTTGTAAGTGTTATTCAAGTTCAAGATATATGGAAATGTTGGAATAATATAAAGTTATGGTCTACATATTTTGGATTCCTCATGGATAGGTTAATTCTATTCGGTTTGGTGTTCCCATACCACCTCTAGTGACATTTGAATGCAAGACTATGAACCCCTACCTATGGTTTCCTCCCCAATATGATTTCTCTCTAGTCTATGAATCAATTGTTTATGAGGTTTCCTTGTTGTTTTTCCATGATATTGGTGTCTAGGATAGAATCTTAAATCACTAACACTACCAAACCAAGTATCACAACATATTACAGTGGAATATAAACAACAATAAATCACACGTGCACAAATATAGACAACTTTTTACAAATTTTCAACCCAAATTTGTTATATTAATCAAATTGAATAGTACAACAGTCTAGGGCTCCTATACCAGGGATAATGGCCCTCGTACATCCATTGATACAATATATACAAAATTGGAGCTTGGTGTTAGTCCATCGAGAACCAATATACCCTCGACAAGATACTCTGACCATTTGGCTGTAGCGCACTCTCTCAACTTCTCTCGGTCATACCCTGTACCTACCCAGTCATTCGACTCTCGATTTGCAGTACTGCCTCTATCAATGGTCCAATTCCATCTGCCTACTGAACCTCGACTCAACAATATGCTCTGTCATTGACCATCTTCAATCACTGGATCAACACATCAATACTCATGTTGACTTGTTCACAACTCCATTTGTGAACAATTCACAACTACCTACTACTACTCCTTAGCTACTGAGGGAATTTAACCGACTATAGTATTCTTGTGCTGCTCCAATGAAGTCTAGCATAGGGCACGAAGGGCTCCCACCTATCATTACAAGATTTCCATCTCCCACAATGAACATGAAGAAGGAGGACTACACATCTTCTATTGTAGATTTCCTTCTCCACAAGTCAAGTCTATGGCTAATCAAGCTACTCCTCGATGATCAGACCCTTGACTTCAATAAATAACACTATAGAAACCACCTAAGTCCATGAAGATGGTGCACACTAGGTGTTAACACTGGAAAATCGTAAAAGAAAATATGACATTATTTAATGTCATGCAGAAGGATTTACATGGATGAGAGACATTAGAGAATCTGGAAAGTATTTAAAAATCTCTAAGGTCCGAGGAAAAATCAAATTTGAGAAATTCATAAATTATTTTGCGTGCATAATCCTTCGAGAAGAGCGCCTTTGCACGCCTTTTGACCTGAAATGCGCGCAATCCTAGGAGTGGTGGAAGTCACT
Organism: Pinus albicaulis; assembly: GCA_034641835.2. Lineage (NCBI taxonomy): Eukaryota > Viridiplantae > Streptophyta > Pinopsida > Pinales > Pinaceae > Pinus > Pinus albicaulis. The sequence continues at coordinate 1,728,057,548 of CM076578.1, read as the reverse complement.
TTCCGGGACCATAAAAAGCACAATATAGGATAGTGATTTCACTTGAAGCCGCCTAAGGACAACCACCAAAGCCTCCTTAGACTTCAAGGGATCACACAATGGAATAATTGTGGCACACAATGAATCATCCCCCTCTCTTAGGTCACCATCCACAATGTACCAAGGGAGGGAAGTAGGATTTGAATTCTCCTATAAAAGGCCACCAAGAGATGAACAACTTGAGAGCACATTGTTATGCTGGCCAAAATTGCCCCAAGAAATAACAGTAGTGTGTGATCTGGAGCTGAGATAGAGGGGACTCAATTGTTGGCCATCCAACAAGTTCAGTCCACCATAGTAGAGAGAGAGAGACTTTTCACCAAGGCAAGCTTGGAAGTAAAGACATCCTTGCATCAGGACTTAGAACCCAAGTTCTAAGGGCCCCTTGGCAAGTGGGTTAAAGTTTCATCCTCATTTCCTACCAACACTCAATAAAAGGGGCCGAAAGAGCCACCGTTTGGATTATTGCAGTTGTTTGACTCTATTTAGAGCTTTTTTTTTATTTGTTTAGTTTTTATTTTAGTTTTAGTTTGAATATGCATGTTATTTCTCTATATAGTATGTTTATGATTCTAGCATGTTCCACTAACTTGCTTGACTCCACTTTTTTTTTTGCTTGTGACCAATAACTTAAGAGGGTAAACCACACCCCTTATGTTGGTGTGATTTCGTGCATAAGTGTGCCAAATACACTAACACAGGATTGGAAACTCCACTAACGTTTATTTCCAGGTTTATGTGGTTGTGCCTTTTTGCAAAGACCTCTGTCTGTGTTGTGGAGTGGGGCTGAATTTCCCCTTTTTTCTCTTGCAGTCCCTAGTTCATCCCAAGTGACAGACTGAAGCAGAACAACTCCTAAATTAATTTTGCAGGAATTTGAGTGCTTTTCCCTCCCACAGATGCACCCAGGGCACTCGTTCAGAGCTGACCTGCATGCAGACATTGCGCCTGTTGCGGCCTTTTGCACATAAAAGACAGAATGAGAAATTTCTCCCATATTTCTATCTTTTTCTACTTGTAAAGTGCCTGACAGTCCATAATACATCTGCCAACACTGGTTGAGGTACCCCGCAGCTTGCTAAAGCTCACTCTTAGCTAATTTTTGTAGGCTCAGCGTTAGTTTTATTTCAAGTTGATTTTTGCAAAGTTCATACATAGTTTAAGTAGGGGGGAAAATTAACTTGCATTTCGAAAAAAATTATGTTTTGCAAATTTAGGTACCAACACACCTAGATTATTAGCCAAAGTAAGTAGCCCAAGTCCACACATTCTTAGCTAGTTTCTTTTTTCTAATGTAAAAGTCATTAGTTTAGTTCAATTTTTGCACTAGGATTTCAGGACCAGGATAGAATTGTCGATAGAAGAGCAAGTAATCTCTGCTACCTTTTCACCCTTCGATGATCCTAGGCAAGCACATGAACACTCTCTATTCACAACTCACCATCTTATTTTAGTTGATCACATAGATTAACTAGGTAAAATAGAAAGCGTCCCATATCCGCACATGTTTTTCTTTTGAGCAAGGAACAATACAACATAGTTTAATAGGGGATTTTGAAAAGGATCATCTCATATCCACACGTTCAAACTATGTGCTTGTCCACTTTTTTCTCACACACATCCACACACTAAGCAAAGCAAAGACACCTAAAACTAACTTAACAAAACTCACTAAATTCTCCGCATAGGGGCCACAAAAGAATTAATAGTCTAAGTTAGGATCAAAGGGGTAGGCATCTAATAATATGTCTTGATCATTCTTCATCTTCTTCATCTTGAAACATAGAAGTTAACTGTTCAGGGAGCTTTGAATCCACCTATCAGCCCACGGAAAAGAAAACCCGAGCGTGGCAGAGACCCATTTCAGAGGGGGTTAGTCTTAGGCACAGTTCGAGCAGGTATTAGTGGGGGCTACCTGACCTGGCTGATACTCGGTACTGTTAGCTAAATTACCAAGAAGCCCAAGACTCGAACGCTCATGTGGGACGGTGGTACTTAGTGGCCAAAACTAGGGCATCATTTCCCTATAGGTGATGGTGCAGGCAAGCACCAAATCCTCTACCCTTACCTTGGTGGATTTTCTTCAGCTGACTGGGGGTGTCACCAGCTCTTACGGGACATTATGCCAGCACTCGTAAGATATCTTCTCAAGGCCCAGTTACATTTGAGTGTGTGAGGATGAATAGGTCTTCTAGGATTTGAGTATCATATGCAAACAAACAAAAACCACATTTTTTGATTGATTGATCACATAGAATTAATTTGAAGGGAAAATTTATTTTATTTTTGCTTTGTTTTATGTATGCAATCAGATTTTTGCCTTGATCATAAACTCTATCCTCTCAAAATTTTCCAAAACCAGACCTAGACGAAACCAGAATGGACCCAACGGGACCTCGTCGATCTAGACGTCTTTTGGACCTCCCCCCATTACCAAGAGGGGTTTCAAGTATTTCGCCATTTAGGTGTCAAAGACGAAACACCACCACCATTATTGGTTCGTCCTTTATTGGGGCATCCTTAGTTGGGAACCCTGGTCGGTCTCCCAACGCCACACCACATACCACTCCTCCCACAACCCCTAGATGGCAGAGGAGTGCCACCCATTTCGGAAGCCAGTCAAATACACAACAGGGTATGTCGTAGACAAACCATCTTCCTAACCGAAACTTTGTGTCTTCACAAGTTGTAATGGCCTCAACCTTATAGTCACCCATTTTAGCTTCGTTGAATCTGCCAGATTTGACCAAGCTAATGAATGACCCCATTGCACACAACCCTACATGACCTCCCATTCCCACGAAGCTCCCTTCGGATATTCCAAAGTTTGAAGGAAAGCAAGCGGAAGACCCAGGTAATCATGTCATGACCTTCCACCTGTGGTGCTCATTGAACATTATCATTAACGACACTATTCAAGACTATTTCAACACACTCTGACAGGAGTAGTAGCGAAATGGTACATGGAGCAACCCTTCGCTTCACATGGAACCTTTTGCGCCCTCCCCACCACGTTCCTAACATATTTTCAGTTACCCATTCACCGTGATTCCAGAATGGAATTACTGACACACTTTAGACAGACCCCCGTCGTCCATATCTCGGACCATCTCCACGAATGGAAGTGGCATCATAGTTTATGTAAAGCCAAACTCGACGATTGGGTACTTTTAGATTTGTTCCTGAAAACTCTCACTACAGAGATTTCAAAGGATGTGGTGCAACAAAGGCCCATATCCGAAGAGGATGCCATTAGCAAAGCCCAACAACTTGAGCTTATTTATACGCAGTTAGGATATATTTACAATATACTGTCGAACGCCCCACACCTGCAAACTTATCAATAATTTCCAGGCACGTCGAACTTTGTAGATGATCTCATTGGGTCATTGACCCAAAGTTACCTAGGTAGCAGCAGTCAAAACCCTGGTTATATGTATGGTTCTACCTAGAATATACCACAACACGGTTTTCAAAGTCATCATATGCCTCAGCAAAATTTTACCAATAGGGTGTCAGCGTATCACCATGGAGGGCCCTATTCTCTGGCTTGGGGAACCCAGTACGCAGATAGACACACTGACAAAAGAGCTCCCCTCCAACAGCCAGGTGCAAACCAGGGACCACGTTATGCTTAGTCCCCAGCACAAGACCCACCTATGCAGAATAATGCATAGGTGAACTTTGTGCAGCCTTCACAAAACCCACCACACCAATCATATAATCAGGAGAAATTCCCTCCTAATGTGGTGAATAAAAAAGGAAAAAACAAGCCCAAATGGAATCCTAGACAGGGGGAAACAACCAACAATGCCCGCCACGATCTCAGGTTGGAGGAAACTCCAACCGAAATCAAAGCCAGGAGCCAAGAAATGCCCAACGGCAGAGAAAAAGGCCACCTCTTCGAACAAACCACTCTTGTTCGATCTGTGGTGAGTACGACCATTATACTCACCACTGTCCCAATCTCCCTGAGCTGAAGAAGCTGTAGATTAATCGAGGACAAGGAGGATCTTCCCAGTAAACAATTGTGATGTAGGAACCTTTCCCCCATCAAGGGAAGATTAGCACTTAGTAGCAAAGTCTAGAAAACTTTGGAAAAAACAGCCACGAAATCTACATGACTGGTGAAGAGATGTTTTTTCAAACACATAATCGCAATTACGAAACCCCACCAGACACCAATGCGTCAGGGGCTAGTACCAGGGGACCAACTGCACCTTTAACCATTTTAAAGATGCATATTGAACCATTGCCAAATATGGCTAAGGGGCCAAATAGGCGAGCAGGAACTACTCCAAAGAGGCCCATAATTATAGCATCGTAGACGATCTAGCCCATTATCCCTCTGTTATGTTAGCTTTGGAAGTATTGCAATCATGTCCAAAACAACAGAAAGCCTTGCTTTCTGTGTTAGGCGTTATTGACCCTGCCGACATGCGCCTAATGGATTTTTATCTAGACAAAGCCACCCCTAGGCTTCCTTCGATGGTCGCCTTTCAGATACCAATGTCGGTCTAGAATATCACCATTCACCGATGTGTCATTGACGAGGGTGCATCCACGTGCATCATGTCAAAAAAAAAATGGCAGAAGTTAGGGTCTCCCAAACTAAAACCATCAGTCATCATGCTTAGAGCATACAACGGTCGTCCTTCCACCCCCATCGGTCTCTACCAAAATGTCCCGGTCTGCTTAGCCAGAAAGATGATCCACATAGACATAGAAGTATTGGACGCTCACTTGGACTATAACATACTCCTTGGTCGGAGTTATATGCACGCTATGTCAGCCATAACCTCCTCCATCTTCCGCATTATGATGTTCCCCCACGAGGACTGCATCATTTTGTCGACCAATTGACGCATAAAGAGAAATGAACCCTAAAAAAAACTGATGTAATTCTACCCTATGTAGATACATCCTCATATATGCTTTCATGGTACCAAGAATGTGGCCTTGGCCAGTTCAAACTGTCATCCGTTCTAGGATCATTCCTAGGAGATCCTCCCATTATACTTGAGTCATCACCCGATGTCGCAGGAGCTCTGGTGTGCATGATGTCCACATCAAGTGTAGAAGCTATTCAGGACACGGATGCAAGCAATAATGACACCGAGTCCTCAGCCACGACAGCCTCATTAGCCTACGCCACTTGCCAAATCCCTTTCCTCTACCCCCCAGCTGGTTTCGTCTCCCAGGAGTTTTTGGCAACAGTGGTGTTACCAAACATATCGTTTGCAATACTAGTTTGGTATCTCATCCCCCCTATAGGGACAGGAGCCACACACATCACTACAACAGGGTTAAAGCCCCTCAGTCCCGAGGAGCTCCCACCCATTCAAGAAATGGTTGAAACCATCTTTGCAAAGGAAATTTCCATTGCAAAACCGGTGATTGCGGCTAAGAAAACCGAGAAGAAAGGAAATAAGATGGAGACTCCTGCCATACAATGGGAATCACTAGTTTGCACCATATGCGATGTAATAAGACACCCTACCCATAATATCTTCCCAGAGCTGGACGAATTAAAACCACTCCTTGGCTCTGAGGCAGACATCGCGATGCCACATTCCCGTAAAAGGAACCTGCCACCAAAGGTAAAGGAAAAGCATTGCGTACCACTCATGCATGCGCTATCTGTAGCAATTATGGGCACTATACCCATCATTTCCAAGAGATCCCACGATATAGGGATGCCTTACACGCCATCGAGCAATCCTATCAAGAGGATCCCTCCACCCAGTCATCTGGAGATGAACCTCGCACCATCTTGTACCTGCAAGAGGAAGGAAAATCACCATAAAGACAACCATTTATCCCTCCCCCCCCAAGCCACCATACACCAACCAGGGATAAGGGAACTTGCTTGCCTCATCCTATTGAGTTATCAGGCACATCGATTACTGCAGACGGCTTGATCGGGTATTCGACCGAAGGTCACCTAAGTAGCAGTAATCTGTATCCGGGCAGTTTCCATGCACGTCGTTACTGCAGACGGCTTGATCAGGTCTTTGACCCAAGATCACCTAGGCAGCAGTAACACCCTTGATACTTAGGGAGTTACTAGGTAGGTAGATTCTGCAGACGGCTTGATCGGGTCCTTGACCCAAGATCACCTAGGCAGCAGTAACACCCATGATACTCAGGAAGTTACCAGGTAGGTAGATTCTGTAGACGTCTTGATCGGGTCTTTGACCCAAGATCACCTAGGTAGCAATAGTACCATGCGCATCGATTCTGCAGATGGTTTGATCGGGTCTTTTTCCCAAGATCACCTAGGCTACAGTAGTACCATGCACATTGATTCTGCAGATGGTTTGATCAGGTCTTTGGCCCAAGGACACCTAGGCAGCAGTAATCAATACCCTGGATACTCATATGATTCTACTCAGAACATATCACAACCTAGCTATCATGAAAGTCACCCCAACACTCATATACCAACCAGGGATATGGGAACCGATATCCCCCATTCCTCACATAGAATGGACCACTGGCACAACGTAATGCATCAGTCAATCTACTGGAACCCTTCCCAGGCTCATCAGCAACCATACAACTAGGAGAATTATGAAAATCCTCCAAATGTTGCAGAAAGAAGCCGAGGAAAAAACAAAAGGGAGATTCTGGATAGGGGGCAGTGACCAGCAATGCCCTCCATGATCTCAGTATGGGGACAACCCCAACCGAAATCAAAACTAGGAGCCAAGTAAAAAATCCCAAGGGAAAAATAGAGCTTAGGGTATCTAATCCCCAGACCGAAAGCAACACTGTGATCAACACTCCATAATGCCCAAAGGCAATGCCACACATTCTCACTCTCGAAAAAATAAATTTTCAGCGCCGACAGGTATGCCCTCTCTCATCTTTTTTAAAGCTCATGACTTTCAATAATATTTGATAAAGAAGATTCTTTCACTTGAGGTAGTTGTTTTTGTAAGAAAGCTCACAAACCATCCACAACTCAATCCACTGAAAGTTCCAGAGTAGGTATCATTCTACCCTCAACATAATAGAGTCCCAACAAACTCTGCATATCTTGACATCATTTTTGCATAAGAAATAAACCATAGGTTCCACATATCCGACTGTGTTTATCATCACCTCACCTTGCACATGATAAACATCCTCGTTGGTCGGTAGAGCCTCCCCTCCATGGTGCTCATCACCCACAGTAGACCATATATCACAACAAATGTGACGCCATGGCCATACCACTTTAGTCCGAGAAGCATCTCATGCTTTTCCATCCACCATGCATAAGGTCAAGTTTTACCATACATAATAAAACCCCTTTCCCGGATGACCAGGTTGTATAAGCAGATCAAAAGCGCACCACCGTGCCTCGCATTTGGCCCACCATACCTCCATCAGCATAATCCAATCCACGATACGTTTTCATCCACTTCATTAACCTCACACATGATACCAACCAATAGGGCCCCCACCCTCAGCAAAACACTTTCCTTACGTCATTAGTGATCAAACACTTTCATGTTTTGGGGCACTCGTCTCTGTGTTTTGTACAAACCAAATCCCATTATTTTATTCTTTTGGTAAGTGTACAAAGACTGCAAACGGTGCACTATGTCCCCCACCCACTGATTCATATTTTCTCCCATGGCAGTAGTCCCGAAACACCCTTGGTCAGAGTATCACACCCTCACGCAAAAGCCTCCATGACATTCATAACTAGTTTATAGCCACCCTGGAGGTCCTACCAACTCCAGGGATTTCCCCATCAGAAATAGTTATGACTGCTGCCAAGCTGCTTACTATACTCCGGACTTTGGCCACTAACTCCCCATCATCAATTTTTAGTCACCCCTCGCCACCATGCTTATGTTAAACCCATCACATCCAGGTCCCTGACCTGTCATATCAGTGACCCCTAGTTTGGTTGAGGCTTCCTTTTTGTCGACTTCGACACCTATTTTCCAAAAAGGAAGCGGTACCTTGGATCACCCCTCTCCCTAAAAGGGGCATCCTCGGGTGGCACTGTGGGAAACATCATTTCCCACAGATGTCATCGATCCTCCTGACATTCGACTACAATGCAAGCCTTCATGTCAAGATGATATCATACCTTACGACCATTGCACTTTGATCAAATTCGTCGAAGACCCGTGCCTTCATAAGTGTCTCTTTCAGCAATGCTTAGATGGGAAGATCCTAGCCAACACTGATGCATACAATGTGCAGTGATATGCCATACCAATTTTACGCATATGGGTACCATATTCCACCTATATTCAAAGAAAAAAAATGCCCCTGAGGGCGTCAAAAGTCATCGTCATCAACCAACAAATCACTACCATATTAGTGACACAGACATAACATGTATCTGTTAAATATATTTGTTTAACTAGCCATAGCATTACGAGAATGGGACATGCCTGACTCATAGAAAATTTATATATATTGTATTATATTTGCTTGCAGGGATCCCACAGGACATGGTCGTTCTTCAAATCGGTGTAGGGTGTCTCCAATTCCGAGCTTCATGTAGGTCTCTCTCTCTCTACACACAGTATACAAAATATAAACTATAATGTATTTCGGCTATACAATTCTTCCTAGACCTCACACATTAGGGGGCAACTGTTAACACTGGAAAATCGTACAAGAAAAGATGACATTATTTAATGTCAGGCAGAAGGATTTATAGGGCTGAGAGACATTAGAGAATCTGGAAAGTATTTGTAAATCTCTAAGGTCTGAGGAAAAATAAAATTTGAGCAAGTCATAAATTCTTTTGCATGCATAATCCTTCGAGAAGAGTGCCTTTGCGTGCCTTTTGACCCGAAATGCGCACAATCCTAGGAGTGGCGGAAGTCACTTTTCGAGAGCACAAAAAGCACAATCCAAGACAGTGATTTCACTTGAAGACACCTAAAGACAGCCACCAAAGCCTCCTTAGACTTCAAGGGATCACACAATGGAATATTTGTGGCACACAATGGAATCATCCCCTTCTCTTGGGTCACCATCCACAATGTACCAAGGGAGGGAAGGAGGAATTGAGTTCTCATATAAAAGGCCACCAAGAGATGAACAACTTGAGAGGACATTTTTATGCTGGCCATAATTGCCTTAAGAAATACCAATAGTGTGTGATCCGGAGCTGAGAGAGAGGGGACTCAATTGTTGGCCATCCAACAAGTTCAGTCCACCATAGTAGAGAGAGGGAGAATTTTCACTAAGGAAAGCTTGGAAATAAAGACATCCTTGCATCAGGACTTAGAACCCAAGTTCTAGGGACCCCTTGTCAAGTGGGTTAAAGTTTCATCCTCATTTCCTACTAGAACTCAATAAGAGGGGCTGAAAGAGCCACCGTTTGGATTATTGCAGTTGTTTGACTCTATTCAGAGCTTTTGTTTTATTTTCTTAGTTTTTAGTTTAGTTTTAGTTTGAATATGCATGCTATTTCTCTATCTAGTATGTTTATGGTTCTAGCATGTTCCACTAACTTGCTTGACTCCACTTCTTTTTCTGCCCGTGACCAATAACTTAAGAGGGTAAACCACACCCCTTAAGTTGGTGTGATTTCGTACATACGTGCACCAAACACACTAACACACTAGGCTCCAACTTTGGCACTATCACGTTGTCCTCCAACAAACCCAAAATTCCCAATCCACTATTCACACTTGGTCCACTCTCACAATGCCCTCCAACAAACCATGAGTGACCAATCCTTGTTGTAGTATCTACACTCTGGTTAGGGAATCCAAAACTAGGATCACCCTTCATCTTGGCTACGAAAAAACTTCACTAGTAGTTAAACTTTTGGACACTCATCCAACTAGCATACATCCATCATCAAGGCAACATCTACAAATTGTTGTTATTGCCACCTTGTATTAGGGTTCTGTGCATACTATTGTAGATTCCATGACAGGTTATGGAATCAACCTACCCATCAAATTTTCTACAATAGATCTCCGATCATTATGTTACCCTTCTCCAACATGGTTTCCCTTCTGATTTCCACTTCTAGACTTCTATACTCACTATTTGGGCCGAAGGATCCTCCTTAAGGTACCCTACAGGAGACTTGTCACAACAACAACCAAACTAGCCCTCAATCACATGGAGAATACACATGTTTTGGTTGCGACCTCCTCTAGGTAATTGCGAGTGGGTTAGGAAGTCCCTCTTAAGCCTTTGGTCCCACTCAATCAACCCTCACATACACTGTTGCAATAACTAATTACCCGTGTCCCTTTACAGAGATATATATACACTACCTAGCACATAAAATACCCATAACAAACCTTTATACCAATGTTGAACCTACAAGGAAACTCACACTCTAAGACAAGAGAAAACCATGCCAAATTGTCCTTCTAGCCTCCATAAGGATGCCTCAGACCTATGTTATCTTTTTCCAAGGAAATCGCACCCAAACTCAGAGATATCCCCTCTTTAACTCGACTTCCTTGCCTCTTCTTCCTTACTACCTCAGTTGTAATCCATTTTAGAGTTATATATTTAATGGATGATCACTTGAATGTGTCTCAAATGAGATCTAAATCACCTCTTTTTACACAAGACTCTAGGGAAATGTCTAGCCCATCTAGGGTCTTCCTTAAGCTAAGTTGACCCTTCTTCTTGAGCCACCTTTTTCCACACTTAACTTCAAAAAATAATATTTGTATTTCTACAACTAAGATTTCGACGATTTTCAATGCCTCTGGTTCGTCTCAACATCCTCTATCATCTTCATCCATAACATGTAGAATCTCTCCATGGTTTTGGCCCCAACATCGATGGGTACAAACCCCAAGTTTGGGTTTCTAACCCACAAAAGTCTTGTGTGTGCCAACTCCTCCAACAACCATCAATATTAGTGTTTGGAGTACCTCCCAAGCTACAAATCTCAACACTCCCTCTTAGCGAGGGAGGTACTTCCAACACTAGGAAGTCTCCATCATCATCACCGATGACACTATCCCATCTGGCGTCCATCGTTGCAACATACTATGTAGAATGAACTGTGAAGGAGAGATAGATTTTGATAGTGCAGAGGTTGCTCAGGCTTGAGAAAACCATTGTAATCTTCTCAATTTTTCTTACTAATGCAATATACATATATGAGGGGTTTTTAGTTGTGGATTTCCCATAGAAATCAATGTGTAATTTGTGATTGAATTATGTATGTTGTATGCTTCATGATTTCGGGATCAATTAATTGTTTCCAAAGTTGGTAGAGTAGATTCAAGTCTTTTGATTTAGATAAATTTCATTAACAGTTTGAATCTACAAGGAATTTCTACATGGTATCATAGCTTAAATCACAATAGAAGAGAAGAATTTGAAGTTGTCCTTGCAGGATCGAATTTGTAGAATCAAATCTTTAGAGCTAGCAGGATGGCCATCTACGGATTGAGACTCGCATATGCCCTTGAGGGTAGTTCGAATTATATTGCTTGGAAGGACATGATGGAGGCAGTGTTGGAAGATAGTAGGTTGAAGGAATTCGTAGACACTAATATTCCTAAGCCTCCTACATCTGATGCTTATGATCTAGTAGATTGGAAGAAGCGCATTGAAAAATCAAGGAGGATCGTATTGGAAGGAGTTCGAGATCATATTGTCTCGAACCTCCATGGGAAGGATAATCCATATGAAAAACAACAAGTCTTGATAGACCTGTTTTAGAAAAATAGTGACCATAGGAAGCTGACACTAAAGGACAAGCTTCAAAAAATCAAGATGGAAAAGGGAAACACAATACAATAGTACTTGAGAAAGTTTACCCAATGTCGGGATGAGCTTGGGAGTGTTGATATTACAGTTTTTGAATATGATTTGGTCAGCCTAACACTTCTAGGCCTTCCCAAGAGCTGGCACAGCTACCAGGATTCGGTAAATAGGAGGGAGAAGCTACAAAAATGGGAACGTTTATGGTCTGACTTGGTGCAAGAAGAGAAAAGGAAAAACACCAGAGATGGGACCTCATCCAAGCATGATGATGAGAAGAATTGTGCCTTGGATGGTGTTAGTCATCAATAATTTTTGCTATCTGTAGATGACTATAGATGGGTTCTAGATTTCTAAAAACAAAATTCCCTGAATATTGTGAGTTTTAGAAATTTCATTGCCTTCATTATCCTTATAAATTTTTTTTCACTATTCTATCAACCTTGCCATTTCATGGTCACCCTGCCACTCCTAGAGGACTCCTGATGGGTTTGTGTCACTCATCTCCATCCTTTTTTCCTGCATATGAACTCATCACTCTGTTTTTCCCTTCCCCATAACTCCATTTTACATCTAGGGTTTCCTATAAGCCTATTCTTTCCCATGCTCACCAGGTTCCTCAAGCATTGATGGTCTAAAAACTATCTCTGTAGGCTCTTTAGATAAATCAAGTACATTGGATGTTGGATCTTCAAAACATCACTTTTTCAATACTTTGTTTTTACACTTGAAGACTCCAAACCAAATTTCAATCAAAGACCAGGTCAAAGAATCCTCCCACTAGTTCAATTAGGGTTTCATGTGTTCCAAGGTAAATCATTGGTGTTTCAGACATTGTTTTTATTTGTTAGGATCCGATTTAGAGGTATCGAAATGTTGAGACATGATTATTCAAAGAAGATCTAAAAGTATCTGAAGAAGACTACCTTGTCAAATTCAAGTTTTGTAAAAGGTAAAGGTAGCTTGGCACTTCTGCAGGAGTGTTAAGAGCCCCATCAACAGAAGAAACTGATAAGGTAAATGGTATGTTCCTAAAGGAAGAAATCTTGCAGCAAGGAAGATAGGAAAGCACTTGTTCTTGTAGAGAATAAGGTTGTTTGAGCTTGAAGGTCCAACAGTGTACCAAGCAGTGATCAAATGAAGAAAATGACCTGGAGGAGCCACACAAAGCCAAAACATGAAGAAAAGTTTTTCAGAGATTATTAATAAAATAGAGAAAAAGGTTAGGTGAACTGGACATAAATGAATGAACTTGAAAGGGCTAAAGAGAACTTAGAAGACAATACTAATGATCATCTTAAAGCATTCCAGAAACCTAAGGTTTTGGGAAAGTGGCCAGAGGAGGTGAAGTGAAGAGGTAAACTCCGTGATGGTAGCAAAGGGATTCTAAAGATGTCACTGTTTGTAAAGATTCCAAACTTTTCCAAAGACGTTTGTCATGCCGAAAATGATCAAAATACAGTTTGAGCTCCATGGTGCAGGTAAAGGAATATTTAGAAGTTTCCAGAGTGTGTAAACTATTGGAAATATTGTCATTGATGGCAATGGAGGCAGCAAAGACAGAGACAAAGTCAACGAATATAGAGGCAGAGCCGTTATCAGAGGAAGAGGCAGAGGCAGAACCGTTATCACAGCAGTAGAGGCAGAGGTCCAGCGACAGAAGCAGCGAAGGCAGAGGCAGAGGCAGAGCCGTTATTCCGAGAATCACTACCCAGCTGGTAGAAACTCTAAACATGAATTCCGGGAACTGTAACCCAGGCGGAAGGATACATATATATAGTTCTGGGAATATTAAACCCAAGCGGCAAGTATATATATATATACAAACCTTATTTCGAGAATCATTACCCAGCCGGGCGTCACATATAACATAAACACAATTCCAGGAATTGTATAACCCAAGCAGCAAATTATAGATATAAATATCATTCCGGGAATCGTTACCCACGCTGGAGTATATATGCAGCGTATTTACATATATTGCGCAAGATTAAACGACTAAAGGTCCAAAGCATATATATTAATTTTTATAAGTGGAGCACTTTATGATAACCAAAGTACCACAAGGTGGGACCAAATCGCATCGGAGAAAAACAAAGCAGCGGAACATGCAAACAGGAAGTTGCGATTGCGATTGGCAAAGCTGGACGCGATAGTCGTATAAACTCCGTCATATAAAATACAATCGGGTCCGGACTTTGATCGCATCGGAGAAAAACTGGCAGCAGATCACTTGCAACTAAAAGTTGCGATTGCGACTAATCGCATCACATCAGGTCAATCACATCGGAGTTAAAGTGGAATATCATAACATGCAAAAAAGAGTTGCGATTGCGATTGGAAGTCCGGACCCGATTGGTATATAAACTAAAATTTATATATACCTTGAGTTCCGGTGAACAGTGACTGATCGCATCGGAAAAAGGTGGAATATCGAAACATGCAACAAAGAGTTGCGATTGCGATTGGAAGCCTGGACCCGATTGGCTTATAAAATATGATTAACAAGTATTTGAGTTCCAATCACATCGGCAAAGAACAGTGAACAGTGATCAATCGCATCGGAGGAAGGCAGCTTGCGATTGCGATCAATCGCAATTGGAAATCGCTGGAGGAGAAATATATTGCATTGGAAAGTGTGGCAAGTGGGCTCGAAAGGGCATTGGTTAAGTATTAATATGATTCTTCATTGAAGTGGCGGTTTGTTTGTTAAAACTTTATATAAGGATGCTGACTTTATTGAAATGTTCCGCGTAGACTGTGGAAACATGGGCCTCGGCTTAAGGTGGAGGGCGATTATTAATAATTGCGATGTATGTATGTTCCGCTTGCGAAACTTTCCACATCAACAAGACACTTACTATATGAAAAGCGTTGGAATATGCCCAGATTTAAAGTCGGCAGTTACACATATATACAAAATGCATTGATATACAAAGCATAGTTACATGTTTGCAGTAGTTACACCAGAGTAGAGGACAGAAAAGCAAATAGAGCTGAAAAGAGATAAAACACAGTCACAAAAAAGACAGACACAGTCAAAGAAAAGACAAATGCACAGCGAGCCAAAAGACTAAATGAGTTGAGTTGGAGTTCTCATTGTAATTTTAATGTAAATATTTTTAATTGATTTATATTGTTGTGATGCATTGGCAAGTCTCCGGAGGAAAAACAAAGCTCCCACTATAATATTGAAATTAATGCATGTTGTTATATTTTCTGAATGAGTGAGTGAAAGAAATGAAAAGGCAGAAAGCGAAGAGGCATGGATGTCCATTCCAAGTTCATTGAGGAATGCTAACAATCACAAGAAAATCCTTATAAATAATATCATCTTGATATGCAAAAAGAGGTTAGAGAGAGCAAATATAGAGAATGCAGAGTATAGAAGAGTGAGGCAGAGAAGATTAAGAAAAGAAGAGCAGAAAGAGATGCTACAGAACAGAGCTGATATCTGAGGTAAATCAGCAAACACTCAGTTAGATAAATTGAGGAAGTTGGAGCTTCCCTATCAAGTTGTAGCTTGATAATTGTATCGGTGTAGCTGAGCGAGGTTGGAGCCTCTTGTAGGTTGGTGCCTACAGAAAAACAGTGGTGAGAGGGAGTTTGAGCTTTCCTTTGCATCACAACAATAATAAGATGTGGTTTTCTCCCTTTATGGGTTTCCACTTATATCTGGTGCCTCTGTGCATGATGTTTATGTGTTTATTTCATTTATATCATCTACTTAATACCTGCTGCTCTCATATTAAGTCTATTGTTATATTGTACTAATACTTGCTACTCACATTCTAAGATTACTCACATATTAAGTTGGACATGAAATGAAGGTGTAAATAAGGTTTAATGAAAAGTTTTAAAAGTCCATGAATGTGTTAAACTGATTCACCCTGCCCCCCCTCTTAGTTTAAGTAAGGGTTCAACAATTGGTATCAGAGCAGGTTCCTTTGTACCAGTTTAACAATTGAAAGGAGATTCTAGGTTCTCAGGATGGCTAGTAAAGAAGGATGCTCAACTAATAAAGCCCCTTTCGTTACAGGTGCAAATTATGCCTTCTGGAAAATCAGGATGAGGACATACATAATGTCTCTAGGAATAGAAGTTTGGGGTGCTGTGGAATTAGGATATGCCCCAAAGGCAACTGACTCAGAGAAAGAATCCAAACAAGATTTTGTAGCTAACGCAAAAGCCATGAATGCCATCTTGAATGGATTGTGTGAAGTAGAGTTTATCAAAGTAATGCACAAAGACACTGCCAAAGAGATGTGGGATACTCTGGAGAACATCCATGAAGGAGACAAGAAAGTAAAGACTGCCAAACTTCAAGTCTATAGAGCCCAATTTGAGAACTTAAAAATGAATGATGATGAATACATTGACAGTTTCTTCCTAAAAGTTGCAGAAATTGTTAACAATATGAAAGCTCTTGGAGAAACCATGCCAGAAAGTATAATTGTGCAAAAGATTCTAAGATCTCTTCCATCCAGGTTTAATCCCAAGGTGTCTACAATAGAAGAAACAGCTGATTGGGAGACCTTGACCATGAACCAGCTACTTGGAAATCTAATAGCCTATGAGATAAGGCTCCCACAGAAGAATACAAGTACAAGGGAGGCAGCCTTTAAAACAGAAAAGAAGAAAGAAGAAGAGGAAGACATATGCTCTTGCTCGGATCAAGAAGAGGCAAATTTTTTCAAGAAACTGGATAGAGGTTCAGGTAAATACAAAGGTAAACTTCCTTTCAAATGCTTTAACTGTGGAAGAGTTGGACACTATGCTGCTAAGTGTCCTCACAAGAAAGTAAAAAATCAAGCTCAAGAATCAGAGAAAAATACATCAAAGAACTGGCAAAAAGGAAAGAAGTTCAACATAAAATCCTTCTATGCTCAACAAGACAGCAGTACATCTGAAGATCCAGATGAACTCTCAAGTGAAGATGGAACCTCTGAATTTTTATTAATGGCTATAGAAGAACTTGAAGGTCTCCTGCTAGAAGATGAAGAAGAAGAAGGTGAAGTCGACCTTGAGGGGGAGCTAAGAAGTGCTCTAGAAGAGATTGATAGACTCAAGCTAAAATGCAGAAAACAAAAGGACATTCTCCTCAAGTATGTACAAGAAGAATAGAATTCAGAAGTCCTTATGCAGCTAAAGATAGAACTTGAAGAAGCTAAGAAGATAGAGGACATGTTACTTAAGCAAATCAAAGAAAAAGCTCAGGAATAAGAAAAGTTGGAAGAAGAAGTAACATGTCTCAGGAATAAATTAGAAAATGCTCAAAGGAAAGTGGTTATAAACTCTTCCCAAACAACAAGCTATAGTAAGTTGAATGAAATTCTGGTTGCTCAAAGATCCCCTATGATAAAGACTGGAATAGGCTATGAAGGAGAATCAAGTAAAGGCAAAGAAAAGGTTGACAAAGAGATTATTTTTGTAAAAGCAAAGAAGAATGATGAAGTAGCTCAAACAATTCCTACAAAAGAAGAAACCTGTAATAAGGAAGACAGAGATCAGAAGAAACCACTAGTAGCAAAGAATGTAATAAATACTAAGACCCCTGAGTATGTAAAATTTGGTAACCATCAAAGGATATTCTTCCCTCCTATGAAGAATGCCACTTGTTATGCTTGCCACAAGCTGGGACACATTGCTGCATATTGTCATGCAAGGAGGAGTAATTCAAACCAGCAAAAGATGCAAACATTGAAGAGACTGCCTCAAGCAAACAAATGGAAGAGACAAACTTACATCAGGTATGTAAATAATTTCTATGGTTACTGTTTTTATTGTAAGGAATTTGGTCATAAAATCATTGAGTGTAGAAAGTATGGACAAAGATTGATGTTTAACACCTCAAGGAAGTTTGTGAATCAAAGAAATTCTGTTCATACTCATAATTCTACAAAATTTATGTTCAAATGTTGTGTATGCAATCAAGTTGGACATATACCTTCCAAATGTCCTCTAAGAAGATGTAATTCATCACCTCACAAAAGATACCAAACAAAAGGGTACCTCCAGTGGATAAAGAAGGTGAATAAATGTGACTTGGCTTTAACTGCTCAAGACCTGAAAAGCCAGTGGTATTTGGACAGTGGCATCTCAAAACACATGATTGGAGACAAAAGCAAGTTCATAACTCTTGATGAAAATAAATCTGGCAATGTTACTTTTGGCAATGATAAATCAGGTAAGATCAAGGGAAAAGGCTCAGTCAGCATAGACAATGGCAGAGGAAAGGCCCAAGATGTACCATTTGTAGATGGGCTGAAAGAAAATTTACTAAGTGTTAGTCAGATGTGTGACAAAGGCTGTGAAGTTCTTTTTAGAGCACAAGATTGTGAAGTCAGATCAAGCACCACAGGTAAGACTTTGCTCAAAGGAGTTCGAACAGAGAGTAATGTTTACATTGTAAAAGAGGAAGATGAAGCATGTCATCTTAGCAAACTAGAAGAGTCATGGTTATGGCATAAAAGGTTGGGACATCTCAGCTTCGATCACATCATCAGACTAAGCAAGAAAAAAGCTGTCAGAGACATGCCAGAAATAAAGAGGCCTTCTAATACCATATGCAAATCATGTCAACTAGGCAAACAGACTCACACATCCTTCAAGGCCAAAGATGAGTTATCAACAAGAAGACCTCTACAGCTTGTGCACATGGATCTGTGTGGACCTGGAAGAACTAAAACTCCAAGTGGAGAATCCTACTTCATGCTGATAATAGATGATTTCTCCAGAATGACATGGGTTGCATTCCTCAAGAATAAATCAGAAGCTCTGGAAAAATTTAAGATCTTCAAAGCATTAGCAGAAAATCAAACAGGATGCAAGCTGAAATGCATCAGATCAGATAGAGGAGGTGAATTAACAGATTATGAATTTGCTGACCTATGCAATGAACATGGGATAAAGCAACAATTTACTATTGTAGGAACACCTCAGCAAAATGGAGTAGCAGAGAGACAAAATAGGTCTATACATCGAATAGCCAGAGCCATGATGCATGAAAGTAATATTGCTCAGACCTTCTGGGCAGAAGTAGTACACACAACGGTGCATATTCTTAATAAAGCTCACTTAAGGCCAAGCAGTGACAAGACTCCCTATGAACTATGGCATGGAAAACCAGCTTCAATCAAACATTTTAGAATCTTTGGAAGCAAGCGTTACATAAAGAATAATGATGAAAATCTTGGGAAATTTGATGCAAGAGCAGATGAAGGGATATTTATGGGATATGGATCCAAAAGTAAAGGGTACAGGTGCTACAATAAGACTCTTCAGAAAATAGTAGAAAGCATTGATGTGAGATTTGATGAAAAACTTCCAAACAATACAAGAGATACAAACTGCTGCAATCCATCAGACAACCATGAAGAAGAAAACCAAGATGATGAGGAAACAAGCAAGACAACAGAAGATACAAATCTGAGTTCTAAAGCTCCCTCAAGATATACTCAGAAGAACCATCCTGAAGATCAGATCATTGGAGACAAAAGAGTAGGGGTCCAAACAAGAAGGCAGCTAACAGAACAAACTAAAGAGGTATACATAGCCATGTTGTCACAAATAGAGCCAAAGAAATTTGAAGAAGCCAGCAAGGAAAAGTATTGGGTAAAGGCAATGAATGAAGAATTGGACCAAATTGAGAAAAACAATACCTGGGAACTAGTTCCTAGACTAATTGAGAAAAATATCATTGGTTCAAAATGGGTATTCAAACACAAAAATGAATGAGCAAGGACAAGTAATCAGGAATAAAGCCAGACTGGTATGCAAAGTATATTCACAAATCGAAGGACTTGATTACGATGAAACATTTGCCCCTGTAGCCAGAATGGAAGCCATCAGAATGTTTCTGGCCTTTTCTTGCTACCAAAACTTCAAAGTATATCAAATGGATGTGAAATCTGCATTTATGAATGGAGATCTAGAAGAAGAAGTCTACATGGAACAAATAAAAGGTTTCTCTTTAACAGACAAAGAAGACTATGTGTGCAGACTGAAGAAGGCTCTATATGGACTGAAACAGGCTCCTCGTGCTTGGTACTCAAGACTGGATAAATATTTGAAAAAACAAGGCTTTAAGAGAGGTGGAGTAGACAACAATCTATACATAAAAGCCCTTGAAAATGAACTCCTGATTGTTGTAGTATATGTTGATGACATTATGTTTGGAAGCAACAGAAAAGAACTAGCAAAAGGGTTTGCTGATGAGATGAAAACAAAGTTTGATATATCTATGATTGGAGAGCTTAGTTTCTACTTAGGACTTCAAATTCAGCAAAATAACACAAGTACATTCATCTCACAGGAAAGATACTTGAAAGAAATGTTGAAAAAGTTCAAAATGGAGGACTGCAAACCTGTGTCAACTCCCATGATCACGGGATGCAAGCTGTGTGCTGATGATGGGTCTGCAGATATAGATCAAAAACTCTACAGATCCATGATAAGAAGTCTGTTGTATCTGACAGCATCAAGACCAGACATCATGCTAGTAGTAGGACTAGTGGCTAGATATCAAGTAGCACCTAAACAAAACCATCTTCTGGCAGTAAAAAGAATATTTAGATATCTACAAGGAACAACACAGTATGGAATTTGGTATCCTAAAGGCAAAAGCTTCACTTTGACAACATACACAGATGCAGAATGGGCCAGTTGTGTGGATGACAGGAAAAGCACAAGTGGAGGTGCTTTCTATCTAGGAGAAAGTCTGGTGGCATGGTTAAGCAAGAAACAAACATCTATCTCTCTGCCTACAGCAGAAGCAGAATATATAGCAGCAACAACATGTTGTACACAAGTCATGTGGATGAAGAAAACCCTCCAAGACATGAAGATAAGCATTGATGAACCTATCTCAATCAAATGTGATAATACAAGTGCTATAAGTATATCTAAAAATCCTGTGCTTCACTCAAAAACTAAACATATCCCAATCAAGTATCATTTCTCCGAGAACAAGTGGCTCAGAAGATAGTTAAACTGGAGTATGTACCAACAAAAGAATAGACAACAGATATATTTACCAAACCGCTTGCCAGAGAACCATTTGAATATTTGAGAGACAAATTAGGGGTAGTATCTGTAGATGCTATTCTCTAATATGAAGAGAAAGCACAGTTTCAGGGGGAGAACAGAAACAGAAATATCATTCACAGGGGGAGATCAATCAGCAAGGGAAGCATGAAAACAGGTCCTCAAGATCAAAAGGATTATGGCAACAATACATTCAGCTTAAAAGAATCAATAGATAGGCAAAAGGATCAGTGGCACAGCGGAAGAGTGTGCCTCCAACGCAGGAAGAGTGGTGAACCTGACGTAAATCTAATCCAAACGTTGAAGCAACAGCGTACAAAGTCAGAAAATTCCAGAGAAAGAAAATGCACAAACTCACAGGATAAAAGAATAGAACTACACTAAGAATTCAAACCCCTTGCCATTGATGTCAAAGGGGGAGGAAGAGCAAGAAACATGAGGAAGAGCAGGCAAACAGAGAAAGTGTATTGCCATCAATGCCAAAGGGGGAGACTGTTGGAAATATTGTCATTGATGGAAATGGAGGCAGCAAAGACAGAGGCAGAGGCAGAGGCAGAGGCAGCAAATATAGAGGCAGAGCCGTTATCAGAGGCAGAGGCAGAGGCAGAACCGTTATCACAGCAGTAGAGGCAGAGGTCGAGCGACAGAAGCAACGAAGGCAGAGGCAGAGGCAGGGCCGTTATTCCGAGAATCACTACCCAGTTAGTAGAAACTCTAAACATGAATTCCGGGAACCGTAACCTAGGCGGAAGGATACATATATATAGTTCCAGGAATCTTAAACCCAAGCGGCAAGTATATATATATATATACAAACCTTATTCCGAGAATCATTACCCAGCTGGGCGTCACATATAACATAAACACAATTCCGGGAATCGTATAACCCAAGCAACAAATTATAGATATAAATCTCATTCCGGGAATCATTACCCACGCTGGAGTATATATGTAGCGTATTTACATATATTGCGCAAGATTAAATGACTAAAGGTCCAAAGCATATATATTAATTTTTATAAGTGGAGCGCTTTATGATAACCAAAGTACCACAAGGTGGGACCAAATCGCATCGGAGAAAAACAAAGCAACAAAACATGCAAACAGGAAGTTGAGATTGCGATTGGCAAAGCCGGACGCGATAGTCGTATAAACTCCGTCATTTAAAATAAAATCGGGTCCGCACTTTGATTGCATCGGAGAAAAAATGGCAGCAGATCACTTGCAACTAAAAGTTGCGATTGCGATTAATCGCATCGCATCAGGTCAATCGCATCGGAGTTAAAGTGGAATATCGGAACATGCAACAAAAATTTGCGATTGCGATTGGAAGTCTGGACCCGATGGGTATATAAACTACAATTTATATATACCTTGAGTTTCGGTGAATAGTGACTGATCGCATCGGAAAAAGGTGGAATATCGGAACATGCAATAAAGAGTTGCGATTGCGATTGGAAGCTCAGACCCGATGGGCTTATAAACTATGATTAACAAGTATTTGAGTTCCAATCGCATCGGCAAAGAATAGTGAACAGTGATCAATCGCATCGGAGCAAGGCAGCTTGCGATTGCGATCAATCGCAATCAGAAATCACTAGAGGAGAAATATATTGCATCGGAAAGCGTGGCAAGTGGGCTCGAAAGGGCATTGGTTAAGTATTAATATGATTCTTCATTGAAGTGGCAGTTTGTTTGTTAAAACTTTATATAAGGATGCCGACTGTATTGAAATGTGTCGCGTAGACTGTGGAAACACGGGCCTCAGCTTAAGGTGGAGGGCAATTATTAATAATTGCGATGTATCTATGTTCCGCTTGCAGAACTTTCCACATCAACAAGACACTTACTGTATGAAAAGCGTTGGAATATGCCCAGATTTAAAGTCAGCAGTTACACATATATACAAAATGCACTAATATACAAAGCACAGTTACATGTTTGCAGCAGTTACACCACAGCAGAGGACAGAAAAGCAAACAGAGCTGAAAAGAGATAAAACACAGTCACATAAAAGATAGACATAGTCAAAGAAAAGACAAATGCGCAGCGAGCCAAAAGACTAAATGAGTTGAGCTGGAGTTCTCATTGTAATTTGAATGTAAATATTTTTAATTGATTTATATTGTTGTGATGCATTGGCAAGTCTCTGGAGGAAAAACAAAGCTCCCACTATAATATTGAAATTAATGCATGTTGTTATATTTTCTGAATGAGCGAGTGAAAGAAATGAAAAGGCAGAAAGCGAAGAGGCATGGCTGTCCATTCCAAATTCATTGAGGAATGCTAACAGTCACAAGAAAATCCTTATAAATAATATCATCTTGATATGAAAAAAGAGGTTAGAGAGAGAAAATATAAAGAATGCAGAGTATAGAAGAGTGAGGCAGAGAAGATTAAGAAAAGAAGAGCAGAAAGAGATGCTACAGAACAGAGCTGATATCTGAGGTAAATTAGCAAACACTCAGTTTGATAAATTGAGGAAGTTGGAGCTTCCCTATCAAGTTGTAGCTTGATAGCTGTCAGTTGTAGCTGACTGAGGTTGGAGCCTCCTGTAGGTTGGTGCCTGCAGAAAATTGAAGGGAGTTGGTGCTTCCTTGCAAGTTGTAGCTTGCAGAATTGAGGTAGGAGCCTCCTGTAGGTTGGTGCCTGCAGAAAAATAGTGGTGAGAGGGAGTTGGAGCTTGCCTTTGCATCACAACAATAATGAGATGTGGTTTTCTCCCTTTATGGGTTTCCACTTATATCTGGTGTCTCTTTGCATGATGTTTATGTTGAGAATGCAGCAAGATGATGGAGCTTAGTGAAATGAAGTCGCCTTCACTAAGTGGGCCCGCAGGCAAATTCTGGCGCAAAGTCTATTTTTAGACTATGTCTATTTTTAGACATATGGAGCATGGTTCGGGGATTCCAGTTGGAGATTCTTGGAGCATTGGTCATGTTGGTAAAAATAGATGCGACTCTATTTTTTAGGTCGAAGAGGTCGAAGGCTATTTTTAGACTGCCTCTCCTAAAAATAGGGAAGTCAAATATTATTTACCCTTAATAATATTTGGACTCTAAACAATAGTTTACTCTCTTGGAGCACTTCAGTTTGAGCTACGGATGTGGCACATGCAACTGCCAGAAGGAAATATGCTTTTCTTATGGGGTATTGAGCTCATGCATGGTTGACTTCAGTTAGGACTTCAGTGGCAGAAGTTTGGTGGAGTTAATGAGACAAATAGTGGAGTTGTGTTCTGTTTATTTTAGTTGAACTAGTTCAGATTAGTTTAACTAGCTAATCAATTAGTTATGAGTGGAGTGAATTAAATATTATTTAATTCATTAATTATTAAATCATTATTGAACTCAAGAACACATCAGTTCACTACAGTGCATGATCAGTTCAGTGGAGACCAGTGAAAGAGGTAGATGAAAGGGTGGAGTTAGCTATCAGTGGCGACATCAGTTGTGCATGAGATTTGCACCACACTTGGAGGATTTGTCCATGACAATTGTGCAGTGAAGCCAAGGAGATTCGAACCTTGGATCTCTATATAGACAGGCCTAGATTGCACAATAGAGGCAAGGCAATTGGCGGGGAGTTTTGAACCAGTAACCTGTTCAAAACTGAGCTAGATTGTGGGTAACTGTATGAGAAAGTACTGAGTACTTGTGAGGAGTATTGTACTGAGTTGGTTACTTGATTTCTCCATTATAATATACACAATAGCTTTTGGGTTTTCACCTATAGGCTTTCCCCATACATACTGTGTTAATGTGTATGATGATTTGATGTGTTATCACTTGATTTTATTTCCGCATGTTTGATGATCTGAGTTGAGTGGAAGAGATTATGTGTTGCATATAAATTCAAATTGTATGTGATCAGGATAGTCTCGGTGAATAATTAATCATTATTCAGAAATTTTTTACATGGTATCAGAGCTATTGAAGTTCATATTGATCATCACAGTGATTACAAACTTATTTCGGTAGACAGAGTCTGCATGCAGGCCAGGTAGCCTCTGGATTCATCTTTTTTCGGAAAGTGAAAGGTTTGGTAAATGCCCCTTGCAGTCGATCTCTGTGCTAGAAATAATTTGTTCTCACAGATCTAGAGCGGTTGAGCTTTGAGGTGGAATTCGAAATTTTGCAGCAGTTTTGTTTTCTTGGTGCCAGTGTTGAAAATGTCTTTCAACGGTTTTTGACTCGAATATGCTCTTGAAGGCAGTTCGAATTATGTTGCATGGAAGGATCGCATGGAAGCAGTATTAGAAGATAATGGTCTGAAGGAGTTCATGGATGCGGATGTCCAAAAGCCCACTGATCCTGCTGAAGTCGAAGTATGGCAAAAGAAGATGGCGAAGTGTCGAAGGATCCTGTTGGAGGGCGTCAAGGATCATATTGTATCCAACCTGCATGGAAAGGCTTCTCCATATTTAATGTGGAAAGCTTTGACGGATCTATTCCAGAGTAAGAGTGACCAAAGGAAGCTGGCGCTCAAAGATAAGCTCAGGAACATCAAGATGGAGAAAGGCGACAGTATCGCCAAATACCTCACGAAGTTCACTCAATGCAGAGATGAGCCGGGAAGTGTGGGGGTGACTGTCGAAGACGAGGACATGGTCGACCTGGCTCTCCTTGGTCTTCCGAAGGCTTGGCACTCATATCAAGATAGTGTCAATAGTCGGGAGAAGCTGCCGGGATGGGAGCGCCTTTGGGCGGATCTCATCCAGGAGGAGATAAGGAGGACTACTCGAGATGGATCTTCATCAAAGGGAGCTAATGAAGAAAACTGCGCTTTGGTTGCCAAAGCAAAGAAGGGGAAGGGTAAGAAAACCTCTCATTCTGGTGCAAAGGGCAAGAAGCAGGATATGGCGAAAGTGAAGTGTTTTCATTGCCATGATCACGGACATTATGCTACCAATTTTCCAAAGAAGAAGAAGAACAAGCAAGCGGGAAGATCTGCAGATGGAGAAGCTTTGGCTTCACAGTTCGAGCTTGACTTTTCACTGATTGCATGCTTGGTTTCAAGTGTGTTGGGATCGGTGTGGTTCTTGGACAGCGGTGCGTCATTTCATATGACAGGAGATCGGGAGTTGTTCTCAGATCTGGAGGACAAAGATTTGGGTGTACACATCGAGATGGGCGATGATGGTAGATACAGTGCGACTGGTATCGGTACCATATCCTTTCAGAGGGACTCTGGTAAACCCTTTGTACTGAAGGATGTCATGCATGTACCTGGATTGAAGAAGAACCTGATTTCAGTAGCGATGTTGGAGGATAAGGGGTATGATGTGGTCTTCAGCGAAGGAAAAGCCTTCCTGCGCAGTAAGACTACTGGAGAAACCCAGAAGATAGGGGTTCGAACTAAGAACCTTTATCAGTTGCAGGTAGATGGTTGCGCAGCTATGGCATGCAAAGCAAGAGAAGTGGTGAGCCGGGATGATGAGGGCGAACTATGGCACAAGAGATTGGGCCACCTTCACCATGGAGCTTTGAAGATTCTGCAGCAGATTTCTACTGGGCTTCCAAAGGGCACTCTTGTGCAGTCAGATCAGTGCAAGGGGTGTACCTTGGGGAAGTATGTGAAAGCCACCTTTCACGAGAAGGATAGTCGCGCCACGACGATCCTTGAGAGAGTTCACACAGACGTGTGTGGTCCTTTCTCAGTTGCTTCGACAGCAAAGCACAGGTATTATGTGATCTTTGCTGATGATTTCTCTCGAAAGTGCTGGATCTTCTTCATGTCGAAGAAGAGCGATACATTCGCGAAGTTCTGTGAGTTTAAAGCACTGGTCGAGAAGGAGTCTGGGAAGAAGGTGATTGCTCTAAGGAGTGATAACGGTGGTGAATTCATCTCGGCTGAATTCAAGGAGTTCTGCAGCGCAGAAGGGATTCGGAGAGAGCTCATCGCACCCCATAACCCACAGCAGAACGGGGTGGCTGAGCGGAAGAACAAAATGATCGTGGGTGCTGCATGGGTGATGTTGCATGATCAGGGCCTACCCCTTCACTTGTGGGCTGAGGCATGCAATACAGCAGTGTATGTGCAGAACCGTTGTCCTCACAAGGTTCTTGGCATGAGTACACCAGAGGAGGCTTATTCTGGCAAGAGGCCCGATATTTCCCATTTGCGGATTTTCGGATCTCCTGTCTACATGCATGTGACGAAGGATGCGAGAAGGAAGCTGGATCCAACTGCTGAAGTTGGAATATTTGTGGGGTACACCGATACACCTCACAACTATCGGGTGTATGTGCCAGACAGTCGCAAGACTGTTGTGCGACGGGATATAAAATTTCAGGAGGAGAAAGCCATGCAGTGTTCGCTTGAGAGGGAGCTACACTTGCATGCAGATGAGGAGTTGTTAGTTCCTAAGGAGGAGCTTCCGAATGTGGATCAACCACAAGAGGAGGTTCAGGAGGTGGAAGAAACCACCCAGGCAGCACCAACCATCAGAGGGCGCATGCGCACTACAGAAGCTGAGCGACTGGCTCGGGATGCAGAGAAGGTTGTAGGACCACCTACAACACAGTGCAGACAGAGACAGTCACCGGATCGGTACACTGGATACATGGCTCTTGTGAGTTAATGTGTTGTGATGGAGCCATCCTCTTCTGAGGAAGCTATGGAGGAACCCGCATGGGTTGATGCCATGATCGAAGAATATGATTCGATCGTCAGGAACAGTGCATGGGAGATTGTCCCAAGACCGGTGGGGAAATCAGTTGTGGGTTCGCGATGGATCTGCAAGGTGAAGCAGGCAGCTGACGGGAGTGTGGAGAAGTACAAGGTGAGATTTGTCGCCCGTGGCTTTTCACAGATCGAGGGGATTGACTGTGAGGAGACCTTTGCACCTATCGCAAGGTACTCTTCCATACGGACGATCCTTGCTCTCTCAGCGCAGATGGGGTGGCACATTCATCAGATGGATGTGAAGACTGCGTTCCTCAATGGAGTTATTGAGGAGGAGGTGTACATAGAGCAGCCTGAAGGTTTTGAGATCTTCAGCAGTGAGTCGCATGTGTGCCGACTCAGGAGAGCACTGTACGGGCTGAAGCAAGCACCTTGTGCTTGGTACACTCGGATAGACAGCTACTTCACCGGGCTTGGATTCTCCAAGAGTGAGGTGGATCCAAACCTGTACCAGATAGTGGTGGAGGGGAAGCTGTTGATCATCGTACTGTATGTAGATGATCTGATTTTGACTGGCGATGAGCAGTTGATACTTTCATGCAAGGAGGATCTTGCACGAGAGTTTGAGATGAAGGACCTGGGCATCCTTCATTATTTCCCGGGATTGGAGATTTGGCAGCGCAGTGGAGGACTGTTTGTTTCTCAGGGCAAGTATGCCCGGGAGATTCTGGAGAGGTTCAACATGCAAGGCTGCAAGCTTGTTGACACTCCTCTTCCTGGTGGTTGGAGGAAGGAGGATGCTACTTCAGCGGAGGTAGTGGATGCCACTGTCTATCGACAGTTGGTGGGGTCGCTTATGTATCTGGTCAATACATGACCCGATATATGCTATGCAGTTAACCAGCTTTCGCAAGCTATGGTTAAGCCTAACAAGCTCTTTTGGAAGGCTGGCAAGCATGTATTGCGCTATATTAGAGGCACATCGGGATATGGTTCATGGTACAGACAGGAGGATCAGTTGAGGCAACATTTCTTCACAGATTGGTATCATCATATCAGAGATTGTGTTCAGCGGAGAATCATGATGCTTTCATATGTTCCCACGGAGGATCAGGATGCCGACATCCTGACGAAGGCGCTCACCAGGAGCAAGTTCGAATTCCACAGAGGCAGGATAGGGGTTGCAGATAATCCATATCTTGCCGAGAGGGAGTGTTGAGAATGCAGCAAGATGATGGAGCTTAGTGAAATGAAGTCGCCTTCACTAAGTGGGCCCGCAGGCAAATTCTGGCGCAAAGTCTATTTTTAGACTATGTCTATTTTTAGACATATGGAGCATGGTTTGGGGATTCCAGTTTGAGATTCTTGGAGCATTGTTCATGTTGGTAAAAATAGATGGGACTCTATTTTTGTGACCTATAGGTCGAAGAGGTCGAAGTCTATTTTTAGACTGCCTCTCCTAAAAATAGGGAAGTCAAATATTATTTACCCTTAATAATATTTGGACTCTAAACATCAGTTTACTCTCTTGGAGCACTTCAGTTCGAGCTACAGAAGTGGCTCATGCATCTGACAGAGGAATTACGCTATTCCCAAGGGTTTGATGGCATCATGCATGGTTGACTTCAGTTAGGACTTCAGTGGCATAAGTTTGGTGGAGTTAATGAGACAGCTAGTGGAGTTGTGTTCTGTTTATTTTAGTTGAACTAGTTGAGATTAGTTTAACTAGCTAATCAATTAGTTATGAGTGGAGTGAATTAAATATTATTTAATTCATTAATTAGTAACTCATTATTCAACTCAAGAACACATCAGTTCACTACAGTGCATGATCAGTTCAGTGGAGACCAGTGAAAGAGGTAGATGAAAGGGTGGAGTTAGCTATCAGTGGCGACATCAGTTGTGCATGATATTTGCACCACACTTGGAGGATTTGTCCATGAAAATTGCACAGTCAAGCCAACGAGATTCGAACCTTGGATCTCTATATAGACAGGCCATGATTGCACAATAGAGGCAAGGCAATTGGCGGTGAGTTTTGAACCAGTAACCTGTTCAAAACTGAGCTAGATTGTGTGTAACTTCATGAGAAAGTACTGAGTACTTGTGAGGAGTATTGTACTGAGTTTGTTACATGATTTCTCCATTATAATATACACAATAGCTGCGGGGTTTTCAGCTATAAGCTTTCCCCATACATACCGTGTTAATGTGTATGATGATTTGATGTGCTATCGCTTGTTTTATTTCCGCATGTGTGATGATCTGAGTGGAAGAGATTATGTGTTGCATATAAATTCGAATTGTATGTGATCATGATAGTCTCGGTGAATAATTAATCATTATTCAGAAAATTTCTACAGTTTATGTGTTGATTTGATTTATATCATCTGCTTAATACCTGCTGCTCTCATATTAAGTCTATTGTTATATTATATTAATACTTGCTGCTCACATTCTAAGATTACTCACATATTAAGTTGGACATGAAATGAAGGTGTAAATAAGGTTTAATGAAAAGTTTCAAAAGTCCATGAATGTGTTAAACTAATTACCCCCCCCCCCCTCTCAGTTTAACTAAGGGTTCAACATAAACATCCCAAAGTTGCCAAGGTAAAATGTTTCACTGCATCAAAAAGCAAGGATGTAAAGAGTATCAGTGAGAAAGGCAAAGTCAAAAGTTTTCAATCACTTGCAAAGCAAAAGATGAGTTGACTTTAGGATGGAGATACTAGGGTGTGGAAGCATCCTAAAGAGTTGCCAAGCTCAACCTGTTATGCCTCAAGATCAGTGAGAAAGGGAAAATCAATGTTTTCAAGTCACCTAAAATCACAAGTGTCAAAAAGGGTAAAAACATGATCAGAACTTTATAATGCAAGCAAGAGAGGGCTTTGAGGGTACTGCCATACGAAATCCTCCCAGAGGTGCTTTAATGAGCTTATCATGACAAAATGAGCAAAGGGGAAGTCAAATTCATCCTTTTAGCAAACCTGCATATAAATAGTGCAAAATTGTTAGTAAGAAAGAGTGAAAAAGATAAGTCTAGTATTGTAATGGAAGCCACAGAGGTTTTTGAAGATGTGGCCACTATCTAAAAACATCCTGAGACTATCAAAGAGAAGTCATCATGCCTCACAAAGCAAGAGAAAAAGCCAAGTCAATGTTTTTGTCACCTACAACATAAGGTCAAAAGAGCATTAGTGAAAGAAATGAAAAAGGTTTTAGACATTAGGAAAGTGGGTTGTGAAGATAAATTAGATAATTTTCCTATAAAAGGTCCTTTCAACACTCCAACAACTCATTGTGCACTTGCAAGGTCATCAGAACGTTCAGGAGAGAAGACTGTGATTTTTTCGAGTCAAAATTTCCTAAGTGTCGAGGCACTGCGTGTTCAGGTTGGCGCTACGCGCCTAGAGTCGGGCGCTGCGCCCATGGTCGTTTCTTTCGTGCATTTTATCAAAGCGTTGCACACCTAAAGTGTGGTGCTACGCCCCTGGAAAAGCGCTGCGTGCTTTCCCAATTTTCCCGACAGGCCCGGTAAAGGACCTTGGCGTTGCGCGCCTGGCACAAGGCGCTGCACCTTTGCCCGACCCGACTCACAGGTTGCTTGGGCGCTGCGTGCTTGGCCAGGAGGGCCTCCTACACCCTACAAGCACTCAACCCAACTCAAAATCTCTTCAAGCTACCACCAAGGGTTTTTCAAGCAATGCTAAATGATAAGTGGATGCCTTACCTTCCTCAAAGCATTCTGATGGTTTGCAATTGAAAGGATTTGAAACCCAAAGAAGGAAACCTAATTTTCATGCTTGACATCACTATTTAAAACATTTTTTCATCTGCATGCTAAGAAGACTAGTGATAAACAGAAGGTTACATTATTGGAGGTTATTCACTCACCTAAGGCTGTGCCTACACTCACTCCATTCACCAAATCAATCCCCTGCATTACAAAAAGATTGACAAAATCATTGCCTTCCTTCATATCCATTTGCCATCAATGCAAGGTGTTGTCAAAGAAGAATTGTAACAAGCAGCTGAGGTTGTCCTTGAGTTTTTCCTCTCACTCACATTCCTATACCCTTACCCTCACTCACTCATCCATATCATTCACTTGCAAAAGCTGCCATTCCTCCATCCTTTCGTCTCATTTCTATTGTGCAGTCCTAGGGTTTTTCTCAAAACATAGTGATCAAAATGTCAAGGGAAGGTAACAATGATAGTGGTGAGGAAGGCCAAATGCCAAGGAGACATCAACACAAAGGTGGAAAAATCAATAGGTTTAAACCCCTCAACACCTTAGAGCTTATGGCCTCTCTCATGACTGTTTCATGTTTTTAGAATGTGAGATGTTTTGATTTTTGTGAAAAGATTCAGCATGTGAAAAATCACCCTGAGCTTGCTAGATTTTCATTATTAACTTGCATGACAAGCAAGTTAATCTTGCAGGAGTGACCTTTGAGCTATCCTCAGATGCTATTTCCAATGCCACGGGAATACCTAGTGTAAGGGAGAAATGGTTCAAGCAGGCCAATCTTGACATGAGCTCTATGAACCCTTCCTAAAGCCTAGATACAAATACAACTACAAATCCATCTTTCCTTTCTCACATTTGTTGGAGAGATATGCACCTTTGATGAGAATTATCATGAAATATTTTACATGTGAGGGAAGGCTCTCTAGGCTTTACTCCTATCACATTAGGTTGCTTATGCATTTTACTAGGGTGAGGATGTTGCACCTACCCTATTACCTCTACAGAAGCATTTATAAAATGTCCTATATTGTACAAAAGAGAGACTACCCTTAGCAAATGCAAAGCTTATTTCATCACTCTTTGATTAAGATGGTTGTGTTGCACAAATTACAATAGAAGGGAATTCCATGGGAGGTTTTCATTGCCCATGAAGTGTTCACAAACCCACAATCCCGTCCTCAGCAAAATATGCCTTCATCATCTCATCCTCCTGTCCCTGCTCCTCCATCATCTCCTGCTGATCATGTTTCACCATCTACACATATTCATTCACCTTAGGACTGTTAGGAATCTGTAATTTATTGGAAAGATTGGCAGAGTCCAATTACAGAAACAACATCGTTTCAACCAAATTTGGGATTCTAGGATCTAGCCCTCCTGAATCCGGAGAGGGATCTCTCCAATAGGTGCAAAGATGGATTTGTCTTTGAAGTTTGAGGTAATGATATTAGGCTAGCTATGAAGTCCAATGGTTTTGATTGTTTTTTGGATGGTTGAACATGATTGCTGTAAGAGGTGAAAAGTCCCAAAGGTAAAGAGGTTCAAAAGTGAGAAGTTGCAAGCAAAAAGAGCAAGTTTTTTATCAAGAAGAAAGATGACAGCAGGTATTTAGTCCATTGGGCTATGGAGTCATAAGAGGATTTAATTGGAACAACAAGAGGCAAGAGTGGTCCATGGGGAAAGTCATCTATGTCTAAGGATCTCTTTAAGGTTTGATTTATGGAATGGAATGATACATCAAGAAGGGAAATAAATAGATGTAGAACAAAGAGCAGCCCAGGATCTGGTAAGTACTTTGAAACTAGCCAGCATTTGATACACTTCCAATAGAAAACATATAAAAACTAAGGGAAACTTGAAGGCAACCTTTGGAGTAGAGACTAGCTGGCCGGGCTCACCACAAATCCTCTCCTAGCTCTTCTTTACTTGGTTACTTCCAAGACAATCACAGAGATAACACAGAATGGCCTAAGATCTGGTAAGTACTTTGAAACTATCCAGCTTTTAACACATTCTAAGGGAAACAATCAAACAGCTATGCAAACAAGACTGGGACCAGGGCTCACCATATATTCCTCAGTTCATATTCACACAACATATACTGAAAGTAACATTTAAAAATAGTGTTCAGCCAAGACAACAGGATGAGGGAACGCCAGCATTCCTATACTTTAACTGAATGAAATCATTTCCAAATAACACAGTTGAAAGAAAACATTTAAATAAAAAATTTTCAGCCAGAGAAGGTTACTGGTATTACAGTAGGTCCCAACACTGTTTAAACTGTTCTTTACAGCAGAATATAAAACATAATGAAAACGGAAACAAAATCACAAGTTACAATGAGAATAACATCACCGTCAACATAGACCAGGATCCCATAAATCAGCTTGTATTGATGCTCCAAACCAGTTACAATCTTCAAGTCCAGTGTTTTAATTCATCTCTCTTTCACAATCTAACTTATCTGTCACAAGCAGAGCTCCAAGAGCTAGTGAAATCACTATTTACAATCAGGGGTCTTCAGCTCAATTACATCAAAATGCTTTCGCAATTACATTAACAACCAACGCCTCACTCATCTTATACTGAAGTATTTATAGAAAGATGAGGAGGTGAGATCTGATAAAAGATCTCAAATACAATTAGTACAATGTTAATGTTTTCTTGGCCCTTGGGGGGCTCAATGAAGAAATTGTACAGGTGTTTCACTGTATTAATTAGTTTACACTTATGCATTAAGCTCGGTGGGAGCTTTTGTTGACCTTTGAGGCTCTGTGTGATGCTAGGGTTACTCTGTAGACATTATTTCATTAAATTCCTGGCAGAAATAACTCTTCGGCTGTGTCGAGGCAAAATATCTGACCCTGCTAAATAAATTTTGTTCCTGATTGAATACTTTGAGGCACAGGTGGCGCTTTAGTCGCTGGGAGGAATCAATTTTCCCTAATTTGTGGCGGTGGAGGTCTTCTGTCAGTTAAAACACTTTAGGTTTTCATTTAAACTGTGTTTTAGATTTGGGATTAGGCTCTTGATAACTGTCTTAGCCATAATCCCCGCTGATCTGTCCATTAATTCTCTGTTCTGGTTCATCCTGGTCTTCGACACTGATAATCTTCAACTATGCCTGTTTCATGGTTTTTCTTGCTGTCGTGTGGGGCTGTGCAGAGTTTATAAGGCATCAATGCCTGAGAAAACATCGACGAAACATGTATTTTAACCCTGCTGATGATTTCCGTGGACGAATCAAAGATGGGAGGGTCATCACCCTCCTTCCCTAAATCTTCTTTGGAAACCACGAACAAATGATTTAATCCCCGCAAAATACAAACAAAACGTTATAAAATCCATGCATTTATCGGTTAACTGCTGCAGAGGCATATGGAGGGAGCATGACCATTGGATGGCGTCATCCGGCGGTCAGGATTGATCGGGGGAGATTATGGAATAGGTGGCAGAGGATCAAATTTAAGCCGTCGATCGCGCGTGATCGACAGTCAGGAGCGGAGGTTTGAAAGTCAAGCGGAGGAATCGTTGACTCGGCAATGGAATCGAGCGATGAAATATGGGCCGTCGATCTACAAATCAGATCGACGGCGGAGATGCGATTTCCGCTGCATGGAAGCCTGAGTTATCGCGCGTGCAGTTTGGTTAAACATTGGACACTTTCGATGATCAACAACCGTTGGATGAGTGGGCCCGGATCGAACGGGGGAGATCGATTTCACTGGGCATCCTGGTCCGGGTGTTAATGCGCAGGGGATAACTTTAATGCGCAAGGACATCGGTTTTCAAATCGTATAAGGGACACACGTCACACAGCGTATGGAATCGCTGGCCAATGGAAGAAAACAAATTTTGGCCCGAAGGCGGTGCGAAATATACCACGCGGTTTTGGGAAACAGCACACGGACGGTGGGGACCACATGGTAAGTCGCGCTCCGCACCGTTCGATCTGCGGAGCAAATCGACGGTTGAGATTGCTCCATAATTTAAACGGCAGAAAACTTTGGAAATAAATTAAAAACCCAAAGACACAAATTTACAAAGGTTTTTTAATGGTTTTGCGGAGAAATTTTAATTCGAAAGGATAAGCGCCCGACGGGTTTAGCAGTTGATTCTGGCGCTCAGGCGAATGGACGAGAAAGGGTTAGAGGCTTAGCCCAAGGGGCTTAGGTCTAATACATAAAAATATGCATTTTTCATGATTTTTTAATGGTTTTGAAGAAAATAGAGGGTTCCGATAAGGCTAAGAAGGGCTCTTAGACCTTATGAAGTGGATTTTATGAAATGGGAAGGGAAGAAAACATGAAATTATGGGATTTTCATGGGGAATGGAAAAAAAGAAAATGAGGTTAGTCTTGAGGAGAAGGAAGGGGAAAGGATGTTTGCAACAGCATTTGACTTTGGATTTTTGTAGGATTTCAGAGGTTTTTGGGATGTAAACAACAGTATGGGACTTGGATAGAGGCATGAGGCCTTCAAGACTCTTCAAGAGCCAACAGTGTTTGATAGGAAAAATTGTTCCTTGAAGGCTCAAAACATATTTAGCCACCTTTGGTATAATCAAATTTTACAGGTGGCTAACAAGGACAACCCTCCTTCATCACCCTCTCACAATGCATCAGACAATGAGGGAGAGGGTAATGATGAATCAAGCGACAAAGAAGAAGGAAATGAAAAGGCAGACTTCAGTAATAAGGCAGCGGGCATAGAAATAGAAAACAATGATGATGTTGGCAATGATGAGACACATAATGGTGAACATAATGACAGTGGCTCAAAAATCCTTGATGACACTGATAATGACAACACACAAGTCAATGAAGAAGATGAGGGCAGTGCAGAAGGCAGTGAGGATGCAGAAACCAATGAAGAAGATGCCCATGAGTCAAAAAATAGTGAGGCTCATGACAGTGATGAAGGCAGTGAAGAAAACAGTGAAAAAGCATAAGGCAGTGTGGAAAAGAGCCATGAAGAAAGTAGCAAGGCTAATATCAGTGAGGAAGAATCAAGCAGTAAAGAGGGAAATAGTGATGCAGAAACCAATGATGAAGAAAGCAACAAGGAAAATGAGGCTGATGTCAGTAAGGAGAATATTAGTGAGAAATAAAGCATTGAAACAGAAGGCAGTGAGACAAATGTTGATGAAGCACCAATCAGTGGATAATAAGGAAATGAGGTAGAAAATATCAATGATGATGATGGCATTAGGTCTAATATCAGTGAAGTTGATACCAGTAAAGAAGAAAGCAAAGAAGAGGACATCGGGGAAGAGGATTCCAATGAGGAAAATATCAGTGAAGATGATGTTAGTGATAAAATAGAGAGCATTGAAGCTCACAGCAATAGTGAAAAGAATAGTGATGATGTTGGCACTAATGATGACAGTGGGTCAAAAGACCATGATAGCAATGATGATACCAATGGAGATGGCAACCAGGAGAGCAGTAATGATAAGAGCAATGATGACAGTGAAGATGACAACAATGGTGGAAACAAGACATATGGAACTGAGATAAGTAACATTGAACCTCTTCCTTTGACCTACCAAAGAGGAAAAAGGCAGGTGTTTGCTGCCCTCAAGAGGCAAGGGGCCATGCCTTCTACTTCAACTAAGAAGCTTTACAAAGGCAAGGGGCCATGCCTTCTACTTCAACTAAGCAACTTTACAAAGGCAAAGAAAAGGTCATTGATGAAGGAGAAGAAGACAAACATGAGATTGAACAATAATTTGAACTCATTCATGTTGACAGTGATGATGAGAATGAGGCAAGGATCTCAAGCATGTTTATCAAAAGCAAAGAGGCCCAAATTAAAGACTTGCAAGCCAACCTAGGTAGGGCTAGGAATGTGATTCACTATTATGAAGTTGAAAACAAGCAGCTGGATGCACAAAATGCTATCTATGAGATCAGATCTATCAAAGCTCAGAAAGAGGCTGCAAAGACAAAGGAAAAGCTAGAAGAGGTCTTGGGCACTCCTGATGACATTGAATAAGAGGAAGAGCAGCTTCCTAGGAAGAGGCCAAGAACAATTGGCTTGAAGAAGGCCTTAGCCAAGGAGAAGGATCAAGAGACAACATTGGCAGAGCAGCTCACTCCTAGTGAGTTGCTTGCCATGGAACTAGAATATGATCGGGAACCTTGGCTAGAGAGGTCAAACATACACCAAGAGGGTCAGTTGGAGAAGACCAAGAGGGACCTTGACCTCCAAAAGAAGATGGCCAAACATTATGCCTTGAGGAACAAAATTGCAAGGGCCAAGCTCAAAAGAGCCCTTGCTAAAATCCAAGCCCTCAAGGAGGCAAAGGGCAAAGAAAACCTTGAAATCCTTTCTGATGCATCCCTACATGCATCCCAAACACCATAAGCAAGGCATTTCATATTTTGGAAACTTTTTGATAATTTTGGTTTTTGACTGTTTTGGAGGGCCAAGGGCACAGCGCCACTCATGTTGCACTCTTTTTTGGGGCACTCTTTTGAGGAATGGTTTGAATTTTTGAGTTCATCAGGACAAGTACATCATCCACAAAACACAAAAAATTTCAGCTCATTTGGAGCAGAACTGGTACTCCAAAACTACCAAAACCACCTTTCTACCCTATTTTCAGAGTTGGCGCTGTGCCGTGAGAAGTATTTGAAGATTTGGTTTTTGAGCAGGTAAATGAAGTCAAATTAGAAAACTAAAGGTAATTTTGGAAAGTAGACTTGACAAGCTTTCCATTGAGCTATCATGGAGCTCATGTGGACACCAGGAAGGCCTTAAAAACTTAGCTGCAAGATGATCTATTTTTCCGGTGCAGGCGTTGCACCCTTGCCTGCAAAGTAAAAAAAATACACAAATTTATTGAAAATAGATATTTTGAGGGTTTTTGGGAAAATCACTTCAGAGTTAGCTGAGAATTTATGTTTGAAGTTATTTTTCATTTATTAGCTTAGATATTTTGTGCCTTGGGCCTTGCATGGTCTCTTTGGACAAAAATAGCATTTATGATGTATTTATGACATTTTGGAAACCCTAGTTAGGGTTTTGGTCTTCCTTGCTATTTAAATACAACATTGAGGCCTCATTGTACATGTTGGTTGGTTGCTGAGCATAATATGATATAGACTTTGAGTTTATTGGTGAAATTGGCTTTGGTGTCCTGTGATGGATTTGGACTAAGAATCTATGGATTGAGCACATTCTTAGGATTCATAAGCTTTGTTAGATGGTGATGTATTCCACCTTTGTCTTTGTTTCCTTCAGTTTTTCAGTATGTTCATGGTTTCTTTGATCATAGGACAGAAATAGAGAATAGGATTTGCTTTCTTGGCACCCTACTTCTGCCTGCCTCCTTTGATCTCTATGTTTTCTTCCTTGAAGTTAAGCTAAAGAATCCTTAAATTCTCTTTAGTGTTACTGAAATGTTATGTTAAAAGTTATATTTGTTTTAAATTAAGGTTCGAAGAATCCTTAACTGCTCTATAAGTTTACTTATATGTTGTTTTTAAGGTCTGATTAGTACAGTTTAGTTGAATAATCCTTCATTTCTCTTCAAGTATTTACTATGTTATCATCCTGAAAGATTTTTCTTGTTCCTAGTATGTTAAATGATCCTTGATTTCCCATTAACCTTCTATATTCACAACTCTGTGTTTATTTCACTCTCACTAAACCCACTTAGATCCATTTCGCCTTGTTAACTTGCCCTATGAAACACCCTTGACCTATTTTTGCACTTTTTAAGACCTTTGCATAATCCATAGCCCAATGGATTGATTCTCTCTTACTCTACCTATTTTTCTTGACAACCTGTTGTCGCACAGATTGTCAAGGCACCGCGACAACGACTCAGATTGGGGGCTGTCACTCCTATCCCCAATCTCTCTATTTAAACTGTCTCCTTGCAAGCTAAGGGAGGTAGACCCTATTACAAATGAGGATGATAGATCCAGGAGACACAGCTAAAACATCAAATACTTGATAGAAATGAACGAGATTCTATAGATCTAAATTAGATATCACGTTTAAGACCAGTGTCTTATGGAGTCAAACAGAATCCCGTTATGCAATTATAAACAAGTAAGTGATGATTAACTGCTGCTTATTAAAACACGATTAATGAGAAACAGTATGATGAAAATGCCAGGATTTAAAATGTTTCAATTTATCTTGATCCGGATTATGCTTCTATAGTCAAAACTTTGGATAAAAATTAGAAGCCCACTTTTGACTATAAAATAA
Source organism: Pinus albicaulis (assembly GCA_034641835.2). NCBI lineage: Eukaryota > Viridiplantae > Streptophyta > Pinopsida > Pinales > Pinaceae > Pinus > Pinus albicaulis. The sequence goes on along the minus strand of CM076578.1, from coordinate 1,728,018,145 downwards.
AACCCTTTTGAGAATCTTCCAAATTTTATATATATATTTTTTGTATTTTCTAAATTTTTAGGATTTTGATTTTTTTTTTTAAATTTTTTTGTTATTTTTTTACATTTAAAACAAATTAAAATCCAAATCTAAATTAAAACTTAAATCTAAAATCTGAAGGCTAAATTTAAACCATTACAAAATCTAAAGAAATAAAATCTAAAAAAAAATTGAAATTAAATTTATAGTCTAACTAAATCGAACTAAATTAAAATTTGAAATCTAAAGCTAAAACCAAAAATTAAAATTGAAATGAGACTAACAATCAAACTCTAACAAAGATGAAATAAATTAAAATTAAACAATTGAAAATCTAAAAGCTAAACCCAAAAAAAATGAAAACGATAAAACTAAAACTAAACATTTTTTTAAAACTAAAAAAGCTAATGAATGAAAACTAAATCAAAAATCAAAACCTAAGTCTAACGCAATGAACGTGATTTCATTTTTTTTTATGTGTGCGTTTGTCGTTTCAAGTTGAATTTGCAGGTGAGCGACAGAGGTAGGCACGACGACGAATTTCAAGCCTGCGTACGATTAGTGAGAAGGGTCGATGGCTATGTCGATGAGATGAATGGCTCAGGTGACAAATGAGGAAAGTAGGGACGGTGTAGAAGAGACGTCAACAACGAAATCCGCACAAGAAAAATGGTTTGAGACACGGGCTTTGAGGCTTGACGTCTGCTGGAAAGGGCATAAGCTCGGACGGCAGCAAATGGTGACGTCGACAGGCAGAACGGAGAGGCAAAGGGTGGAAAGAAGAAATATGGAGCAGAGGATAGGAGGGAAGGCAGACAAAATGAGGATGGCAGCGTGTAAGCATCTAATTGCAGAAGGGAGAATGGGGATGCCGGATTTAAATGAAAGAGCGTGCTGGACAGGAAGGCGGCTTTATAGAGATTGGATGGAAAAAAGGCTCGATGAGACGAAAGACTGTAGCAATCGGAGGGCAAAAATGAGACAACGCTATGATTCAATTGGACGCGAAAATGAGTTCAATGGGTTAAAAGCAAGGATTTGAGGCAGCGACAAGAATAAAACCAGTGCATTCAATTTATTTGATCAATTTTAAATTCAGATCCTTATGTTCAAATAATGTCAGATTTGTCCACAGTAGCACCTTGAGGCTAGATCTGGCCTTAGATCTATAAAAAAAATTTCCGATTAGAACACTGAAGCTGCAAGAAACCAACCAAATCTAAAGATACACACACCAAGAAACAATTAAACCCTTACAGTCTTGAAAAATTTACAAATATACAAACTAGTTTACAAATTTAAAACCCTCATGGTCAGATCTGAATCCGTTTTAGCACAGTTTTTAAAGATTTAAAATTTTTGGGAGGGGCACAAGCCCTTTGAAACCCTGCAAAATCACAAATATCGTAAGATAGACCCGGAAATTAACAAATAAAGAGCTTATCAGATTTATGTTTATTGAGAGTCGGCTGGTCCAACTGAAGACTTCCCCAGACGCCCAATCTTAAAAAAAAAATTCCCTGAACATTTAGATCTGAATCTTAGATCGATAGAGATTTAAGAAAACAACATGAGACTTTTGCAGAAAAAATCAGAATGTTATTTTATAAACCCAGAAAACTGCACAAGATACCTGTATGCAGATTAATCCATGAAGGCCATCAACCATAAAACACAAGAAACAAAGTAGCAGAGTTTAGAGACAATTCACCACATAGATCTGAGAAGGAACATCCAGATTTGTAACCCCAAAGTCTTTATGCTTTATTCCTAAAAAAGTTTACAAGAGCTTCTAAGAGCAAGTGCACGATCCTGAGATCAGATGACTCAAGAATGAGAGAGACCTCTAAATTTATAGGACAAGATCTCTAACGGCTAGTTTGGATGATCCTCGTCAAAATAATCTCAACCGTCCAAAAGATTTAATTATCTTTTAATCCGGAGCGTTGAAATTAAATTTTTGGGGAAAAAACGAATTTATCAGTTAATTCAATTTTAATTAACTCAAAAATATTATTTTTGAGTTAATTACCCCAAAATTTTGACCTTGACTTAACCACCAAGGCCCAAGGGTCCAATATTTCTTAAAATTCTCAATATTCCCTTGGCCCGGGGCTTTCAAAATCATTTTCCAAGGACCCAAAAATTTGCCTTTAAAGACTTAATCCTAACTTAGGACCCTAAATTAATTAAATTTCTGGTTTAAGATTTTATTAATTAATTGACCAAAAAATTTAATTAATTGACTGAGAGGGGATTTTAATTATTTTTCCAACCCTCTTTTACATGAGATAATACATTTACATACATGAAGGGGGAAAACCCATTTGTATAGACCCTCAAATAAATACCCAATTCTGTGACTCAAAATGTGATCTAGCAGACCAAGTAGTTCAAATTACTTTTACAAGGACTTGATAGAAACACTAGGAGTCACTTAGCATGCTGATGACAAAATCCACCCTAGCTTTGGGGTGAGGCTGGAGGGAAAAACTCTGCCGATCAATTTCGTGAATCAGTGAGAGAAAAAACCTCCTAGGATAGAGATCATCAACAACATACTAGGCTTACCTAGGTTGTTACATACATTGACGGTCCTACTTAGATCATTTACATCATTACATGTAGAATGGGTTTACATCATTTATAACAATGTCAAATGTCGATGAAATCTGGATAATGGAATCTGAATGGTGCAACCATGTCGAACATGACGAATCCCATTTGAAAAAATGGGGGTGTACTACTATGGGGTCGTTGACAAAGTGCGGTCAACACAACCTATCCAACCAAACAAACAAACATGCAAACCCTAATCCCTATAACTAGCCTAAAATCAAAACCCTAAAACTTAACAAGTTAAATCCTTTACACAAGCATAGAGAGAGCCCTCTCTGAGTCCAGGAAGGCTAGGTCCTAGGACTCCAAATATTGGTTTGATGTTACCCACGTTCATTTGTTCTTGCCAATCTAACAAATTACGGGGAACTAACAGATGGAAAGGAAAAGAAAGGGAAATGGAATAAATCCCAATCCAAAGGAGATTCTGGTCAGGAAGGAAAGAATAAAGACTTGTCAAAGATTAAATGTTTTCACTGTCATGAGCTAGGACACTATGCCACGACGTGTCTGCATAAGAAGGCCAGTAAGAAGCCCTCAGGAGGAGTGGCAGGTGAAGCTCTAGCTTCATGATTCGAGTTGGATTTCACCCCCATTGCATGCATGGTGACATCGGTGATGGGTAGTATGTGGTATCTAGATAGTGGAGCCTCATTCCACATGACAGGAAACAAAGGGATTTTCAATGACTTGGAGGAAAAAATACTTCCAGATGCACATCAAGATGGGAGATGATGGAAGGTGTAGCGCGACCGATATCGGTACTGTTACTTTTCATATGGAGTCTAGTTCTCCTCGCACATTAAAAGATGTCATGTATGTTCTGTGTCTGAAGAAGAATTTAATTTCAGTCGCTATGTTGGAAGACCGTGGCTACAATGTGATATTTAGCCAAGGAATGGCTTTCCTTCGTCACATATCCTAGGGACAAGTGAAGCAAATCGGGGTTCGAATGAAGAACCTCTACAAATTGAATGTAAAATATTGTGTTGTCTTGAGCATGAAAGCAGAGAAGGTGCAGAGCCGAGAAATTGGTGAATTATGGCATAAGCGACTTGGCCATTTGCACCATGGAGCTTCAAATATCATCCAAAATATTTATACAAGACTTCCCAAGGGTGCACTAGAGTAGCGAGATACATGCAAAGGGTGTACATACATTGGGGAAGTACACCAAAGCCACCTTTCATGATAACAATAGTAGATCGAAATCAGTCCTCGAAAGAGTTCACTCAGATGTGTGTGGAATTTTCTTGACAACCACCACATCCAAGCACAACTATTATGTTATATTTGTAGATTATTGCTAACGTAAGTGCTGGATTTTCTTCATGCAGAAGAAAGAATAGACACTCTCCAAATTTTATGAATTTAAATCACTTGTTGAGAAAGACATTGGCAGGAAAGTGAAGCCTCTCAACAGCGATACAGGTAGTGAATATGTGTCGAATGATTTCAAGAACTTATGTGAAATAGAAGGCATTCAACAAGAGTTGACAACACCCCATAACCCAAAATAAAATGGGGTGGTTGAGAGTAAGAACATGAGTATTGTGGGAGTTGCACGAATGATGTTGCATGATCAGGGCCTACATTTGCACTTGTGGGTTGAAGCATACAACGCATCGGTATATGTGTAGAACAAGAGTCCTTATCAGATTCTCGGGATGAGTACACCAGGAAAAAAAAAAGGTAAGAAACTGGATGTGGCACTCTTCATTCATCTTTGGCTCATCAGTAAATTGTCATGTTTCCAAGGATGCAAGGAAAAATGTAGAACTGACAATAGAGTTGGGCATATTTTTGGGGTACACTAATACACCTCACAACTATCGGGTGTACCTACCATCTCACAAGATGACAGTTGCTCGTATAGATGTGAAGTTCGATGAAATTAATTCCATGAGATGTTCTCTTGAGAGGGAGCTTCAGTTGCATTTAGATGAGGATCTTTTAGCTCAAAAGGAAGAACCTCAAGATGTTGTGGAGCAGCCACAAGCAGAGGAGCAGAGAGTGGAAGCACCCACTAATGCAGAGACATACATAGATGGAAGGAAGTGCACCAAGGAAGCTGATGAATCATTGCATGATGTTATAGAGAATGTGGGAACACCTACATCACATCGCAGGCAGTGGAGGTCACCAGATTGGTACACTAGCTACATGGCTCTGATGAGCGAGAGTGTAGAGACTTATCCATACTCATTCGAGGAAACAATGTAGCAACCTGTATGGGTTGATTCCATGGTAGAGGAATATGACTCCATTATCAGGAATAGTGCTTGGGAAGTGGTCCCAAGGCCAGAGGACAAGTCGGTGGTAGGTTCTAGGTGGATCTACAAGGTGAAGCAAGTAGCAAATGGTAGTGTCGAGAAACACAAGGCCATATTTGTGGCCAAGGGGTTCTCTCAGGTGGATGGAATTTAATATGAGGAGACCTTTGCTCTAGTAGCAAGGTACTCTTAAATCAGGTCAATTCCAGGACTTTCAGCACAGATGGGATGGAAGATTCATTAGATGGATGTAAAGACAACTTTCCTCAATGGAGTGATTGATGAAGAGGTGTACTGCAGCAGAAAGGAGTTGATACCTTCGACAGAGAATCACATGTGTGCAGACTCAAGCAAGCATTGTATGGATTGAAACAAGCACCTTGTGCTTGGTACGCCATGATCGAAAACTATTTCACTGGGTTGGGCTTTGCCAAAAGTGAAGTGTAGGGGCAAACCTTTACCACATTGTTGTTGAAGGTAAATTGTTGAATATAGTATTATATGTCGATGATTTAATTCTAACAGGTAATGAGAAGCTGAAGAAATCTTGCAAAGAGAATTTGGAAAGATAATTCGAAAAGAAAGACATGGGGCTCATGCATTATTTCCTTGGTTTGGAAATTTGGAAAGGAGATGGGGAATTTTTTGTCTCTCGGGGAAACTATGTCAAAGAGATACCGAAGAAGTTTCACATGGAGAGCAACAAACCCATGGGGACTCCTCTAGCATGGAATTCGAGGAAGGAAGATGCTACTTCAGGAGAAGTGGTAGAGGCTACCATTTACATGCAGCTTGTGGGTTCACTTATGTACTTGGTGAATACACAACTAGACATGTATTATGTAGTTAACCAGCTTAGCGAAGCAATGGTTAAGCCAACCAAAATCTATTGGAAAGCAGCTAAGCATGCCTTGAGATACCTCAGGGGCACCACTTAGTTTGGTCTTTAGTATAGACAACCAGAGGGAGTGAAGCTGCAAGGCTTTACAAATGAAAATTGGGCAAGGATTACATCAGACAGGAAGAGGACATTAGGGGGAATCTTTAGTATTGGGTCAGCAACAATTTCTTGGTACAACAGGAAGCAAATATCAGTTGCACTTAGTTCTGCAGGAGCAGAGTACATGGTTGCTAGTAGAGCATCTTGTGAGGTTATTTGGATGAGGAAGATCCTTGTTGGGTTATTCGGTCAGTAGATGGATGCTACAGTGATTTATTGTGACAATCAGAGTTGTATAAAACTCTCTTAGAATCTAGTTTTTCATGATCGGTCCAAGCATATCGACATATGATACCACCATCTACAAGATTGTGTGCAAAGGTGAATCATGTTACTAGAGTACATTTCTACATAGGAATAAGATGCAGATATCTTGACTAAGGAATTGTCAAGAGGAAAATTCAAGTTCCATAATGAAATGATTGGGGTATTTGATAATCCCTTTCTTGTTGAGAGGGAGTGTTGGAAATGGCACCAAGAAAGATCTCGATTTAATTTTCCCTTGAATTAAATTAGGAGAAAAATGTAATTTGATGTCACAAGATAACTTGTATGAGTTAAATAAGTTAGTTTGACTTAGTTAATTTAGTTAATTCGAGTTGACGACCTAACTTGAGTCATGTAGAGTGGTTCCTACTTTACAGGAGCCTGGGTTGAGTTTATTTTGAGTTATAATTAATTAATTCAGTGAAACTGAGTAAAAGTCAGTAAAACAAGTTCCAATTGTTGGAGGATCTAGTAGGAGGTCTTGCAGTGGGGTACAGCTTCAATGCTCAACCAATTAACTGATAAACAAACCATAAATAACTGATGCATGCAAGAAATATGAGTTACCCAACTGAGATTGGAGTTAAAGGGTAGTTTACTATCAATTGTATAATTATCCAAATTGTACAGGTGGTGCATGCAGTTAGAGGAAGGCCTATGGAGGATTGCACAATTTTGAATTGGGATTTCCCTAATTAATAGGGGGTTAATTCCTTAAGAAACATTTCAAGGATATAGGGACTTGGGAAGACTTATATTTGGTAAAGTATTGACCAATACTAGCTTGTGAAGCAGAGAGACAGATTGTGATAGGGTAGAGGTTGCTCGAGCTTGAGCAAAGCATTGTAATCTTCTAAATTTTTCTGACTAATGCAATATACAGATAGAAGGGGGTTTTTAGTTGTGGCTTTCCCTTAGAAATCATTGTGTAATGTGTGAATGAATTATGTCTCTTGTATGCTCATTATTTCGTGATCGTTTAATTGTTTTCGAAGTTGGTAAAGTAGATTCAATTATTTTGATTTAGATAAATATCATTAGTAGTTTGAATCTACAAGGAATTTCTACACTATAATATTCTTGTGTTGCTCCAATGGAGACTAACATAGGGCATTGAGGGGTGCCACCTATCACTGGAAGATGTCCATCTCCCACAATGAACACAAATTAGGAGTATTTCCCATATTCTGTTGTAAGATGTCCTTCTCCACACAGAAAGTCTAGGGATACTCAAGTTGCTCCTAGTTGATCAGACCCTTGAGCTCAGAAACTGCCACTCTAGCAACCCCTTAAGTCCATTAAGATGGTGCACATTGGTCTCCAACTTGGGAACTATCACTCTATCCTCCAACAGACCATAAATGCACAATCCATTATCTACACTTCGTACACTCTCATGCTACCCTCCAATAGACCACGAGTGGAAAATCCTTGTTGTAGCATCCACACTCTAGTTAGGGAATCCAAACCTAGGATTACCCTTCTTCGCTGTGAACATACTTCACCAACAATCCAACCCTTAGACACTCATCCAACTATGTTAATTTTGGACAACTAGGTCCAAACTCTATGTTGTGATGCTCAGATGAAGATGTCAATATTTTTATTGGATTCCTCCTTTAGAGAGGTGCAAGATCGATCTAAAGATCATCTTGATCCGATGAGCAGAACATTTATGTTGAATTAATTCCACTTATGTGTAAGGTTGGCCAAAATTGAAATGTAGGCTTGAAGCCCGAGCAGATGTGTCATACACCCTCACTGATGGATATATATAGGTCAACTTTGGAGGTCATTTCACTCATCACATCATCACACATTCTCTCTTCTCGTCTAATTGGTTTGATCATTACTTGGAGTCTCTTCTTCTCCACACGTGGGAAATGCAGCAAAAGGATTTTATGTTTTTGACCTAGGGTTTTTAGCATAGATTTGACCAGCGTTGACTTTGGTCAACACATGGTCAAACTGAACCCAAACTTGGTCAAAATTCTGATTTCTGCAGTCTGCATTTATTGGCATAGAAATCGAGGTTGAGCGTTGAATTTTTGCTGTTGCTATTTTGTGTTGACCATTGACTGGGACAACGTTGACTTTCATTGACTTTGGGTTGACTAGTATAACTGTCCGAGAGGGTTGTGTGACACTTTTGGTTGGCTGACTGTATTAAGACTTTGTTGGTTGAAGCATCTTGTTGACCATCGTAATGCACCACAACACATATATTTTTTTGATCAAGTTAAGTGTAATTTTTTGGCTTGTCTTTTGTCGATCTACTGGTATGTTTTATCGGCATTTTAATTTCTTGTTTATGTGATTGATGTTTGATATTGGGGATAAAAGTAAAGTTGTATCAAGCATATAACATCTACAAAAATTTACATGGTATCAAAGCTGAGGTGAAGACAAAGCCCAAGTTTGTAGCAATCACTGAAGAAGAGCATGGGTACCTCAAACTATAATGGTTTCAAAGCTGATGAAAAATTGACTGGGAAGGAAGACTTCCATGCCTGGAAGATGAAATTGGATCTTATGTTGGAAGACCAAGATGTCATGGACTATGTGCAGGGTAAAATCCAATAGCCTCCATCCATTGCACCTGCTGCCACCAAGTCAAAATATAAGAAGAGGGAAATCAAAGCAAAGATGATGATCAGGGACTCAATTCATAAGAGTCTAGTTTCTTACATCTCTAAGCTGGGCACATCCAAGGAGATGTATGATAAGTTGGTCAACATGTTCAAGGCCAACAATGCAAATCAAGTCCTTTTCTTCAAGAACCAACTGAAGAATTTGAAGAAAGGCAGGGATGAATCCGTTCAATCATATTTTCTAAAATGGATTGAAATTAGAAATAATCTTCTAGCCATTGGGGAGACAATAGCTGATCGATAAATGGTTCTCACCGCACTTGGAGGTCTCTCCTCTTAATGACATGTATTCAATACTACAATTCTCAATAAAAAAGTGATACCTGACTTTGACGAAGTACTATCGAGATGCGTACAAGAAGAGACAAGGATGAAGGAATACGAAAATGAAGGAAATGTTGCCTTCACTTCTCGTGCTAAGAAGAAGAACAATGGTGGTCTGAGGAACAAAGGAAGAGTAGGGGCACAAGGGAAGAAAGGTAAATGTTTCACATGTCACAAGACCGGACACTATGCTAGAGAATGCCCTTTCAAGAAGGATTTTCCTGATGATGATGATAACAACAACAACCAAAGGAATGGAAATCAAAGGAACAACATGTTCAAAGGAAAGAGGAAGGCTCCCTCTAGTGGAAATGGGAAACCTTTCAAAATGTCAAGAAATTTCGGGTACGAGAAATCTAATGTTGTTGAAGTTAAAAGAAATGAATTCATTCTTGTATCTGCCCTCTCTGTTGCATCTCCACCCGACACTATGGATGTCTGGTTAATAGATAGTGGTGCTTCAAGGCACCTCACTGGGTTTAAGGAAGCACTTTATGATATGGTTGAGAAGGATGTTAATCTGAAAATTATCCTTGGAGATAATGCCACATATCCTGTGAAAGGGACAGGGACTGTGACCCTCCACTTATCTCAAGGTCAAATCCTTCGCTTGCAAGATGTACTATATGTACCTAATTTGAAGAAGAACCTTGTGTCTATTTCGGCCATGGAAGACAAAGGTTTCAATGTGGCATTCATTGATGGGAAGGTGCACATCTGGAAGAAAAGTTTCAAGGAAGCTATCACGATTGCGTTTAGAGTTGATACACTCTACCAAGTTGGAGGAAGTCCACTGGAAGCGATGACGTGTGATACTATCCAACAGAATGAACTATGGCACCGAAGGATTAGACACCTTCACTACAAATCCCTTCCCAAGGAAAGGAAGGTGGTGACGGGGATGCCTGAGTTCTCAAATAATCATGAATGTGTATGTCAGGGTTGTGCCGAAGGAAAGCATACAAGGGGACCTTTCCCCTCAAGTGTCACAGAGACATCTGGTGTCTTGCAATTAATACATTCTGATCTGTCTTGTATGCTGCCCGTGACATCCTTGGGAGGATGTTCTTATTATATGACGTTCATAGATGACTTCTCTCACAAGGATGAGGCTTTCATGTGGTTCCGTACTTTCAAAGCCTTGGTGGAAAATCTAACAGGGAAGAAGATCAAGATATTGAGGACCGATAATGGCACTGAATATGAGACGAATGAGTTCAAGAACTTTTGCAAAAAAGTTGGCATCAAGAGGGAGACCACAACTGTCTATAGTCCTGAGCAAAATGGTGTTGCAGAAAGAAAGAACAAGACCATTGTGGAAGTTTCCCGTACCATGCTATGTGACCAAGGTCTTCCTAAGTTTCTATAGAGAGAAGCTCTGAACACTGTGTTAGTGTCCCGTGATTTGGCAGATTGGTAAACCAAATGACAGGGTAACATCAGACCAGTCTTTGGATTCCTAGGACCTAGCCTTCCTAGAATTAGATAGAGCTCTCTCTATTATGCGAAGGAACTGAACTTGTTCACTTTGGGTGATTTATTTTAGGCTAGTTGTTAAGTGTAGGTTTATTTGTTTGTTTTGGGTTGGGGTAAGATGATCAAGTAGGATAGGTGGAGTGAGAGGTTATCAAATCAATTGGGCAATGGAGTCTATGAAGTTATTGATATCTTGGTAGCGAATCGGGGTACATCACAGGGAAAATCTATGTAGTTAATGGATCTTTTAAGTTTATGTGTGAGGTGAAATGGACAATAAGTTTGGGAACCAAGGTAAGGCAAAGGGAAGTTAAAAATCATTTTTCAAATACCTATGAATAGGGAATTCTTTAATATTGATAAGAAAAAGATACTAATCATGAGATAGGGTGCACCATTTACTTAGTGACAATACTTTTAAACAAATAAACATTTAAGATAAAAAATCCAATAGAACACAGATGCATGACAACTTATCTAACTTCAATGATTCAACCTTCAAGATTTGAAAACATATAAGAAACAAATAGCATCAATAAATGAAGAGGGAATGCCTAAACATCATTCATTAAACTATAAAGAACTTCGAGGCAAACTGATAAGCATATTCAAAGGGCAAGATCGAAACAAGACCTCTTTGACTTAACCTAACAATCAATACATCAAAGAGAGATTTCAAGACAAAGTTTTAGATAGATTTAAACAAGCAGGAATTACCATGAATCGTGTTTATAAACTAGCATATTAATCCAATAATGAAATAGACAAGCTTAGGTGGGCCTAAGGAGCAATGAAGAACTCTTTAAGCTAACCCTGCAGAAGAAAACATGAAAGCAATAGTTAACAGGAGGACTAGGAGGACTGAGGTGCCTCAAACAACATTTCTCATCCTATACTCTTCTAAGCTACTGCAAAATAGAAATATAGACATATGGAAAACATGAAAAAACATGAACATATGAGAGATACATCACCATTAACTAAACTTAGGGATCCTGCAAGCAAGCCTTCATCACCATCAATCAAGGCAATCCATCCACAAGCTCCACAACACTAAATTGTTCTTAAACTTTCAAAAACCATATATTGCTCTTAAACACATCAACTTCCCAACTGTTTACAATGAATCCCCATGCCTTATATAACAAGCAAGGAAGAGGAGAGCCAACTAGAGCATCCATAAGCCTATTGGCCAACAAAAAATATCCTAATTTGTCCTTGAGGCCTTGCAAGGGCCAAGGCACAAAAATATCTAATAGATATCTTTTCCGGCCCAAAATAGCAATTATGTTGACTTTTAGGCCCTAGCAAGCATGGGAAAACTTACCAAATGCACATTTTTCCTGGTCATCTACAGGAGCGCAGTGCACTGTGTCAAACATTGAAATTATGCCAGGAGCACAGCGCAGAAATAGGCCTATTTGCAACAATGTTTTGGAGGCTTTCCTGACACCAGATTTGGCTCCATGATGGCTCATTGAAAATCCTGATGAGTCTACTTTCCAGAAATGTTTGAGTTTTTCTAAGTTGATGCCATTTACCTATTCAAAAATCAAATCTCCCAACACTGCTCTGTGCGCAGTGCCTGGTCTAAAAATGAGGCAGAAAGGTCAAATTCTTGATGTTTTTTGACCTTTTTCGGGGGTAAAAATGCTCCAAATGATCTGAAAATTGGTGAGCAGACTATTGGTGATGTGAAAAATCCAAAAATGCAAACTGTGAGAGCTGAGGATGCACCAATTTTGTGCGTAGCGCCTAGGGTGCTGCGCTCCGAGGGGTCAAAATTTGGAAAAAACAAAAAGTTGTCCAATTCACCTCAAAATTTGTGGAGAGGTCCATCAAGAATTCTTGGACACTTGTTGAGAAGCCTCAGCCAAGATCCCAAGGCTGTCATGCACTTTGGCTCTTTTTAGGTCTTCTAGCTCAATGAGAGCCTTCTTTAGCTTGGCACTAGCAAGCATGCTCTTCCTTGTGTAATGCTTGGCCATTTTATTTTGTAGGGAAAGGCCCCTCTTCACATCCTTGAAATGCTTATGCTCCTCTTTGTAATAGTGGATGACCCTTTGTGCCATATCAAAGTCCCTTTCCCACTCCTGAAGTTGTGCATATTTCTCCAAGAGAAGAAATCTAGTGTTCAACTCCTTGTCCTCATTGTCACTGTCTAGATCAATGAACTTAGGGCCTTGAGAATTCCCTTTGATCCTTTTGCTTCTTCTTACCTTCACCTGCTGCCATCCTTTGTCCATTTTTTCCTTGCCTTTGTCCTTATGCTTGATTGCTGGAGGAGAGATGGCCCTTTTCCTTTTTGAAACAGCAAACACATCTCTTTTGCCTCTGTGGTAGGTGCATGTGAGAGGATTGATGAGGGTGTTCTTACCTTTGGAGGTGTCACAAGCCTTATTATTTTTGTCATGGATTTCATGAGTCACTTGATGCTCCATTGGGTTACTGATTTCTTGAAATTTAACCTCATCATCGTCCTTGCCTTCTTCACTATTTTCTTGGCTCTCAAACTCACCATTATCCTCCTAACTTGCCTCACTTTGGCTTTGTCCTTCACTGAGGTTATTCTCTCTATCAGTTTCAGCTTTGTCACTTTGAGTTTCTTGGTCTTTTAGAGGTTGATTTGTGTCATGGCAGTCATGACAACTGTCTTATTTGATTTCTTCATATTCAAACTCTATTTCAACCTTATCTTTTGTTTTCCCTTGGCCTTCAGTTTCTTCATCCTCTTCCCCTATCTCTTAATCTTCAACACTCTCTTCTGCATTTGATATTGTTTTATGAGTGTCATCGCTGTCACTATTTTGCTCCTCTTCATCACTGTCTTTCTCTTCAGAGCTGCCATGTTCATCCTCACCCTCTATGTCATCATCATTGCCTTCATCATAAGGCTTTGTTTCTGCACCACTATTTTCTTTTCTTTCCTCATTATCCTTTTGATTAAGCTCTGTATTTGTATCACTGTTTTTTGCCCTTGTCTCATTTTTACTGTCATCACCTTCTTGTTCATGGCTGCTATCATTACCTTCCTGCTCAGCTTTGTCCTCTTCTTTGTTTTCTTCATCTACCTCAGTTTCTGCCTCACTGTCTTCTTCACTTTCCTCCTCATCTTCTCCCTCATCATTTCTAATGTCATCATTTGTTTCTTCAGCACTGCTATCCTCTTCCTTGTTTTCTTCACCTACCTCAGTTTCTACCTCACTATCCTCTTCCTCATCATTTTCATTTGTTTGTTCCTCATAAGAGCTAATGTCAGCTCCTTCATTTGATGCATTAGGAAAAGAAATAAGGGGTGAATTTCTTTGTGGAGAAGGCAGGTGTGTAGATGATGAAGGAGTGGAGGTAGGTGGGTGTGAAGTGAAAGGAATATTTTGCTGAATGAAGACTTGAGGATTGGAAAACACATCATGTGAGATAAAAACCTCCCAAGGGATCCCTTGTGGCTCCAGCTGGTGTAAGACAATCATTTTGATCAAGGAGTGGTGAAAAAGGCTCTGCATTTGGTGAGCATAACTTCTCTTCTTGACTACTGAGGCCATTTTGTCAATGCTCTGGAAGAGGTAGTATGGTAGGTTCAACAATTTTACTTTGGTGAAGTGCATCAGAAGCCTTATGCAGTATGAATAAACCCTGGAGTACCTACCCTCGCAAGTGAAATATCTGATAATCTACTTCATCAGTAGGGCATACCTCTCTAGCAAGTGGGAAAAGGGGAAAACAACCTTGCAGCCTTGTTGACAACTAGGTTTAAGGTAGGGCTCATAGTAGCTCAAATCCAACTTCTTTTGTTTAAACCATATCTCACCAATGTCTGGTATACCTGTGGCTTTAGAAATGGTTTTAGCTAAGAGTTCAAAATCCACTCCTGCTAGTTTGATTTGGTAGTTTTGTAAACCAAGGATGAGCAATCTAGTCAAGTCTGAGTGGCTTTGGACTTATTTAACTTTTACACAAAACTGATAACACCCAAAATTCTGAAAGCATGAAAAGATCATGGGGGAGTAAGTAATTTGAGTGGTGTCTAAGGGCTCAAACCTATTAACCCTTCCTCCCTTGTGCTTAGGCTGGTAGGCCTTTGGATTTCATCACTGCTGGTACGAATATCTTCTTCAGACATGGTGACTGGTGTTAGCACATAAGGGTTTTTAAAATTTGTTTGAGAGCCTTTAGGTCAAGGATGGAAATGACTTATGTAAGGGAAAATTTTGCAGATGAGGGCAAAGATGAAGCTTCCAAGGAGTGGGTTCAACTTTTTAGAGGTTGGTCTGCTGGTCATTGAGTGTCTTTACATATATAACAACTCTTTTTTTTGCAAACCCTACCCTTAAGAGGTCAAAAATTGATTTTTATGGAAACTAGGGTTTGGTTACCTTAGGTCAAGCAATGCCTTCCTAAATTATGAAAAGAACACTTGGAAAGGAGGAACAAGATTTACCAACCTTTTTGACTATTTGTAGAAGAGTTGGAGGTAAACAATATTGACTTTTGAATGTTCTTGAGCAAATTGGGACACACTCTGCCTGGGCGTAGCGCCTGATCGACTGCACGTTTAGGGCGGGTCGGGCTGGCCAGTTGGAGCATAGCACTAGGTCGACTCGGACCAGAGATGGTCCTGTAGGGCTTGGCGGAGCATAGCGCCTGGGAAAATGAGCGAGCAATGTGTTTTTTCTGTGCCCATGCGTAGATCTTGCTTGGGTGCATAGAGCTGGGCTCTAAGTGCGCAACACAATGTTAAATAACACTACGGCTACCTGGTCTGTGCGTAGCGCCGAGGTCCAGGTGCGTAGCACCTAGAAATTTTAACAGTTTTGCACAGAAACCCTCCAAACTTCTCCCAACGGTTCTTTCCTTCTTTGCTACGATGAAAGTGAAGTGGAAAAGAGGGAGAAAAGACTTTATAGTTTTTTGAAAATAGGATTTAATGCCAAAACCCACTTTATAAGGTTCATTTCTCCTCACTTTTTCTCACTGTGCCTTTTGACTGCTTTTGGTCTTGTAGGTGGCATTTCAACAAAAACTTTGTTTTTTTTTTTTATTGCTGGAGGCCTCTTAAGGTTCTTTTCAAATTGATAACCTTCCTGAAGAAGCCAAGACTATGCCTCTCACCTATATTTGGAAAATGAACTTATTTTATGACTTTTAACACATATACACAACAAACTTATCATATTTGCCATTTCTCCCTTTGATTGATATTCTGCCATGTTTTTATCTTTAAGTAATGAGGAAAAAACCTCTTGGTGGGAGAAATACCCTAGCAGTAAGTATAAACAACAGCTTGGTATTTTGAGATGTGCCACCTTTATTTGAAACATTGGTTGCCTTGACCTTAGCAATTTTCCTATAAGAAAACACTTTTGACAGTCTTGTAAAGTGCCATTCATGTTCATCTATCTTTTGCAGAATAGTCATTTGATAAGGAGGCCCTTGTTGGGAATTCCACTGCTCTGATGTAAGCCAGGGGTATATCTATTTCTTAGGTCACTTGAATATGCCTCTAAGTGTTCTTCAGAAAATACCCTTGAACTAACATTTCTTGCTTCTTTTTGCTGATACTCATCATCATTTTTCTACCTTTGGTGTAGTGGAGTATTGATTTTCATGTCTTCCCTTCTTGATCTTCTTTAAAACCTTTGATTTTACCTTTTGATGAAGTGGTGTTAGTGCTTGTCTACCAAACCCTAGAATGTAGTTTGAAAACCCTTTGAAACCATTTGTTGTGATGAAGGAGACTTTTTTGTCACTATTTGACCATCTTTTTCCATCTTCCCAAACTTCTGAGTTTTTAGGGATGCTTAGAAAAAGCAAACAATTTTGTCTTCTAAGTTCTCAAAGAAAAACTTATCAAACTCATTACTTATGTCTAAAAAGTCTTCAATGATCATTTGAAGGGGTTGAGGTGTCCTTTGCCTTTGTAACCCTAGTATATATTTATTGCTTGATCAAAACAATCATAAATCCTGATTCCCATCAAACCCATACCTTATTGCTTTCTTCTTGGTTGTAAGCGGTTTTCTTGTGATGGTGCCTCTCATTACCTTACCTCTTATTAGGTTGATATCCTTTTGACTCTTGTGCAGAAATGTAAGCAAGGGGCAGCTCTCCCCCTACAAAACTTGTGCTTCAGGCCAAATACCTTTTTGAATGATCTCTTTGATGAGTTTAAGACAAGATCATCAGTCCTTTCCCTCTTTGAATGCAGTTTCTTCATATAGGAAAAACAAATTTTGTATGGCACCAAATCCACCCTATGACTTTGTAAAACTCTAGGTGGCCTAGTGGAGGCTTTCTAGGACTTGGCTTTTGGACTGAAACCTAGAACTTGGGATTTATCAAGTGTGAGACAAAGTTCATGATAAACTAATGTATTGAAGACCCAAAACCCAATGTACTTGATTTATTTAAAGAATCTACAAAGATAGTTTGAGACTATCAGTGTTTAGGAGTAGTTTTGGGGACACAACAAGCTGATTGATTGGTGAGCTTAGGTAGCAGTGGGGTTTTTAGGTGAAACAAAAACAGGGGATTTGGGTCAAAGGTGACAAGATATAGATAAAATGGGTGACATGGGCTCTTAATGGGTATTCCGAGAATGGTAGGCAAAGCTAGATAGGATGAAATGATGAAATAGTGAAAAATTATCTGAAGGATAATGAAAGCAGTGAAATTTCTAGAACTCACAATGTCTATGAAATTTGTTTCTAGAAATCTTGGGATAATCATTTATTCATCAAGAATGAAAAAATGACTGATGACTAACAATAGCTCCACTTGGGGAGGGCAGCTCCTTTTCAAGAGGTGTCCAGAATTTCAGATCTCTAGCTTTATGGAGACTAGTGCCTCATCCATTACGTAGATTTTTACCTTTCTTTAGTTGCTGATGCTTGCTTCAAGCTATGATCTCAAAAATATAAAATATATGATCAGCTAAATTTCATCTCTACCTACCCAACGTACTTGTCTATCATTTTTTCTTCTTTAGGTGCATTTAGACTAGCAACCTTGACATCCTTTTATTTTTTAGAGAAAACAACTATCTACTTCTACACTTATTTCTTCCGAGAGTTCATATTAGGCTAATGAACTCCTTTGATTCTCTACCTATACTATTCAACTGTCAAGGTTAAACTGTTTGACAGGATTTATTCACTAAGCTAAAAACATGAAATTGAAAACATGATTAAATTAGGATTAGACAATCTGATTTATCATGGGTTTGTGGCATAAAAACAAGTTGCACACAAATGTTATTTTTGTACAAAATAAGACTAGAAAAATTAGGGCTAGGATACATAGTTTGCTATTCATCCCTATCTTTCTCCCTGGTTCTATTTTGAACATGTGGAACCAGTATCTTTCTTTCCTAATCTATTTTCTTCAACAAGTCAAGCTTCAATGATTTGACCAACGTTCTTTTCACTAACTTATCAACAACAAATTTAAAACATGTTCAGCCATGATTAGGCTAGATGAATGAACAAGACATTATTTTGCACCAATAGTGGCATTTAGGATTGCACACTTTCAGTACTGCTATTTTTTGGGTATGGGGATGTACCTTGTTTTTCGAATCTGCCCTATTTTCCATTCTTTTCTATGTTTTTTTTGTTTTCTCTTTGTGGCCTTTTCTTTAAACAATGGTATGTACAATGAGTAAAAAAAACTAAGGATATTGACAGAAGTAGTGTTTTAATGTCCTGCCATTTACAGGACCTTCAAATGTTTCAGTCCCATCCGGCTCTTGTAAAAAGAAGGCATTGTTTCCTCTATTTGAACTGATAATGAATGGCCCTTTCCACAAGTTTTAAAACTTACCATGTTTACCCTTGTCTTCTCTCCTTGAGTCCCATTCCAGCACTTTATCTCTAATATGGAAATCATTATCCTTTGTTCTTTTGTCAAATATTTTCTTCATATTTTCCTGTACTAACTGTGTCCTTTTGTATACCTCCTCTCTTGTCTGCTGTAAATGGATAGTTTGGTTCAAACTCCTTTGCATGTCATTTTCTTCTGATTGTACTTCTTGTAGCAGTTTCATCACCGGGACTCCCAAAGATGTCGGAAAAATAACATCCATGCCATACAATAGTTGATAGGGAGACATACCAATTGATTTTTTGGTGGTTAGTCTATCAGCCCATAGCGCATGTACCAGTTTTCCATGCCACGCTTTTTTATTCTGTTCCAGAAGTTTCTTAATGATATTGACCAGGCTTTTATTAGAAGACTCTGCTACCCATTACCTTGAGGGTAATAAGCTGTGGAGTGTCCTAATGTGATGTGATATTTATAACAGAAGTCGACCATTATTTTGGATGTGAAGGCAACAACATTGTTTGTGATGATCTTTCTAGGGCAACCGAATCTAGACAGGATATTGGACTCAAGAAATTTGATAATGAATGAGTCAGTGGTGTTCCTAGAGGGGACGAATTCTATCCATTTAGTGAAGTAATCAGTGGCATTAAGGATCCACTTGTGTTGGGCAGATGAAGTAGGGTGGATTTCTCCAATGAAGTCTAAACCCCATTGTTGAAAAGGAGCTTCAACAATGATATGATGCAAAGGAAAAGGTAAGATTTTTCTCTTGCCATCAAAAATTTGGCATTTATGACAAGTCATGACCAGTTTGTGGGTGTCAGGGAAAAGGGTGGGCCAATAGTAGCCAGCTCTAAGAATTTCGTTAGCTATGGTTTGCCAATAGAGATGGCCACCACATTCTCCTTTGTGTAGTTCATGCATGATCTTTCCTGCATCATCCTCAAGTAAAAACTTAAGTAGTATACCAATAGGATTTTTCCAATATAAAACTCCATCTAAAATGCATAAATAAATTCAGAGCCTTTTGTTTCAGAAATCTTGCTTTTGTCTTTGATAAGGTAGGAGGAGCATTGAGATAAAATAGTACATAAAGGATATCAGCATACCAAGATGAATTTAAAAATGTTTCTTCCACATGAGGAGCTGTGCATTCTTCTTGTTCTTCTACGGTGTCAAAAAAATTCATATCTAATGCTTGGAGATTTGTTTCGGCCATGAGTTTTGCAAGCCCTTGTCCTTTAACTAGCTTGGTAGGTCTGATTTCTAAGTCATATTCTAAAATTATAGAAATCCATTTTCCTCTTTTACCATCTGGATCCTGATTTAAAATGTCTTTGACAACTGGGTGAGGAACAAAAGCTATGACATGAGAATTTAAGATGTAAACTCTAAAATCCTTCAAGGCTTTAATCAATGCAAAGGCCTGCTTTTCCATGATATTGTACTTTAGGGGGGCATATCTAAGGGCTTTGTTGAAGAAAGCTATGGGTTGTTCTTGTCCTAGTGTATTTTTTTGTAACAATACTGCTGCCACAATATGTTCAGAGGCAAATGAGAAAATGTAGAAGTCTTTGGTAAAATCGGGACGTATCAGGACAGGTGTTTGGGTCAGCGCTTGTTTAACTAGTTCAAAAGATTGCTTAGTTTCTAAAGTCCACTTAACTCCTATTTTAAGCATGTTTGTAATATTTCTCAAAAGTTCGGCCAAGTTGGGTATGAATCTTCTTAAGAAGTTGATTTTCCCAATGAAAGACTGCAATTCCTTAATGTTTCTAGGATGACTGATTTGCAATATGCCTTCAATCCTTTTGGGATCTATTTTGATTCCTTATTTGGAGATGATGTGGCTTAGGAGTTTTCTTTCTTGGAGACCAAAAAGTGTTTTCTTGGGATTCAAAAACAGACCATATTTCCTACATTTTTCAAAAAAATTTCTGAAGTGTATTAAGTGCTCTTTGTCATTTTTAGAATAAACAATGATGTCGTCAAGGTAAATGACTATGAAGTAGCCTATATCCTCTGAAAAATCTGTCCATGGCCCTTTGGAAAGTGGCCTCGACGTTCATCAACCCAAATGGCATTTTAACATACATGAAAGTACCCCAGGGTGTGGTGAAAGAAGTTTTATGCTGATCACTTGGGAATACTAACACTTGGTTGTACCTGGAAAAACCATCAAGCAATGAGATTCTCTTAGAGCCAACTACCTTTTGAAGTATGTGGTTCATTTTAGGCAAGGGATAGTTATCTTTCAAGGAGGACCTATTCACATTTCTAAAGTCAATGCAAACTCTGATCTCCCCGATTTTCTTCCTAACTAACACAAGGTTGGAAAACCACTCAAAATATCTAAGGGAAACTATTATCCCGACATCATACATCTTCTTAATTTCATTTTCAACTAAAGGTAATAAAATAGGGTTGATTCTCCTTAATTTTTGCTTGAAAGGTTTTTGGTTTTCTTTGAGAGGGATTTTGTGTTGAATAATGCTTGTGTTGTAAGATTTTAAATCTTGATATCCCCAATAAAACACATCTTTAAACTCTTTAAAAAGCTCAATATCTTATGTTTTATGTGAGGAGGAAGGGTCTTAGAGAGTTTAATCATTTTGGGCTATTTTATGTTTCCTATGTTGAATTATTCAACATCAGTCTCGGTAGATTCTATCTTAGGTTTTTTAACCACATCATTGAAGTCGAACAATTCTTCTAATGGTGCAAACCCTCTTGGTAGTGTGTCATTTTTGCATTGTAAGACTTCCAAGTCCCTTTCGCCTGGGTCTCCAAACACTTTGGCCTCATAAGGATGTGCGAGCATATTTATGTCAGCAAAATAAGGCAACTTTGTTTCATGATTTTTATCTTTGGTAAAGACATCTTCTTCATGTTCTAGGTTGGATTTAATCAGTGTAAATTCATTTCTAGATTGAAGAAAAACACCATTTTGTTCATCACTCTCAAACACTTGCCAATGATTAATGTTGTCATGCACTGTAGGGCGATGTTTGACTTTGATAAGGTATTTTTCGTCCATAGGTGGTATCTGGCAATTGCTGGTAGCAAAGGCGAGCTCATTGGCGAGGCTATTTTGGGTTCTAGGAATGTAAGTGTGCTCATATTTCTCGAAAGTTTTGAGGAGATCTAAGGCCGCATTTCTATATTCCCTTAGTCTTGGATTTTTGGCCAAGTATTCACCTTTGATTTGTTTAATGAAAATTTCTGAATCTCCTTGGGCCGATATTTTCTTAGCCCCGAAGTCTTCATGTAAGTGCAAACCAAGGAGGAGAGCTTCATATTTTGCAATGTTATTAGTGCATTGAAATTATAGTCTGTAGGAATGACCCTCATTTGTGTTATGTATCCATATGCCAGCTCCCGAACCAGCTTTGCCACAATAACCATCAAAGCTCATGTTCCAAAGTGTTTCTACTTTGTGTTTGTCGCTAAGTTGTGTTTCGGGGTCACTAGAGCCTTGGTTATCATCCTTTTCATTTGAGGGTGACTTTGAGTGTTCTGGAGGACCTAGTTCTTTCTTACTTCCATTTACTTGTCCACTAATCTCATCTTCATTATACAAGATAAAAGAATCCAAATATGAATGAATAGAATAAATCAGGGTGTTTTTTGGCCTCTCTAGGCTGCTCACCATGTACTTCATGTGGGATTCTCGGTATAATATCCTAGTTTTATTGAAAACAGGGATAGTGGAATAGGACATATCCATTTGGAGATTACCTTGAAGGTTGGCTCCCCAGGATCTGGACAAAAGCATGCCATATTTAGGGGGAATATCAGCGACCATTATGTCCATGACTAGACTCTTAGCGAGTATTTGCACCAAAGTGATACAAAGATCCTTAATTAGACCCAAACATTTGACTCTACTTGAATCGAAAGAGTACAAGTGTTTGTAAGGTTTGATTATTTCTAGGCCTAATCTTTCCATAACCACCTTAGGCATGAGGCTGTGTGAGGCGCCGAAATCTAGCATGGCATTATGTAATATTTTTTCATGTATGTTCAGGCTAACATAAAAAGGAGGGACAACTCCTTCTTGATATTTTCCCTCTACTTCGGGACCAAACAAAAGCTCAGGTTTGTCGTCAGTTAAGTTTAGAGTATCTGTATCGTTTCCTATGTTTAGAAATTTCAGAACTTGGGATCTGTACATATCCTGAGCTATCGGTTTAGTGAGAGGGATGGTTATTTTAATTTTAGCAAATTCTCCTTCAAAACTGAAAGGTACTTGAGTTTTGGACATATTTACATCAGTTTTATCAACCATAATTTTTTCCACATTTTCATTTTCTGATTCTGATTCGGGGCTTTGGTCAATAGATTTTTCTCAGGGCCACTAGCAGAGGTACTAGGACAGCTTGTGTCAATACTTGGTTGGCTAGTTTTGTCTGTGTTAGGATCAGTTTTCTTAACCATGGTATTGTTATTTTCTGCTATTCTTTTAAGAATGTTTTTGGGAATTTTCTTAACAGCAGTGTTTGAGTTGTTTTTCTTGGAGTTGTCTTGGTTTTTCTTACTCCTAAGATCATATTGTCTATGGACTTCCATTATGGCGTTTTCAAATCCCAACTTGTAGTCTTCAGAATCTTCATAGCTTGTTTCATCTTGGTTTGAGGAGAAAAAACCTTGTTCTTCTTCTGTGAGAAAAACATCACCCTCGCTATCAGAGCCTATTAAGTTTAGATGATTTTCATCTGTTTGTTCAATATCTTTTTCCCCTTCATCAACATAGTTATCTTGGAAGGGTGGTCTGATTTGTTGATCATTTTCCCTTGGTCTGTTTTGGAGTGGGTCTCTTCTAAAGTTCTGATTCTGGTTTCTGTTTTGGGGATTTGGTTTGTTGTCCCTAGGGGGTTCTCTTTCATTTATGCTTATTCTCTCCATCATTCTTTCCATGGTCCTAAGGAGATTGTCAATCTTGGAATCAGATGAGGAGGTGGAGGGCATGGTGTCATCTTTGTAGGTTACCCTCTTTTATGATCTTATCCTAGCTCCTTTTTCAATTAAGTTGGCCTCTACACTTATAGCTCCCTTTTGCATGTTTTCTAAGGTTAGGGGCTCTCTTTCTCTCAGCTGATAGGCCATGTTGGGATCAAAACCTTCCAGAAATTTAGCTAAGGCTAGGCCTAATGGGAGTTTCATGTTTGGCGGTAGTGCATTGTAAACACTATTGAACCTAGTACAATAGTCTTGGACACTTTCCCCCGTGTTTCTTTTAAGATTGCTATATTCTGAGAGGATCTAAAGAGGGTTTTTCTTGATTTCCCATTTTTTTATGAAATTTTGGCAAAGAGAAGGGAGATCATGTATGTTTTGGGGAGTTAGGCTTTTGAACCATTTCTTAAATTCTCTTCCTAGGCTTTGGGAAACATCCTCATCTTCATGGTTTCCTCTTCTAATTCCATGTAGTCAAAAGCATCATTCATTCTATCTACATGTTGTTGGGCAGTGGTGGATTCAGCCCCAGTGAAGTGTGGGATTCTGGATTGGTAATCATTTGGCAAAGGTGCCAATGGTTGTGGTAACACAAGGAGTGCATATCATGCTGCCATGATAGGAGCTAATGGTGGATTTACAAGCGGAGGATTTGTGATATGAGATGGAGTGGTTTGCACAGTGGAGGTGTGAATGCATGTGGCGGAAGTACTCGGACCAGTAAATTGATTCTGAGAAGACTTGGGGTGAAAAGAGCCAAAGTGGTGGAGAAGTTGGAAATAAGGTGGTGTGGAAGGAGAAACTTCTCTGCTAGGACTTTGTTGCAAGTCTATGGGCTCAAGATCGATATGGTCGATTCTACTTTTTGACTTGGTTCTGAAAAGGTTTTTGTTATGGCACAAGTCAAACTGGGGATCTTGCAAGGTTGTAAGATGTTCAGGTACAAAAATTGCTTTATGAATGGTTTTATTAGTAGCTAAGTTTCCAGTTTCAGAAGTTTTCCACAAAATATTTTCTAGGTCATCAACTATAGTAGGAGGGTTCGGGTTTGGATGAGATCTGGTATTGATTCTTCGCAAAGCCAGATTTCAAACTCAAAATTTAGAGAGGCTGAAAGTTTTTAAATTTTTTTGAAAAGTTTGCCTCTTTTATGTTTGCTAAAATCACACTGTGTGTGACTAGGATTATAGACTTCCTAGGGTTGTTTTGGCACAATATTTTAGGATCCTAAGGACATTAGTAAAGTTAGAAGGCTTATTGGAGGCTAGTGGAGTCGCCAGGTGGATATTTTTAGTTTGTTTTGAAGATAAGTGTCTATGGTCCACCACCGATACTGACAAAAAACCAATCTAGAATTTTTTTGGGGTTTTCTGAGTTTCTATATGCAGCCCTTAAGGTATGTAAGAGTGTCCTATAGCCGAGTCATCATTTTGATAGGATGGTGAAAAAGCTAGATTCTACTCTTAGGCTATCAGTTAAGTTTTCTATGATTTGACGAAGGATTCTGAAGTCTTAAGGGATACTTAGTTTGTCACTGACATCAGAGGTTGCATCATAATCACCATTGTGTTAGCGATAGTGATGAGGTAGTTATAAATCATAGGATATTGTTTGATGAAGGGATTCTGGAGTCCTAAGGGGTATTTTAGATTTTTATGAACTCAGAAGGTCCCACCGTGATCGCCATTATGTTAGTTTCCTGTGATTTGGCAGATTGGTAAACCAAATGACAGGGTAACATCAGACCATTCTTTGGAGTCCTAGGACCTATCCTTCCTGGACTCAGAGAGGGCTCTCTCTATTATGCGAAGGATGTGAACTTGTTCACTTTGGGTGATTGATTTTAGGCTAGTTGTTAAGTGTAGGTTTGTTTGTTTGTTTTGGGTTGGGGTAAGATGATCAAGTAGGATAGGTGGAGTGAGAGGTTATCAAATCAATTGAGCAATGGAGTCTATGAAGTTATTGATATCTTGGTAGTGAATCGGGGTACATCACAGGGCAAATCTAGTGTAGTTAATGGATCTTTTAAGTTTATGTGTGAGGTGAAATGGACAATAAGTTTGGGAACCAAGGTAGGGAAAAGGGCAGTTAAGAATCCTTTGTCAAATACCTATGAACAGAGAATTATTTAATATTGATAAGCAAAAGATACTAATCATGAGATAGGGCTCACCATTTACTCAGTGACAATACTTTTAAACAAATAAAAATTTAAGATAAACAATCTAGTAGAACATGGAAGCATGAAAACTTATCTAACTTTAACGATTCAACCTTCAAGATTTGAAAACATATAAGAAAAAAATAGCATCAATAAATTAAGAGGGAATGCCTAAACATCATTCATTAAACTATAAAGAACTTCGAGGCAAACTAATAAGCATATTCAAAGGGCAAGATCGAAACAAGACCTCTTTGACTTAACCTAACAATCAATACATCAAAGATAGATTTCAAGACAAAGTTTTAGATAGATTTAAACAAGTAGGGCTTACCATGAATCATGTTTATAAACCAGCATATTAATCAATAATTAAATAGACAAGCTTAGGTGGGCCTAAGGAGGAATGAAGAATTATTTAAGCTAACCCAATAGAAGAAAACATGAAAACAATAGCTAACAAGAGGACTGAGGTGCCTCAAACAACATTTCTCATCCTATACTCTTCTAAGCTACTGCAAAATAGAAATATGGACATATGGAAAACACGAAAAAACATGAACATATGAGAGATACATCACCATTAACTAAACTCAGGGATCTTGCAAGCAAGCCTTCATCACCATCAATCAAGGAAATCCATCCACAAGCTCCACAACACTAAATTGTTCTTCAACTTTCAAAAACCATATATTGCTCCTAAACACATCAAGTTCCCAACTGTTTACAATGAATCCCCATGCCTTATATAACAAGCAAGGAAGAGGAGTGCCAACTAGAGCATCTAGAAGCCTATTGGCCAACAAAAAATACATAAGTTGTCCTTGAGGCCTTACAAGGCCCAAGGCACAAAAATATCTAATAAATATCTTTTCTAGCCCAAAATAGCAACTATGTTGACTTTTAGGCCTTGACAAGCATGTGAAAACTTTCCAAATGCACATTTTTCCCAGTCATCTATAGGAGCGCAGCGCACTGTGTCAAACATTGAAATTATGCCAGGAGCGCAGCGCAGAAATAGGCCTTTTTGCAATAGTGTTTTGGAGGCCTTCCCGACACCGGATTTGGCTCCGTGATGGCTCGTTGGAAAGCCTGATGAGCCTATTGTCCAAAAATGTTTTATTTGTACTAATTGGATTCCATTTACCTATTCAAAAATCAAATCTCCCAACATTTCTCTGTGTGCAGCGCCTGATCTGAAAATGAGGCAGAAAGGTCAAATTCTTGATGTTTTTTGACCTTTTGAGGGGGTAAAAATGCTCCAAATGATCTAAAAATTGGTGATAAGACTATTCGTGATGTGAAAAATCCAAAAATGCAAATTTTGAGAGCTGAGGATGCACCAATTTTGTGCATAGCACCTAGGGTGTTGCGCTCCAAGGGGTCAAAATTTGGAAAAAAAAAAAGTTTTCCAATTCGCCTCAAAATTTATGGAGAGGTCCATCAAGAAGTCTCGGACACTTGTTGAGAAGCCTCAACCAAGATCCTAAGTATTTCATGCATTTTGGCTCTTTTGAGGTCTTCTAGCTCAATGAGGGCCTTCTTTAGCTTGGCACTAGCAAGCATGCTCTTCCTTGCATAATGCTTGGCCATTTTCTTTTGTAGGGCAAGACCCCTCTTCACCTCCTTGAAATGACTATGCTCCTCTTTGTAATAGTGGATGACCCTTTGTGCCATATCAAAGTCCCTTTCCCACTCCTGAAGTTGTGCATCTTTCTCTAAGAGAAGCAATCTAGTGTTCGTCTCCTGGTCCTCATTGTCACTGTCTAGATCAATGAACTAAGGGCCTTGAGAAGACCCTTTGATCCTTTTGCTTCTTCTTACCTTCACCTGCTGCCCTCCTTTGTCCATTTTTTCCTTGCCTTTGTCCTTATGCTTGATTACTGGAGGAGAGATGGCCCTTTGCCTTTTTGAGGCAACAAACACATCTCTTTTGCCTCTGTGGTAGGTGCATGTGAGAGGATTGATGAGGGTGTTCTTACCTTTGGAGGTGTCACAAGCCTTCTTATCTTTGTCATGGCTTTCATGACTCACTTGAAGCTCCATTGGGTTACTGATTTCTTGAACTTTAACCTCATCATCATCCTTGCCTTCTTCACTATTTTCTTGGCTCTCAAACTGACCACTATCCTCCTCACTTGCCTCACTTTGGCTCTGTCCTTCACTGAGGTTATTCTCTCTATCACTTTCAACATTGTCACTTTGAGTTTCTTGGTCTTTTAGAGGCTGATTTGTGTCATGGAAGTCATGGAAGTCATGAAAGTTGTCTTGTTTGATGTCTTCATCTTCAAACTTTGTTTCAACCTTATATTTTGTTTGCCCTTGGCCTTCAGTTTCTTCATCCTCTTCCCCCGTCTCTTCATCTTCAACACTCTCTTCTGCATTTGATATTGTTTTATGAGTGTCATCACTGTCACTATTTTTCTCCTCTTCATCACTATATTTCTCTTCAAGGCTACCGTGTTCATCCTCACCCTCTATGTCATCATCATTTTCATCATAAGGCTTTATTTCTGCACCACTATTTTCTTTTCTTTCCTCATTATCTTCTTGATTAAGCTCTGTATTTATATCACTATTTTCTGCCCTTGTCTCATTTTTGCTGTCACCACCTTCTTGTTCATGGCTGTGATCATTACCTTCCTGCTCAGCTTTGTCCTTTTCTTTGTTTTCTTCATCTACCTCAGTTTCTGCCTCACTGTCTTCTTCACTTTCCTCCTCATCTTCTCCCTCATTATTTATGTTGTCATCATTTGTTTCTTTAGCATTGCTATCCTCTTCCTTGTTTTCTTCAACTACCTCAGTTTCTACCTCACTGTCCTCTTCCTCATCATTGTCATCTGTTTGTTCCTCATAAGAGCTATTGTCAGCTCCTTCATTTGATGCATTAGGAGAATAAATAAGGGGTGAATTTATTAGTGGAGAAGGCAGGTGTGTAGATGATGGAGGAGTGGAGGTAGGTGGGTGTGAAGTGGAAGGAAGATTTTTCCGAATGAAGGCTTGAGGATTGGCAAGAACATCATGTCAGATAAAAACCTCCCAAGGGATCCCTTGTTGCTCCAACTAGTGTAAGACAATCATTTTGATCAAGGAGTGGTGAAAAAGGCTTTGCATTTGGTGAGCATAACTTCTCTTCTTGACTATTGAGGCCATTTTGTCAATGCACTGGAAGAGGTAGTATGGTAGGTTAAGCAATTTTACTTTGGTGAAGTGCATCAGAAGCCTTATGTGGTATGAATAAACCCTGGAGTACCTTCCCTCACAAGTGAAATATCTGATAATTTGCTTCATCAGTAGGGCATACCTCTCTAGCAAGTGGGAAAAGGGGAAAACAACCTTGCAGCCTTGTTGACAACTAGGTTTAAGGTAGGGCTCATAGTATCTCAAATCCAACTTCTTTTTTTTAAACCATATCCCACCAATGTCTGGTATACCTGTGGCTTTAGAAACGGTTTCAACTAAGAGTTCAAACTCTACTCCTGCTAGTTTGACTTGGTGGTTTTGTAAACCAAGGATGAACAATCTAGTCAAGTTTGAGTGGCTTTGGACTTGTTTAACTTTCTCACAAAACTGATAACACCCAACATCCTGAAAGCATGAAAAGATAATGGGGGAGGAAGTAATTTGAGTGGTGTCTAAGGGCTCAAACCTATTAACCCTTCCTCCCTTGTGCTTAGGCTTGGTAGGCCTTTGGCTTTCATCACTGCCAGTATGAATCTCTTCTTCAGACATGGTGACTGGTGTTAGCAAGGAAGGGTTTTAAAACTTTGTTTGAGAGCCTTTAGGTAAAAGGATGGCAATGAGTGATGTAAGGGTAAATTTTGTAGATTAGGGCTAAGATGAAGCTTCCAAGGAGTGGTTTCAACTTTTTAGAGGTTGGTTTGTTGGTCACTGAGTGTCTTTACATATATAACAACCCTTTTTTTTTTCAAACCTTACCCTTAAGAGGTAAAAAATTGATTTTTATGGAAACTAGGGTTTGGTTACCTTAGGTCAAGCAATGCCTTCCTAAATTATGAGAAGAACACTTGGAAAGGAGGAACAATATTTAACAACATTTTTGACTATTGTAGAAGAGTTGGAAGTAAAAAATATTGACTTTTGAATGTTCTTGAGCAAATTGGGACACACTTTGCTTATGCGTAGCGCCTGCCCGACTGCACGTTCAGGTCAGTTCGGGCTGGCCAGTCGAAGCGTAGCGTTGGGTCGACTCGCGCTGGAGATGGGCATGTTGGGCCTGACGGAGGGTAGCACCTAGGCAAATGAGCGGGCAATGTGTTTTTCCTGTGCCCATGCGTAGTTCTTGCCTGGGTGCGTAGCACCAGACTCTAAGTGCGCAACGCAATGTTAAATAACACTGCGGCCACCTGGTCTATGCGTAGCGCCGAGGTCTAGGTGCGTAGCACTGGCCTCGGTGCGTAGCGCCTGGAACTTTTAACAGTTTTGCACATAAACCCTCCAAACTTCTCCCAACGGTTCTTTCCTTCTTTGCTACGATGAAAGTGAAGTGGAAAAGAGGGAGAAAAGACTTTATAGTTTTTTGAAAAGATGATTTAATGCCAAAACCCACTTTATAAGGTTCATTTCTCCTCACTTTTTCTCACTGTACCTTTTGACTGTGTTTGGTCTTGTAGGTGGCATTTCGACAGAAACTTTGTTTTTTTTTACTGCTGGAAAATGAACTAGGTTCTTTTCAAATTGATAACCTTCTTGAAGAAGCCAAGACTATGCCTCTCACCTATATTTGGAAAATGAACCTGGTTTATGACTTTTAACACCTATACACATCAAACTTATCATATTTGCCATTTCTCCCTTTGACTGATATTCTGCAATGTTTTTATCTTTAACTAATGAGGAAAAAACCTATTGGTGGGAGAAATACCCTAGCAGTAAGTATAAAAAATAGCTTGGTCCTTTGAGATGTGCCACCTTTATTTGAAACATTGCTTACCTTGACCGTATAAATTTTCCTGTAAGAAAACACTTTTGACAGTATTGTAAAGTGTCATTCATGTTCATCTATCTTTTGCAGAATATTCATTTGATAAGGAGGCCCTTATTGGGAGTTCCACTACTCTACTGTAAACCAGGGGTATATCTGTTTCTTAGGCCACTTGAATATGCCTCTAACTGTTATTCAGAAAAAAGACCCTTGAACTGACATTTCTTGCTTCTTTTTGTTGATACTCTTCATCATTTTTCTACCTTTGGTGTAGTGGAGTATTGATTTTCATGTTTGCCCTTCTTGATCTTCTTTAAAACCTTTGATTTTACCTTTTGATGAAGTGGCGTTAGTGCTTGTCTGCCAAAACCTAGAAGGTAGTTTGAAAACCCTTTGAAACAATCTGATGTAATGAAGGAGGCTTCTTTGTCACTATTTGACCATGTTTTTCCATCATCCCAAACTTCTGAGTTTTTAGGGATGCTTAGAAAAAAAACAGTGTTTTCTTCTAAGTTCTCAAAGAAAAACTTATCAAACTCATTACTTATGTCTAAAAAGTCTTCAATGATCATTTGAAGGGGTTGAGGTGTCCTTTGCCTTTGTAACCCTAGTATTGCTTTATTGCTTGATTAAAACAGTCATAAATCCTGATTCCCATCAAACCCATACCTTGATGCTTTCTTCTTGGTTGTAAGTGGTTTTCTTGTGATGGTGCCTCTCATTACCTTACCTCTTGCTAGGTTGATAGCCTTTTGACTCTTGTGCAGAAATGTAAGCAAGGGGCAGCTGTCCCCCTACAAAACTTGTGCTTCAGGCCAAATACCTTTTTGAATCATCTCTTCGATGAGTTTAAGACAAGATCAACAGTCCTTTCCTTATTTGAATGCAATTTCTTCATATAGGAAAAACAAAGTTTGTAGGGCACCAAAACCACCCTATGACTTTGTGAAACTCTAGGTGGCCTAGTGGAGGCTTTCTAGGACTTGGCTTTTGGACTGAAACCTAGAACTTGGGATTTATCAAGTGTGAGACAGAGTTCATGATAAACTAATGTATTGAAGACCCAAAACCCGATGTACTTGATTTATTTAAAGAATCTACAGAGATAGTTTGAGACTATCAATTTTTAGGAGTAGTTTGGGGGACACAACAAGCTGATTGATTGGTGAGCTTAGGTAGTAGTGGGGTTTTTAGGTGAAACAAAAACAAGGGATTTGGGTCAAAGGTGACAAGATATAGATAAAATGGGTGACATGGGCTCTTAATGGGTATTCCAAGACTGGTAGGCAAAGCTAGATAGGATGAAATGATGAAATAGTCAAATATTATCTTAAGGATAATGAAAGCAGTGAGATTTCTAGAACTCACAATGTCTATGAACTTTGTTTCTAGAAATCTTGGGATAATCATTTAGTCATCAAAAATGAAAAAAGTATTGATGACTAACACACTGCTGTGTACATACAAAACCGATGCCTACATTCCGCTCTGGACTCCAAAACTCCCGAAGAGGTTTTCTCTGGTAAGAAACCTGACGTCTCAGATTTTAGAGTTTTTGGTTGTCCCGTTTATTTTCATGTACTGAAGGAGAAGAGAAGCAAGCTAGATGCTTCTGGGAAGAAGGGAATGTTTGTGGGCTACAGTGAAACTTCGAATGCCTACAGAGTCTATGTGCCTGGTCAAAGGGAAGTGGAGATATTCCACGATGTTACCTTTGATGAAGATGCTTCCCTCAGGAAAGTAATCAATCTTCCGAACTCTAAGGAAGATCATGAATTAAGGGATGGAAATCAGGAAGAACTGAAGGATGAGACAACGCCAAATGTTGAAGGACCGATGGACCCTATTGATCCACATCCTTCAATAAAGAGAAGACCATCATGGCTCAGGGATACTCTCGAGGATGCCGAGAGACATATGGCCCCAAGGGGGACATTCCGTGAAAGCAAGAAGCTGAATAGATACCAAGGGTATCTAGCAGCCATGAGTACAATCGTACAATATGAGCCTGGATCCTTTGAAGAAGCCGTAAAGCATTAATTCTGAAAGGATGCTATGCACGAAGAATATGAGTCCATTATGAAGAATGTTGCCTGGGATGTGGTTCCAAGACCAGAGGACAAAGCAATTGTCACCTCAAAATGGCTCTATAAGATCAAGCATGGATCTGATGGTAGTGCTGAAAAGTTCAAGGCAATATTTGCTACTCGTGGCTTCTCTCAAAAGGAAGGTGTAGACTATGATGAAATATTCGCACCTGTGGCTTGATATACCACCATTCGATCTATCATAGCCCTTGCTGCTACAGAAGGATGGAATCTTCATCAAATGGATGTGAAGACCGCATTTTTGCATGGTGTAATAAAGGAAGAGGTGTATGTGGAGAAAACTTTGGGGTTCGAAGTTCAAAATCAAGACACCCATGTATGCCGGTTGAAGAAAACCCTCTATGGGTTGAAGTAAGCACCCAGGGCTTGGTGCGAGAGGATAGATAGCTACCTGATGAAGTTGGGATTCACTCGTAGTAATGCTGATCATCAGACTCTGAGGGCTCCAGTGACCAGCACCTTGGGCGTCCTGAAAAGGGTAAGAAGCCCAAAATTACCAAAAACATGCTCTGTAGGAACTCGATCTTCGGGCAAGATAGAGGCATGGTGGATTTGGAGCACACTATGAACACTGTTCTTGTGGGTAGAGTTCGTGGCCGAAAATACTCATCTGCGCGACTTATTCAGTGGACTCGGGAGATTTGGGGCGGGATACTTGACCCACTTCTGGAGGTTCTCCTACTTGCCAGGGGTTGGTTCTCACTCTCCTTCGCCTCTGCTGACCAGATTTCTTGGGTCCTTAACCAGTATTGGCATATTGAGATGCATCCCGTGCTCCTCAAGCGATGGACGCCGCTGTTTGATCCAAACAAAGAAAATGCAGGGGCCGAGCCTATTTAGATGCATCTCCCTGGCCTTCCTCTCCAATTCTGGACTGAAACTGCCTTTCGCAACATTGGGGAGGACTTTGGTCATTACCTTAACCATGACCGCTCCTACTTGACCACGCGCAACAGAGCTGTAGCCCATATCCTGATCTTTCTGGACACCAGGGATGGTCTTCATGACACTTACAACATGTTCTTTGAGGGGATGATATGGAAACAAAATTTGGACTATGAAGGCGTGCCATTCAGGTGTAGGAAATGTCACGAGGTGGGGCACCTGTACAAGGATTGTCCAAAGTTGGGTTTCTCTACTCCGATTCAGAAGAAAACTATCTCGGCGGCCACTCAGACTGTGCCTATAGTTTTCACTTGCATGTCTTCGGAGGGGATATCTGGAAATGAGTTGACTACATCGATCGATATTGCACGAGAGCCGCCTCTCTCTGTTCCTACCTGGCCTATCACTCAAGCTCGGACCCCTGCTCAGTCGGCACCACATCCTTTGCACCACACTACAGTTCCGGGTACCTCTCCTAATCCCGACTCTTCGCATTTCATTTCATCATTTTTAAATTCTTCCGTTATATCTCCATGTTTATCCACTACCACTCTTCACTCTGGTATTTCTCTACCCAACCTAAACTGCACCATTGCTTGGGCTCCCCCTACTATCACACCTACCATTCCTCACACATCGGTTGTTCCGTCCACTAGCCAATATCCTCAGCAATCAGACTCCTCTACCTCTAGACATTCCTACTACCTTAGATCCTTAACCCTCCCTCCCTCCTGTGATTCTCTTGGGATTGGTCCTGGAGCTCTATTTCACTCTACAAAGACCAGGGGTCGACCATATGATTTGGAAAAATCCATTAAACGTGCCAATTATGAAGTTGCAGCTAGCACTCAATCTTCCATTCTGCGGGTTCTTAGAGCAAGGCGACCCAGTATTGGGGTTACATCATGATATGCCTGACATTCAATTGCAGGGGTCTGGCCAACCCCGATAAGAGATTGGCCCTCAAGGAACTATTTTCTCAAAAACAGATTGATATTCTATTCCTACAAGAAACACTGGGTGATGGAATATTTGTTAATTCATTGCTACTTACTTTACTACCGAATTGTTCTTTTTTTACATTGGATGCCTGGGGTAGATCGGGCGGCTGTGCCATTGGTATCAACAATAGGACCACTAGGGTGCTCAATTGCTGGAGAAGACATAGTACTCTTGGGATCGACATAAACTATGGCAACGATGGTCTCACCTATACCCTTATTAATGCCTATGAGTCTTGTTCTAATAGAGAATATTTTTGGCACGCTTTGTTGAACTGCTCTTTGATCAATAATCCTCTCACTATATTGGGTGGTGATTTGAATTTTTCTATGGGTATATCTGAATCATGGGGTCCAAATTCTATCCCTGACCCGCTTGCTGATTACTTCTACTCTGATCTGGAGTCAGCTGACCTAATTGACATTCATATGAACAAAATGAAACCAACTTGGAGAAACTGCAGGACGAGGGTTGCGGCTTTGGCTCATCGACTGGATTGATTTCTGATCAAACAACCACTACATCAGTTGCTGGATCTTTCTCGTCAATGGGTGGGTCACGGGGGACTATCTGAACACTCACCCATCTTTTTGGAATTGGCCTTTGGACCACACACAGCCTGTCCACCTTTCAAATTTAATTCTGGATGGCTTCTTGACCTAGAATTTCACAATCTGGTTATCCAGGAGTGGCAGCATTGTGCTCTTCTACCTGATTTGGAACCTGCCAGAATTATAAATGATAATCTTAATCGGATTAAGGGCAGGACCATTGATTGGGTGCGGGAGAAAAGAAGGCTGGAGTGTGCGGAGGTAAATAGAATTGAACTGGAGATTGCACAGCTAAATGACCTGGATCTGCTTGGATTTAGAACTAGCACCACAAAGGAGCACCTCATATCACTCGAGACTTCAAGCACTAGACTACTTTGCCAGAAGGAAGTTGATTGGAGGCTCAAAATCCGGGCTATCTGGCTCTTGGCGGGTGATGAGAATACAAAATTCTTCCAACAACATGAAAATGGCTGGAAAAATGGAAACAGAATTTGGGAACTTACTGACCATCATGGATTTGTGGCTCGTACTCATACTCAACTTGCTGATATGGGTATCCAGCATTTTTCCAATCTTTATCAGGCCCCTCTCCAATATGATCTACCTGACATTATGAGGATTTGTAGATCCTTCAACAGATTTGTGGACCTGAAACAAATGGAGGATCTCAACAGTCCGGTCTCCATGGGTGAGATTGAGGGTGTTCTCAAATGGTTCAAAAAGGATAAAAGCCCTGGACCAGATCGCTGGCCCATTGAATTCTTCATTCATTTCTTCGTGCTCATTGGATGTGATCTCTTACTTGTTATTTAAGACAACCGTGTTAAGGGATGCATTTATGATGGTTTCAATACAACCTTCATCGCCCTCATTCCAAAGACTGATCACCCTAACAGTTTTCAGGATTACAGACGCATATCTCTTTGTAATTTTATCTATAAAATCATTTCTAAAATTATTTCTGATCGCATCAAACCCTTTCTATCCGAACACATTGCCAAAGAACATTTTTCCTTTTTACACCATAGGCAGATTCATGAAGCTATTAGTACGGCTCAAGAAGCCCTACACTCTATAAAAACAAAAAATCTCAAATCCATCATTCTTAAGATCGACCTAGCAAAGGCTTTTGATCAGGTTAACTGGAGCTATCTACACCTTATCCTCCTTCACACTGGTTTTCCCCCCACTTTCATCAATTGGATCATGGGTTGTATTAGCCATGCAAACTTCAATATCCTCCTTAATGGCACCACAACATATTTTTTTCATGCGGGCCGGGGTCTGAGACAGGGTTGCCCACTTTCACCGCTACTTTTTTTCCTTGTTATGGAAGGGATATCTGTACTAATCAAAAAGGCCAAAGAGGACGGGGATTTACAACTCCAAATTAATGAGATTATGTACCTCTCTCACCTATTATTTGTTGATGATGTGCTTATATTTCTTGATGGCTCTGGACAGGATTCTATTCAATTTGATAAAATTCTTCAAAGCTTTTGCAGAGCAACTGGTATGAGCCCAAACAGAAATAAATCAACCATCATCATGACCCGATGCACTATTTGGGATCAGGGTATCACCTCGGATTTATTCGACTATGTCCCAAACAATATTGAGGTGGGATTGAAATACTCGGGGTTCCATCTTAAACCCAATGACTATAAGATCAAAGATTGGAACTGGCTCATCGCAAAAGTGGAACGTCGAATCAATGTCTGGTATCATCGTTGGTTGTCTCAGGCTGGATGTCTGACCCTCATCAAATCTATTCTCGAAGCCATTCCTGTCTACTGGATGTCTCTAGCCTGGATACCTATTGGTGTGACTAACCGAGTCAAAAACACTTGCAGGAAATTCCTTTGGAGGAATCAGGAAAAGGACAGAACTTTTGCATGGATCACTTGGGATCGAATCAACATTCTGAAACAGTGGGGTGGCTGGGGCATCAAAGACCTTCACCTATTCTCAAAAGCTCTCACTGCTAAATTGTGTTGGCACTTGCTTACAGGTTGCAGTCTATGGCAGGAGGTCACTACTGCCAGGTACATTGCCCCTATTAACACTATTGATTGGATCAGGGGTCATATTGTTCACATGCCTGGTGCCTCCATTATCTAGAAAGCCATCACAAAGGCTGCTACATTAATTCAAAGTGGGCTCTCCTATAAAATAGGCTCGGGTAAATCTGTTCGGGTGGGTTCGAACTCTTGGTCAGGCAGCGGAAATTACTACAAACTACTCGATTTGATTTTGGCGCATTTGGATAATTTGGGCATATCGCACCTTGCACAGATTGCTGATCATGCCCGCACAAATTAGCACTCCCAAGCTTGGCTATCCGCGGTGAACCTGGATATTCCACGCGCTGGTCATTTGGCTTGGGAAAATTACATCAGGGCATTACAAACATCACACATTCGTCTGACTGCACATGAGGATCAGCTGATATGGGCCATATCAAATTCAGGTATATACACCCCAAAGGAGGGCTACTTGACACTCTGCAGACCCAAGGAACCACATGTAAAAATTTGGTGGTGGTGGCATCTTTGGAAACTAAATGCACCACATAAATACAGAGTGTTATTCTGGTGCATACTACAAAATTGTGCCCCCACGATGGATCTACTCCATCGCCGTGCAATACAGGGACCCTCACGCTATTGTTTCTGCCTGCAGCATGAGGAGGACGCTCTGCACATCTTTCTTGATTGCCATATCACTCAATCTATCTGGAACCTGGTTATTCACGGTTTGGGATGCTCTACACACTGGAACATAATTACTATTCTGGCGGCCTAGACTTCTTGGTGGCAATCGACTGCAAATCTCACTAAGCTGCGTATCCTCCCTTTGATTATTGCTTGGCACCTTTGGATTTCTCGAAAAAAATGCATATTTGAACAACAACAGGTGCAGGCAGAGCGCATATATGATGCAATTCTTGCCACATATTGCATGATCCCGCATGATGTCCGACAAAAAACTGATCGGATGGACACCCATGAAATTATTGATCACACTCAGCCCTGGGCTTATTTTGATGGCGCATCCAATCTACAGGGATGTGGTGGGGGGGCTACTCTATATCTATCTGCACTGCACTACTTCCACATCAAGATGGGTCTGGGACCCGGATCAAACAACTTCGCCGAACTACAAACCTTGAGACTTTGCCTTGGAAAAAAACTACAATTCTATTCAGATATTTGGGGACTCCCTAAATGTGATTAACTGGTTTAATGCTCAGGCCCATTGTTACACGCACACACTGATTGCTCTTCTTAGGGAAGTTCATGCCCTCAAACTACATTTTGACTTCATTTCTGTCAAACATATTTACAGGACTCGGAATAAAGTGGCAGACAAACTATCCAAAGAAGCCTTGGAGCTGATCTGGGGTACCTGGCACATTACGGAATTTAATGGCGACCAAATTTACAAGTTTTTTCACAGGCCTTTCATTGAAGACTCACAGGTTATTGATGTTGTTGGTACATGACAGCAGTATTTTGATCCATCTCATATGGAGATATTTTTTGTATGCTTTTTGACTATTTGGCAGATACATATGTAAATATGTACATATTTGCTTTACTCTCATATAGACTCATTCAGATCCAATAAGTTATGCACCGAACTTATTCGTGGATTCTAAATTACTTTTATGTAAATTTCAGCACACAACTATTTTGATGTATGCAAATAGATGCTACTTGAAAATATCATTAAAATGTAACATGTAATCTTTCTTCTTAATGAAAGATTATGGATTTTTACTTTGTGAAAAAAAATGCTGATCTAAACCTTTACTTTAAGGTTGATAGAGAAAAGCCTCTCATTTCGGTGCTGTATGTGGACGACCTCTTCCTCACAGGTGCTGACCCTCTCATTCATCATTGTAAGAGGGAGCTCACTTCTGAGTTCAAGATGAAGGACCTAGGACTGATGAATTACTTCCTAGGCCTGGAGGTCTAGCAGAGACCTAGCGAGATTTTCCTTTCTCAAGGAAAATATATTGTGAAGCTACTGGAAAGATTTGGAATGGTGGACTGTAAGTCCGTGTTGACACCGATGGAGCTCAACTTTAAGAATTTGAGTGGCAGCGCTGCTGGGCCCGTGCTAGCAAATCATACTGAGTATCGTCAACTCGTAGGGGCCCTTATGTTCTTAGTGAACACCTGTTCAAATGTATGTTTTGTAGTGAACACTTTGAGTCAACACATGATTGATCCTCATCATATTCACTGGGTTGGTGCCAATAATCTGTTGATATATCTTCGGGGCACGATAAACCATGGGCTGAGGTACACTGTTGGGAGTGTGACACTCCATGGATATACTGATACCGATTGGGCTGGCAATGTGGTGAATCGCAAGAGCACATCTGGATGTTGCTTCACACTTGGTTCTGCTTTGATATCTTTGATGAGTAGGAAGCAGAAGTCGGTGGCTTTGAGCACCACGAAGGCCGAATACATTGCAACGAGTATGGCCTGTTGTGAAGCAGTTTGGTTGTGAAAGCTCTTCAATGAGTTGTTCAGGCATGTGCTAGATACAACCGTGATACTCTGTGATAACCAGAGTTGGATTCGGTTGTCTAAGAATCCTGTGTTCCACAATCGATCCAAGCATATTGATATCAAGTACCACTTTATCCGGGATATGGTACAACGAGGTGCCATAAGGCTCGATCATATAGGAACTGATGAGCAGGTCCCAGATATTCTCACAAAGCCCTTGG
The DNA here is from genome assembly GCA_034641835.2 of Pinus albicaulis. NCBI lineage: Eukaryota > Viridiplantae > Streptophyta > Pinopsida > Pinales > Pinaceae > Pinus > Pinus albicaulis. The sequence continues at coordinate 1,727,978,338 of CM076578.1, read as the reverse complement.
GGAAGGTCAAGTTCCTAACCTTCCGTGAGAATCTTGGTATCATGGAACGACCCTATGCTGAGGGTCCTGTTGGATGATGAGCTCTAGGAGCTCTGGGGATATTTGGGGATAGCTTCTCGAAGCTATAAGCACACACAGGGCTAGGCTTTTCGAACCTTGTGGTGCTTCTTCCCCTCCGTTATAATATTGAGTTGGTTCACCTCTCATGATTCGTGCCCTACATCCATCCTATCCATTGAGTCCTGGACTCATGGGAAGTACCTCTCATTTGGACAGTGAGGCAGGAAAATCTAGAGACCAGTAGCAAAGAATGATGGACGCATCGGAGATTGCCATACTCTCTATGTCTAGGATGGCATGTATCCAACCACTTAATCTGGGATCAAGTATAGTGAGGTTTCAGACCTCCAACTAACTTAGAGTCAGGTAAACCAACTTCAGGTTGGTATGTGACTCCTTTGAGTACTATAGAGGTTTCGGACCTCTGAGCTGAATTTGTCAGTCGAGAGTGATGTCTTTGTGACTCACCTTTCGTTCTGAAATAAAGAGGCCAGTAAAGCAAGTTATAGCGGGATGGCACACAATGTTTGGATGGCACGAGTAGATGGAGTTCTCCCTAGTTGAGAGGGAGTGTTAATTTTGGACAAATAGGTCTAAACTCCATGTTGTGATGCTCAGATGAGGATGCCAATATTTTATTGGATTCCTCTTTCAGAGAGGTGCAAGATCAATCTAAATATCATCTTAATCCGATGAGAAGAACATTTATTTTGAATTAATTCCACTTATGTGCAGGGTCGGCCAGAATTGAAATGTAGGCTTGAATCCCCAGCAAATGTGTCACACACCCTCACTGATGGATATATATAGGTCAACGTTGGAGGTCATTTCACTCATCACATCATCACACATTCTCTCTCCTCATTTGATTGGTTCGATCATCACTTGGAGTCTCTTCTTCTTTACACGTGGGAAACATAGCAAAAGGATTTTATGTTTTTGACATAGGGTTTTCAGCGTAGATTTGACTAGCGTTGAATTTAGTCAATGCATGGTCAAATTGACCCCAAAATTGTTAAAAATTTCAATTTCTGCATTCCACATTTATTAGCACAAAAATCAAGGTTGACCGTTGACTCTGACCGACTGTGTTGACTTTTTGCTACTGTTGTTTTGAGTTGAAAGTTGACTATGACAACGTTGACTTTCGTTGACTTTGGGTTGACTAGTATAACTGTTTGAGAGGGTTGTGTGACACTTCTAGTTGGCAGGTCGTATTGAGACTTTGCTGGTTGAAGCATCTTGTTGACCGTCGTAACGCACCACAACACATATATTTTGTTGATCAAGTTAAGTGTAATTTTTTGGCTTGTCTTCTGTCGATCTACAGGTATGTTCTATCAACATTTTACTTTCTTGTTTATGTGATTTTTGTTTGATATTAGGGATAAAAGTAAAGTTGCATCAAGCATAGAACATCTATGAAAATTTACAAACCAGCATACATCCATCATCAAGGTGACATCTACAACTATTGTTGCCGCCACCTTGTCTTAGGGTTATGTGCATACTGTTGTAGCTTCCATCACTAGTTAGCGAATCAACCTACCCATTAAATCTACTACAACAGACCTCCAATCATGATGTTACCCTTCTCCAACAGGGTTTCCTTTTTTCTGTCCACTTCTAGACTTCTATAATTATTTTTTGGGCCTAAGGATCCTCCTTAAGTTACCCTACAGGAGACCTGTCACAACAACAACCAAACTAGACCTCAATCACATGGAGAATACCCATGTTATGGTTGTAACCTCCTCTAGGTTACTATAGTTGGGTTAGAAGGTCCCTTCTAGGCATTTGGGCCCACTCAATCAACCTTTCCACACATTGTTGCAACAACTAATGACCTGCAGCACTTTACAGAGATATATATACACCAACTAGCATAGAAAACACCCACAACATACCTATGTACCAATGACTGAACTGCAAGGAAACTCACACTCAAAGACAAGATAAAACCATGCCAAATCATCCCCCTAGCCTCCACAAGGATGCCTAAAACTTGCATTGCCTTCTCCCAAGGAAACCACACCTAAACTCGGAGATATTCCCTCTTGGTTTCCTTTCCTCAGTCGTTGTCCATTTCAGAGTTGAATCTTTGATAGATGATCACTTGGATGTGTCTCAAATGAGGTCTAACTCACCTCTTTTTATTCAAGACTCTAAGGAAACGTCTATCCCATCTAGGCTCTTAGTTTTGTGTTAATTCTTTTTAGATTTTGCATCTTAGAAAAACATTTCTCGATAATTTATCTTAAACATAGAGTTTAAAGGATACCACATAAACACCGACATTACAATGAATGCATTTAAATTAAACATCTCAAGATACCAATAATATTTAATGGCATGTCCAATAATAACATTACAAATGGTAAAGAATCTTTCTAGTAAAGCACATTATCAACTTTTTCATGTATTTGTATTTCATTAAGAATGTCATGTTACTACTCCAAACACATGAATCACAATACATAATAATCTAAACTTAGTAATTTAAAAATGGTAATTTAGTACCTAAGCAACAAGAGAAAGGTGCACCAAAAGGTTTGTCAAAGAATCACAAATACAAGAAAGAAGTTTTTAGAGATTTTCCACAACCAAGAGTGGGTCTCCAAATCAAGTATTAAATTAAATGATTTGAAACCTAAGGAAATGTTGTTAGAGATATCCGCCACCTCTTTACCACCATCTCTGTATCCCCCTATCCATATTCTACTCCTTGCTTATGTACCTCCATGGTCTTGATCCCTTCACCACCACCATTATATTTGACATACAGTTTATTATTTTCAAGAGATATAAGACATATTTAATCCAATTTGGGGCAATATGAAAATACTTACAACAATGTAGTATGGAAAATTTTCACTTTTTCAAAATACACTTTCTCTATGTGGCACCAAAGCATGGCTCATCTAAGATTATAGGCCAAGGTAATGGGATTGTACAACTTGATGAAGAACATGCTCAGTCAATCCTACTTTATAAAGGACATGGGAGGGGTGACTCTCCAGATTTGAAGGAGCTTGTCATAGGTCAACATGTTGGGATTGAACATGAGCATCCCCACCTTGAAGTAGAGGAAGGTAACTATCCTAATTCAGAAGGCCATTAAGCCTTCTCCATGCATTGTTGGCAATAACCAATCTTGTGTTGTGCACTGGACCCATGTCTTCTCACATAAGTAGTCCACCACAACATAAAAATGGTCGTCTAGGAGATCAAAGGAAAATATTTCACATATTCAATTAGGTAGATAAATGTAATAATAATTGTCATTTATGTAATTGTAATAAAAGTAGTAATTCTTTAAAAGTTCAAGAAAATGGAACAAGAAGGGATGTTAGTTATAATTAGAACTCCCATATCTAGAGCTTGGAATAATCGATGATATAGTAAACCATGACGAACTGCACTTGCTTCTCTCGAGGCCAAAGGGGATAAATTTGATGGAGAATGAAACCCTAGATCCTTATAACCTATCCATGTTCCTTAGGGACATCTATGATAATGTTATGATGAGGAGGTACAAGATATTCAACTTGTGGAGGATTTTTACAAGGTTGACAATGCACTTGACATCATCTTCCATTAGAGCTAAGAACATATAGAGATTCTCTTTGAGTATATCCATTTCCAAATAATAGGACACTATCTACAAAAAGGACATTGGGAGATGAAGCAAAATCCAGCCATTCTTATCCCCTTTACTCTACCATCCATTTTAATAGAGAATAGAGGTCGAATTTCATCTAAGAAAAGTAACAAGGGAATTTGTCATCACTAGTGGGTTTTAAGAAAGGGGAGATCCCCCATTTATTAAAATTGAGAAGCACATCATGGAAAAACATTCCTCTACCCAACTGAAAAAAGGTAACTTCAATCCAATGCGCATCATAAGCATTTCAAAATTATTGAAAAAATACATCATCATTTCTCTCCCTCTATATGATCCCATCATGTCATAAGAGTGTATGACCAAGTTGAGGTTCCATTCCATTATGAGGCTTTTCAGAGTTCAACTGACACATATAAGATAAAAGACCTTGCCAACACCTTTTTTGTATGCACTTGGACCATACACATTTAGTAAAAATATTTGTGTTTTCATCTCCAAGGAGAACATAGTTATATTGATAACAACATCATGAACATCAATATATGCATTCCTCCAATCTATATTCCATCCTAACATTAATCAACTATCACGCACACAACTCACCACCATCGCCCTACCCTCAACGACATTGACCAACATTTTTGCATTTAACTCTGGAGCCATTTATATTTCTAAAGTCATAACTCTATGTAAGAAACAAGACAAACAAGGACATTCTCACTCACAATTATGAAGCAAATGCGACATAGAGAGTGAACTTTGCTTAGAATTTTTTGTAATGTTGTGATGTTATATAGAGATTTTCTTCTCCAATCACAACTCATGAAATGAAATTACATAAAATTTCATGGAATTAACATCAAATGAAATAAAATGAAAAGAAAAAGAAGACTTTACAAGGGAGTTGATAGTGACTCCCCAATGATCGACTTTATGGGAGCAACTAGAACCTTCCTCCCTTCTTTCGTGCTTATACTGATTATAGTCACCTAGTTTGTTGTCTGCTAACACTGATTAAGTGGTTATAATCCAATTTGGGTGTGTAATCCCCAAAAGGAGAGAAAACCCAACTCATGAAAGAGTCTTCTATGTCCCTGAGGCAAACATGAAAGAGATGAAGGGTTGATATATAGTTGTCCTCATCACCCTCTAACTCTGTTGGTATATTCAACTAATCCACAGATGACCATCCTTGGGCCCATATTATTGTTTGTGTATTATCCGCCACCTAATTTAGAGTACACTTGCCATTTCTATTTAGAAGATTCACCAAATCGAGTTGGAGATAGTAGTTTTCTCTACATCCCACCCAAGGGTCCACACCTATCCTCAATTTTCCCCATGTCCACCTTCCAAGAGAGACCTTCTTCAATCCCAATGAAGGATAGTAAGACAAATTTCCAAATAATTTAATTTTTTAACTTATATAATATTAATTGCATTATTTTTATTATTGCTTAATATACAAGCAATATCAGTCATGTTATGTGAGAATATGCATGCACATCCATGTCATGTTGGATGATGCTACAAAGATAAAAATCCAGTGAAAGCAGGGAAGCGAACAGCAGTGCAGGAGATAAAAATCCATTCGAATCTCTTGCTCTTCCGACAGATCCTCCAGAGGCTGAACAGGAAGATGCACCTCAGCTGAATACTGCAGACAATGAAGTGCCAGGTAACACTCCAAATCAGGTACCTAGCAACACTCCTTCTCCTTCATATGCTGACATTATTAAACAAAAAAAGAAGAGTTTAGACAACATGGGGTCATCAGATGAAGAAACCTTTGAAAGACCATCCAAAAAAGTGGGAAGAAGATCAAACAAGGAAACCAGGGAAGAGGAATCAGAAAGGCAGAAAACCCTAGGCAGTCAATCCACCATTGAAATGACTCTAGGGAGAAATACAAGACCAAGGGCGCCCAAGGGAGGAGGCCCCACCCCTTCAAGCGGTAAATGATGCAGATGGTCTCTTGGAACTGTAGGGGCTTGGGAAATCCCAGTAAGGCAGATGCTATCAAAGATCTCCTGAAGCTGGAATCCGTGGATATACTTATGCTCCAAGAGACCAAAATAGAAGGGGAAACCCTTCTAAACACTAGCTCAATGAAGTGGAAATATGATGCTGGAAAGGCTGTGAGTGCAAGAGGGTCGGCCGGTGGCATAGGAACCTTCTGGTCAAAAAACTCCTTCTCATTAGAAAATCACTCGGAGACCCAACACTGGATATATACAGAACTTCTCCATATTGCAAGCAATACCTCTCTAGCTCTGTTCAACATGTATGTTCCCGTCCATTATGATGAAAAGAGACAGTGTTGGAGAACACTCCTGGAATACATACAGCAAATCAATCCCTCAAACATTGTAATAGGAGGTGACTTGAATATAATTCTAGACCCCAAAGAAAAAAGAGGAGGGATTTACTCAAGGGATCCCTTTCTCAACATGGTGGAAAATCTGATTCTGCAGTGGGACTTAATAGATCACAAACCAGTAAAAGGCAAATAAACCTGGACTAATAACAGAGCAGGGGAAAACCATATCTCTGCCAGGCTGGACAGATTTCTTATCAGCAGCTCGTTAATGTTGGACAATAGGATTGTCTTCACCAAGATCCTCCCAAAACTCACGTCGGATCACAAGCCAATCCTCTTAAGCTTGAAAGAAGAAGAAGACCTTGGCCCTCTCCCTTTTCGTTTCAGCCCTCTTTGGGCTGGAAAAGAAGGCTTCTTTGACACTGTCCAAACTGCATGGGAGATAGAGGTTTCTGGATCACCAAGTTTTGTTTGGGAACAAAAATTGAAAAAAACCAAAAAAGCCCTTAAGAATTGGATAAAAAACTCTATGAAAACCCCCACTAGTCTGAGGAAGGAGGCTGTTCTCCTGCTGGAAGGTCTACAACTCGATTTGGAGGAGAAAAATCCTTCTCCCACAGATTTAGACATGGAGAAAGCAGCCCAAAGGAATACTTACAGCTCCTTCAGAAATGAAGAAGAGTACTGGCGTTTAAAATCTCGAAGCTTATGGCTTAAATCCGGGGACAGGAACACCACTTATTTCCATAGACAATGTAGGGCTCGCCTCTCTCGAAACCACATTGCAGAAATTACCTCCTCCAATGGCCAGGTGTATAAAGGTCACACTCAAATCAAAGAAGCAGCAGTAAATCATTTCCAAACTCTTCTTAGTGCAGAAAGTAACGAGAATGAGGAGGATGCATTAGAGTTTCTATCCAACATCCCAAACCTAGTCAGTAAGGAAGATAATGAAGCCCTGACAAGGTCAGCTACAGAAGAAGAAATAACCTCCATTGTCTGGTCCATGGAACCAGACAAAGCTCCAGGACCTGACGGGTTCTCAGTGCATTTCTACAGAATCTGTTGGGAGATAATCAAATTGGACCTCTTCAGAATGATAAGGGGATTCTTGAGGAAGGCTAAAGTTGGAGGCGGAATTAACTCCACCTTTCTCGCTTTAATCCCTAAGGAGACTAACCCTGGCTCCTTTGACAGGTATAGGCCGATCTCTTTATGCAACTCATCTTACAAGATCGTGGCCAAGCTAATGGCTAACAGAATTAAGCCCCTCCTCCATAAACTCATCTCTCCGGCTCAGGGGGGATTTGTGGCTGGCAGACAGATTCTAGACAACGTCATCCAAGTTCAAGAAGCACTACACTCCAGCTACGCCCGGAAAGAACAAGGTATGATCATAAAACTGGACATGTGTAATGCTTTTGACAGAGTGAATCGTTCCTTTCTGTTCAAGGTTCTTGCTGCATTTGGCTTCAGTCATGAATTTATTAATCTAATAAAAGCTTGCATTGAGAACATCTGGATAGCTCCAATGGTTAATGGAAGACCAGCAAACTTTTTCTTGGCCACTAGGGGATTGAGGCAGGGTTGCCCCCTCTCTCCCTTCCTTTACATTCTGATGGCGGATTCACTGAGCAGGAAGCTGACTCAGGAGAAACAAACAGGCTCAATTCCTGGGATCAGAATTGTGCAAGGCATTGCTCCAGTGAACCACGCTTTCTTTGCAGACGACTCACTTCTGCTTGGGGGAGCTTCCTTAAGAATCGCCAACACCTTCAAGACCATCCTACAAAAGTTCTGCAAAATCTCTGGAGCGTTAATCAGTGAGAGAAAAAGCGCTGTTTATGGCTGGAACTCTGAACAAAACACAATTGAAAGGATCGCCAGAGAGCTGGGGTTCAATGGCTATGCTGACTGGGATAAGATAAAATATCTTGGCCTTCCATTAACCAAGGGATCCAATCGAAATCACTTATGGGAAGAGGTGATCTTCAAGCTCAAGAAAAAGATAATTGCGTGGGGTGGAACCTGGCTTTCAACAGGCGGCAAACTTACATTAATACGCTCTGTTCTATCTGCAATGCCTACGTTCCAAGCCTCCCTGTCGTTGGCACCAAGTCAAATAGCTGATCTCATCTCCAGTCTGATGCACAACTTTTTGTGGAATGGAGGGCGCGGCAATAGCAATCGGTTCCATCTTGTCAACTGGAACACAGTGAAGCGTCCTTTGAATGAAGGCGGCCTTCAAATCAGGGACCCTCTACACTCCAATTTAGCTTTGGGATGTAAGATGCTGTGGCAGCTCCTTATCGATCCCTCACACCCTGTCAGCCAGATCTTTAATCGTAAGTACCTCAACAATCATTCGATAGTCAACTTTAATCCAGTGAATTCTCCCAGGGGTACGCAGGCATGGAAGCTCTGCAGCAAAGCTGTTGGCTTCTTCAGAACGCACCTTTACAAAATCCCAGGGAATGGGAAAAATACTCTGCTGTGGAGAGAGCAGATTATGGGCCATCCTCCTCTATCAGCAAATTCAGAAATCGCAGATTTAAGAGCTTGGTTAAGCTCAAAAGGAATTCGCAGAATTGAGGACATCGTTGAATGGGATCAAAAAGGCAACTGGCAGAGTTGGTCTCTGCCTGTCATACCAGCGCACTTAAACAATCAGTTAAAAGTCTTCACAGCTGCTATCTCAGACTTCACACCAGTGCACAAGGACGAGGAAGATTTCTGGGGTTGGGGAAAGACCGGGGTATATACAGCCAGACAAGGATACCTGCAGCTGCAAGGTAAGAAGGATTCTTTACATCCCGAAGCAGTGTGGAAACAGATTTGGGAAAATTTCAGCATCCCTAAGATTAATTTCTTTATTTGGACTTTGTATCACAACAAAATACTTACTGGAGAAAACCTGAACAGAAGAAATATAGCCGGCCCCCATCGATGTGTCCTTTGCAAAAACGCTCTAGAGACCTCTGATCATTTGTTTATTGAGTGTGAGATTGCTCAGAAGGCCTGGTCTATCTACTTGACTGGCCTGAATGTGAGAACCCCTACACACTGTTCGACCAGAGACATGTTCACGTCATGGAAAGCTCGATACCCCGGCAGCATTGCAGACAAATCTCTCTGGCACAAGGTTTGGATCGCAGCCCCAAAATACATATGCTGGAAGTTGTGGTTGGCCCGGAATGAAATGGTCTTTAACCAAAAAGAAACCACTGCAGATATCATAGCAGATAAGGCCAAGAAACTCCTTTTGGAAACTCTGAGACACTCAAATGCCAAAGATGACAGCTCCCTTGGAAAGGAAGAAAGGAATTGGCTTGATGGCTTCTCCCCCAAGCCAACACCTTCAGCATGTACTCGTCCAAAACACGAAGAAAAATGGCAGATAAGAGATACGCTGGACAGCTTTCAGAAGTGGTGGAAATCACAAGGAAAATGCACCATCTTTTTTTACGGAGCCTCAAAAGGCAACCCAGGCAGGTCAGGAGCAGGAGGGGCTATTTACTTTCCGAATGGGGAAAAAGAGACCTTCAGTTGGGGACTAGGGACAAAAACCAACAATCAGGCTGAAGTTCTCAGTCTTTTAAAAGCCTGCCAGCTGGCTAGGAAAGAGAATCCAAGCGAAATATTAGTGTTCGGAGACTCAGAGTTGCTGATAAAATCTCTAATAAACAAGAAAGGGCTCATGGACCCAGTGTTAAATAAGCAGCTTGCAAGAGTGAACAGATTCTTGAAGGACTTCCCCTCAGCTCAATTCTTCCACATCCTCAGAGATTTAAATACAGAAGCAGACAGGCTAGCAAACATTGGATGCACTCTTGAAATGAGCATGATCAGCTTAAATGCAGGAGAAGTGAACACGGCAAACATTCCCTAATAGGACAAGGAGTACATGTAAAAACAGTGATATGCATGAAGCAGTGACCTGAAATGTTTGTTTGGCTCTGGCCATCCCATTTCTATCAAAAATTATCCGTTCTAGTTAAAAAAAAAAAAAAAAAATCCTTATTTACTTTTTGTAAAGTCAAATTGAGCAATCTTTATTTGTTTTTTATAAAGTCAAAGTTTGAATTAAAATTTCAATACAAACATGGTTCACTGAAAATTAAAGGTTTCTTGATTTTTTTCTTTTGATTTTTCCATTTATATCTAGCATTGTTGAACCCATGAGTTGGACTTGTTAGTTAGTAACTTATGTGTTGACTTGTGAATGTCAATCTTGCTTCCAATTTAATGTCTCATTTTTAAATGTTATAATTTAGATTTTGTTTATCTAAACATTTCTACAAATCAATATTTTATTGAATTCCTCATTTCCAATAAACTGATTTTCTAACTAGTTTTTAATAAAAACATTGTGACAAACAATACACAACATAGTAAATAATGTTGTGGCTAAAGCTCAAATGAAAATAGCATTATACTCTAGGTTACATTCCACAGCCTATCTAAACCATGTTTGATAACAACAAGCCTATGATAATGTCTCAACTATTATTGAAAATCTAAAATAGACCATCCACCTCTAAATACAATACAATGGTTCATTCAAGGGAACTTGTAGGCTTTCAAGGCACTAAGTTCAGCGAAGGACACAAAATCTTAGAATGATTATGGCCAAACACAAAATCTTAAAATGATTATGTCATTTAATACTTGACAAAGGTTTGAGTCCAGTTGATAACGACTTCATATTTTACTATAAGAGCATATGATACTGAAAGAAAATGTGTAGCAAAATGATAGAAATTGCAAAAAAATTTTAAAAAAATTATTGTTTTTCATCGAGAATGCATGTATTGGTAGGGACAATCTACCATTATATAAGAGTTAAACTAATTATTTAAGACCATTAATAACATCCATTCAAATAAGAGAAAACCCAACTCAAAGATTCTTATATGTCCCTTAGTCAAACATGAGAGAGATGAAGGGTTGATATATAGTTGTCCTAATCCCCCTCTATCTCTATTGGAATATTCAACTAATCCATGGATGACCATCCTTGGGGCCATATTATTGTTTGTGTATTATCCACCACTTGGTTTAGAGTATACCTACCATTTTTGTTGAGAAGATTCATCAAATCCAGTGGGAGACAGTAGTTTGCTCTGCATCCCACCCAAGGGTCCACACCTATCCTCAATTTTCCCCATTTCCAGCTTCCAAGAGAGGCCACCTTCAATCCCAGAGAAGGACAATAAGACAACTTTTCAGATAATTTAATATTTTGACATATATAATATTAATGGCATTATTTTTATTATTTTTAATATACAACCAGCCTAGATCCATCTTAACTCTGGATCTATCAAGCACCGAGAAGGATCAAATCTCTAGAGGTGCAAACCTCTTTTTTGAGTGCAAAACTCAAGGAAAGGTTTGCACCTCGAGAGATTTGATCCCTCTCAGCACTTGATAGATCCAGAGTTAAGATGGATCTAGGCTGGTTTCAGTTGTGTGCGGCTAAGGAAAATCTATCGAACATGTGATTAATTTTATCAATAATATGTAAATACATATAATATAAATATAATCATTTTATATATATGCTAAATATGTCTAATATTTATGTGGTCATTTTAAGTTTAAAATTTTCTTAGTTACCTCAGTTTTTTGAGATGATAAATATTGTTAATAACTTTAATGATGAAATAATTGTTTTGATTGCAAAGTGACAATGTCATAGTGTTGAATGATAGAAAATGAAAATAATAAGAATGTAGTCAATTACAAATAGTCTTCATTGTGATCAATCTCAAATTATTTTCTTTTACTATTCTTATTGTCACCCTTGTTAGTTTTGTCATCTTTTCATATCGATTATATGAAAAGGACAATTGAAATAATAAACTATTTAAATATTTAGCTCGAACTATTGTACTAAACATCATACATTGTCTCTCTTGCTCTTCAATATTAATAGGTTGATTTACTATAACACAAATATTAATGTATATTGTCAATAATTTTGTGTGCTTACACTGAAATCAATGCACAATCTTAATCCATTCACTTTAAAATTAATGTACCATCAATGTACATCCAATTACATCAAATCAGAAATCAACGTCTACACTGAAATAAATGCACCTAATGCAAACAATCAAATAAGATTAGAAAACAACATCTATGCTAAAATCAATGCATCTAATGCAGGTAATCAAATAGGATTAGAAATCAACATCGACACTGAAATCAATGCATCTAGTGCAAGTAAGAAAATAATATTAGAAACCAACATCTACACTGATATCAATGCATCTAGTACAAGAAATCAAATAGGATTAGAAATCACCATCTACACTGAATTAATGCATTTAGTGCAAGCAATCAAATAGGATTATAAATCATCTACATTGAAATCAATGCATCTAGTGCAAGCACTCAAATATAATTAGAAATCAACATATACACTAAAATTAATGCATCTAATGCAAGCAATCAAATAGCATATGAAATCACCGTCTACATTGAAATCAATGCATTTAGTGCAAGAAATCATATAGGATTAGAAATCATCTGCATTGAAATCAATGCATCTAGTGCAAGCAATTAAATATAATTAGAAATCAACATCTACACTAAAATCAATGCATCCACTGAAAACAATCAAAATGGATCACAAATCACCATTTACACTGAAATAAATTCTTCTAGAGCAAGAAATCTTCTTCCCTATCTCCCCCCTTGAACTACATCTATCTTTCCCTCCATCTCTCCACTCTCTCACATCCTCCACCTTCCTTCCTCTCTCTCTATTTCTTTCCCACACATATATATATCTCTCTCTCTTCACCCTCCAACTATGTTACTATATCCCTCCCTCTCCCCTTCTCTCCATATCTCCTTCTTTATCTCGCCCCAAAACATACACACTCTCTCTCCATATCTCCCTTGTCACTTTATCTCTCTCTCCACTTCTCACTCTATGTGTATTCCTTCTTCGCTCCCTCTCCCCCCCTCCAACTCCATCTCTCCTTCTATCTCCCTCCCTCTCCTCCTCTCTCTCTCTCTCTCTCTCTCTCTCTCTCTCCTACCTTCCTCTATCTTTTCCTCTCTCTCTCTCTCTCAACATCTACACTAAAATCAATGCATATAATGCAAGAAAAATAGGATTAGAAATCACCATCCACACTGAAATCAATGCAAGTGCAAGAAATAAGCTTCCCTCTCTCCCCCCTCCAACTCCATCTCTAATTCCCTCCCTCTCTCCACTCTCTCACATCTTCTCTCTCTTCCTTCCCCTCTATCTCTTTCTCTCCCACATATATATCTCTCTCTCTATCTCCCTCTCTCCCCCTCTCTTCACCCTCCAACTATGTTACTATATGTCCTTCTCCCCCCATTCCCTCCATCTCTCCTTATTTTTCTCTTTATCCCACCCCCAAACATACACATACTCTTTATATTTCTCCCTTGTCACTCCCTCTCTCTCTCTCTCTCCACTTCTCACTCTCTATGTATTTCTTCTTCCCTCCCTCTCTCACCATCCAAATCCATCTCTATATCCCTCCCTCTCTCCTCCTCTCTCTCTTCCTTCCTCTACTACCTCCCTCTCTCTTCCCCCATCTCTCTATCTCTCCATCTCTCTCTTTTCCCTCCAATATAAAATGCAGGAGCAATAGAAAAATATGGTATTTGGCACATGTATTTAGCCCATGGTATTAAAATGGTATTTTTCCCATAGCTTCACCTAAATAAAACTTTTTTTAAAGTTTTCTTTAAATATAAAGAGGTTTATGGAATAAATATAAAAATAGGTTTTATTTACTTACCATACCTCGTAAATAAATAAAAATATACCCCCTATAGATTTCAAATGTTTACTTACACTACATTTATTTACTTACCATACCCCGTAATTTTTTTTTTTGGTATCAGGACGGAAATCGGTAACGAGAACCATACAATCATAGCTGCCACCCAAGATCACACTACGCTGTTGCCAATGAAAACTCCCTGGTGGGCATCATCCCCCACTAACAATCCGCAACTAGTTTAATAGGCTTGCGCCTGACGAGCACCCACGGGGTTTGCACTGGTGACCTTTACAAATGAGTGCCTTAACAGAACACTCGATCACCAACAAGCCGCCACCCCGTGGGTTCCCATATATATTTTACTTACCATACCACCCGTAAATAATTTACCCTACCTCTACAATAAGTATAAAAAGAGATTTTATTTATTTACCATACTCCCAGTAAATACATAAAATATACCCAGAACATTTCAAATATTTACTTACACTCCATTTCTCACATTACATCTACACATGTGCCTTATACTCCGACATATCAAAAGTTTACATTACATAAACAAAAAGGTAGAAAAAAATAAAGTGCAGGAAATCAAACTGCAACTCGTTGACACTGAAATCCTTCCCACAAATATTATTCCTTCTCACAAATATTATTTTCCAAATCAATCCAATTCAGTTCGTTGACACTGAAATCCTTTCCTACAAATATTACTTTCGAACAACTCTCGAAATCCTTTCTCACAAATATTATTTCAATATTCTCACAATCATAGAGATGCTTCCTCACAAATAAAATTTGAGACTTTGTTTGTTTTAAATTTATATATGTATGGAGAGAAATGATTTTTCATTAGGGTCCTATTACCTGAGATAGACCATGCATATACTTGATCCAAATTTATTAAATTTAATAATATTAATATTATAATATATTAATGTGACTATTAGAATTAATAATAATAATAATAATATTAATATTAGGGTTAATAATGTTTTTTTGGCATGGTATTAATAATAATTTGGCTCATGGTATTTAGCTCAAGATGTAAATATAAAAAGACATTTTATTTTTTTATTTATTTATATTTTATTTATTTACCATACCTATTTAGCCCATGGTATTAAAGTGGTATTTTTCCCATAGGCTTCACCTAAATAATTTTTTTATTTATTTATCGAGTAAATATAACCCAAAAAAAAAAAAAAAATTACTTACCCCCATGGTATTTGGCCCACTGTATTTACCCAGGGTATTAAAATGGTATTTTTCTCATAGGCTTCACCTAAATAAAACATTTATTTATTTACCATACCCCAAACATTTATTTATTTACCATACCCCCTATACATTTCAAATGTTTACTTACATTACATTTATTTACTTACCATACCCAACTTTACATTACATTTCTCACATTACATCTACACATCTCTATATGGTTTTTGACATATCAAAAGTTTACACTACATTTCTTACATTATATCTACACATCTCTATATACTCCGACATATCAAAAGTTCACATTACATTTCTCACATGACATCTACACATCCTATCTCTATATACTCCGACATATCAAAAGTTTACATTACATTTCTCACATGACATCTACACATCCTATATATTGGGCTCACATCTCTATATACTCCGACATATCAAAAGTTTACATTACATTTCTCACATAATAGCTACACATCCTATATATTGGGCTCACATCTCTATATACTCTGACATATCAAAAGTTTACATTACATTTCTCACATGACATCTAACCACATTACATCTACACATCTCTATATACTAGCCGTAGAGCGCCTCTAGGCGCAATCAATATTAGTCGTGTTATGTGAGAATATGCATCCACAACCATGTCATGTTGGATGATGCTACAATTATTCAATAAACTATTTTCAAATGTTTAACATCTAACAAAGATTTATATTTAAATGTCGACAAATTCAAAGTTTGAACAATCCTTATTTACTTTTTGTGAAGTCAAATTGAGCAATCTTTATTTGCTTTTTATAAAGTCAAATTTTAAATTATTTCTCTTTAGCTATATCTTATCAGTTTATTATGTTTTCAATCAAGAAAAGGCTTCAGAGTTTAAGAGCTATATCTTAGATCTGAGCATGTGATTCTATTAAAATTTATGAAACAAATTCATTTTTTACAACTTGTATGTATAAATATTTGATTTTGGAAGTGATGATGGCTTCTTTAGACACTTGATTAGTATTGTGGAAGAACTTTGATTATATCATTAAGGACTGTGAGTAGTTCATGTAGCAGTTGCATTGCTTATAACATATTCTCATATCCTTTCTATAAGCTATTGTATATACATTTCTAACAAATTTCCTCGAGACATTACCTATATGGTGAGTAGTTCATGTAGCAATTGTATTACTTATAACATATTTTTATATCCTTTGTATAAGCTATTGTATCTACAATTCTAACACATTTTCCCCAGGTGTTACTTATATGGTTACTGAGTGATGATGGCTTCTTTAGGCA
The DNA here is from genome assembly GCA_034641835.2 of Pinus albicaulis. NCBI lineage: Eukaryota > Viridiplantae > Streptophyta > Pinopsida > Pinales > Pinaceae > Pinus > Pinus albicaulis. Next base: position 1,727,962,035 of record CM076578.1, on the reverse strand, counting down.
CTTGATTAGTATTGTGAAAGAACTTGGAGTATATCATTAAGGATTGTGAGTAATTCATGTAGCAGTTGCATTTCTTATGAAATATTTTTATATCATTTGGATATATATAGTTATATTATGATATGGATACACATTCCCCCCAAGCGTTACCATATTTTCACTGTTGTCCAATTGTTGTTTGTGCTTTCAAAATATATTTAAGAGTTAAGCTTGTGCTATGATAGATATACCTTGAAAAATATTTTTAATCACCTAATTACGCCGTAGGCATCTTTATTTGAAAACAACCCTCCTGGGTGTCCTCATGTCATAATCTGAGCCCTTTGATCTTTTTTTAGACGATTGAAATGTCTTCCGCCCTTGGATCTATCGATTGAACTTTCAACTGACTCCTTGATTCACGTCAATTAACAGTATCTTTAACTGTCAATCTGTAACGACCTGCCTCCCATGTGATTACCTGTTCGTCTGTAACGACCGCTTCCTCATTCATCGTACCTGCTACGACGCCTGCTATGGACACCCTCCAGTGGAAACATGGTGAACGTGAGCAAGCTCTGCCAGATATCGAGTACCAGACTGAACCAGACAATGCAGGCAGGAGGTGGATTCCTGAATGATGGGATCAAGTTCATGAGATACCCTGTCGTGGGATATAACAACTACATGCAGTCCTCCTCTGGATGCCAGACTGACCCCAACACGGACCAGAATCACAAGGCAAAGATATGCCTGGCTAATGCAAATCATTTCAGGGCAAGTGATATTATCTGCGGTTGGGATTCCAGAGTGAAGGGGAGTTTTTTCTTCCACACATCCATCGCCATTCCTCTTTCTAGTATCGCCAGAGCTATTGAAGACATCAAGCAACTTCGTGACCTAAACCGTAAGGCCTTTTGTGGGATAGACTACTACAGAGGATTTCTGATGCATTTTATTAAGAATTCGGAGGCCTATTTGGGCTTTAAGGAGGACACTGTTGATAGAGAATTTTTCTACTATCGATCTCGTCAACCGAATGCCCCCAAGTGGAATGAAGATGTGATGGAAGAGATTGAGCAGCTGCTTCTGCAAAAATATGGTGGAAGACCGCACTGGGCAAAGAATCGAGTGTTTACATTCGATGGAACTACTCAAAGAGCTGTGAGTCTCGAGAAATTCTTGGACGTAAAGCAGAGACTTGATCCATTTGGGTTCTTCTCAAGCGCGTGGTCGGATGCTGTGTTGGGCACATGGAAATGGGCCAAAGTTCAGAGATGGAGAGATAGATGTGCCTTCGATGGATTGTGCGTCTGTAAAATAGATCGTCATTGCTCTCCACGGCATGGAATCTTTTGCAGACCCGATAAAATTTGGACAAGTGCTCGCGTTTGCAGGCAACAGTGAACAAGAAAATGTTTTTTTCTGTGTGAATGTCACAGAATTAGTTAATGTTTTTGTATGTTGTACCCGTAATAGGATTGGATTGAGGATTTAGAACAATTTTCTTTGTAGCATGATATTAACCAAGGTTACCTATTCGAACCATTGTACTTCAGATCATATATACCTTTGGTTGCATACTATGTAGCACTGGCAGTCACATTCATGTCCGTAAGGGGAGACTTTTACCTTCAGCTGATCGGAGATAAGTTCGAGAATTGATTTATACATTGTTTATTATGTTAATAAGATTTCGGAAACATGGTTTAATATGTAAATAAGATTTGGTAAGCAGAGACTTGATCCATTTGGGTTCTTCTCAAGCGAGTGGTTGGATGCTGTGTTGGGCACATGGAAATGGGCCAGAGTTCAGAGATGGAGAGACACATGTGCCTTCGATGGATTGTGCGTCTGTAAAATAGATCGCCATTGCTCTCCATGGCATGGAGTCTTTTGCAGACCCGGTAAAATTTGGACAAGTGCTTGCATTTGCAGGCAACAGTGAACAAGAAAATGTTTTTTTTCTGTGCGAATGTCACAGAATTAGTTAATGTTTTTGTATGTTGTACCTGTAATAGGATTGGATTGAGGATTTACATCAATTTTATTTGTAGCATGATATTAACCTAGGTTACCTGTTCGAACCATTGTACTTCAGATCATATATACCTTTGGTTGCATACTATGTAGCATTGGCAGTCATATTCATGTCCGTAAGGAGAGACTTTTACCTTCAGCTGATCGGAGATAAGTTCAAGAATTGATTTATACATTGTTTATTATGTTAATAAGATTTCAGAAACATGGTTTAATATGTAAATAAGATTTGGTAAGCAGAGACTTGATCCATTTGGGTTCTTCTCAAGCGAGTGGTCGGATGTTGTGTTGGGCACATGGAAATGGGCCAGAGTTCAAAGATGGAGAGACAGATGTGCCTTTGATGGATTGTGCATCTGTAAAATAGATCGCCATTTCTCTCCATGGCATGGAGTCTTTTGCAAACCCGGTAAAATTTGGACAAGTGCTCGCGTTTGCAGGCAACAGTGAACAAGAAAATGTTTTTTTTCTTTTTTTTTCGTGCGAATGTCACAGAATTAGTTAATGTTTTTGTATGTTGTACCCGTAATAGGATTGGATTGAGGATTTACATCAATTTTATATGTAGCATGATATTAACCTAGGTTACCTGTTCGAATCATTGTACTTCAGATCATATATACCTTTGGTTGCATACTATGTAGCATTGGCAGTCACATTCATGTTTGTAAGGAGAGACTTTTACCTTCCGCTGATCGGAGATAAGTTCGAGAATTGATTTATACATTGTTTATTATGTTAATAAGATTTCGGAAACATGGTTTAATATGTAAATAAGATTTGGTAAATGGTTTTTGTTTCATTGGTATTTGAAATTTACTGATATAATGTCATTGGCACAATCAATGTTTAATTATTAGATTTTTTTAAATTATTCTTCATAGATCAATTATTTGACACACAGTTGTGTACTTAACAACACATTTCTATTCATTCTACATTACTAAAATTGACCAAAATCAGTATAGATATCTACAACACATTTCTATTCATTCTAGATTACTAAAATTGACCAAAAGAACTATAGATATCTTTCTTAGCAACTATAGGATCTCTTTAAGAATCTTACGGCGTTTCCTTTGCAACATTTGGTGATGGTGCAATTGCTAGTTTACTTTTTATCTTGAATTGTTAATTCATGAATTGGTGGCCTCATTTCTTCAATTTTAGTTGATTCTTATTATCTAGAAAATTATCATCTAAGACAATTTCTTGCAACTTAACGACTAAAATTTTGCACTAAAAATTCTAAGTATGTGCAGGGCTTTTTATATTGATGCATCACACTATACTGCATTCGGAGGTACGAAACACTAGTGCCCCTTCACTTAATGTGCTCTAATGTGTTAAATCTCTATGCAATTCACCAGATCCATTTAGTTCCAACTTAGTCTTATTTTCCAAAAAAAAATATTATTATCATCAAATACATATCTGAAAAATACTGCTCAATTATGTAGATGAAATTGGAGTAAACTCTATTTTTGTTAATAAAAATTATCTTTATTTCCATCTATGCTAGATATATTGTACTTGAATGTATTTAAAATATCTTATTTGAGTTACATGCTGATTTCATGCTTGTTTTGTAGGATTATTAATCACCAAAAGATTTTCACCCCAATTTCCTATTTCAATATCTATAACAAGTTCTTTTATATATGTGAACAGATTATGTTGGTTTACATATATGTTTTCATAGACAATTGTTCATTTCAATATCTATAACAAAATTTAACTCTTATATTCAATATCTTTGAAACCTCCACGACCTGCTTCCATGGAAGCAAAATTTTCCTTTCATTCCTTCACGATGGCTCCTTCTCCGCAACAACTTATTTCATTATGTTGGCTTACATATATGTTTTCACCCACAATTTCCTATTTCAATATCTATAACAAAATTTTCTGGTTCAAAACTCTTATAATCAATATCTTTGAAACCTCCACGACCTGCTTCCATGTAAGAAAAATTTTCCTTTTATTCCTTCACGATGACTCCTTCTGTGCAACAACTTATTTCTTCTAGGCTACTCTTTCCTATGCTATTTCCTTACGGCATTTCTTTTGCAACATATGGTGCAATTGCTAGTTTACTTTTTGTGAAGTCAAATTGAGCAATCTTTATTTGCTTTTTATAAAGTCAAATTTTGAATTAACATTTCAATACAAACATGGTTCATTGAAAATTAAAGATTTTTTTTTTCCTTTGCTTTTGCCATTTATATCTAGCATCAACGAACCCATGAGTTGGACTTATTAGTTAGTAACTTATGTGTTGACTTTTCACTTGTAAGTTTGACTCATCTACGAGTAATTTATAGATAGTCAAACTCATCTAAGTAAAGTCATTCAATGTTGCATAATCTTGGTGAGAGAATCCCACTAGTGGGCAAATTATTTTTTCCATTCAACACTAGGTTAAGTCTATATGGTAAAAAGAAAAAATAAATAAATACATAGCCAAACATAAAATCAAGTTGCCTTAACTGAGAAAAGGGCAAAAAAATTCAATACAAGAGTATCAAATGATTCAACAATTTTGTTAACTAAAAATATAAAACACACAATAATGTTGTAGATAATCCAATTATATCTCAAAATTATGGACCCTACTATCAAACAACTACTCACTCAATGCCACTGCTCTCCATTCTAGAGAGTAAGACACTAAAAAATCATGACTTTTACTACCAACTTCAAATCTCAATAGTGATTGTCAATCTTACTTACAATTTAATGTCTCATTTTTAAATGTTATTATTTAAATTTTGTTTATCTAAACATTTTTATAAATCAATATTTTACTGAACTTTCTAATAAACTGATTTTCTAACTAGCTTTTAATAAAAACATTGTGACAAACAATACACAACATAGTAAATAATGTTGTGACTAAAGCTCAAATGAAAATAGCATTATACTCTAGGTTACAATTCACAACCTATCTAAACCATGTTTGTCAACAACAAGCCTATGACAATGTCTCAACTATTATTTTAAATATAAAATAGGTCATCCACCTCTAAAACGGAGACAAAATTTTAAAATGATTATGTCATTTAATACTTGACTAGGGTTCGAATCCAATCATTGACGACTTCATATTTTACTAAAACAGTATATGATACTGAAGCAAATGTGTACGAAAATGCCAGAAATTGCAAAAAATAAAAAATAAAAAAAATACTGTTTTTCATAGAGATGGGACAATCTGCCATTATTTAAGACCATTAATAACATCCATTCAAATAAGAGCATAACTCCGTTTATGGTTTGCAAAGATGAGGCGTTTGCCGTGAGACAAGTATGTGCTCACAACTCTGTCAAGTACAAGTTGAAGTTAGCAACATAATCATGTATGTGGTGTGTTAATTACGAATAAAAAATGGTTATGTTGAATTATACATTAAAAAGCAATGGAGGAACGAAGGAGGGTGAGTTGCACCTTCAGTTAAAAGTAATTCTGTTGAATCGCTCCTCTTTCAAAATCTGCTTCTCAAAACTGTTAATTGTTATGCCCAGGAATTCATAAACCGTTGCATTCTCTGCTTGCATGCACAAAAGAATATATAAAAAAAAGGCAGTGAATGAAATGTCATATTGATTGAAGCTGTTCACAACTTTCATTGAATCTTTTTGACTGAAAAACACTCACTGCAAGTCTTCTTGTCAACGATCAGCTTTCACAGCTTTCTCTCCATAGTAAATATCCCGCAGGACGGAGGAGAATCCGGTATTCCCATTAACATACTTTTCCAAGAACCGTTTCTCTTTGTTTGTAACAATATGTGGGGAAATCCTCTCTGTCTTCAACAGTTGCATGGACTTCAAGGCCTCCATTACCCTATACCAAGAGATTATCCTCGTCTCCAAGTTGCATGACAACAGAGAGGAACATCTAACAAAATCATCCAATGGAAGCCCCAGTGATTTGACCAGAAAATCCATTTTTCGTTTCAGTGTTTCCTCCGAGTATGACAGAATCCACGGTGCCCCACTTGACAATTTGTAAATTTGTTTTTCAGAGAAGCCTAAACTGCTCAAAAACTGCAGTTTTCGATCTATCTTTTCTTTTCCCTTTCCTAGTAGAAAACGCGTGGCATGTCCAAATATATGTGATCCCTTCTCAAACCCCAAACCCTCGGCCACTTTAAATGACTATATAACTTTTTCCTCCGTATACGTGAGGAAACGGGGTTCCCTTGCCAATAACTTCGATAACGCATCGCCCTCAATACCCAATATTTGAAACAGCGAAAACGCGGATTTAAGCTTATCCTCACTCTGATCGAGAATTTTTGAATTGGTATAAATAATCTTGCAGATGTCCTCTGTTTTTATGATAGGCCTTCGGAAGTTGAGTCTGGACTTTAAGTCTCTTTCGGATTTATATAAGAAAATCCCAGGGTTGCAGAGGACCGCCTTTCGAATCTGAGGGATGGTCAAACCACATTCACTTAACAACACCAACCCTTCTTCCAAATCCTGGCTTGGTTTACGCAGCAAGCCCTTGCGAAGTTTAAGGACTTTTGAAACATCTTTCTCTGTCATACCGCATTTTTTGATGAAAAAATCTGTTACAACGTCCCCATCTGGTCGAGTTGGGGATGGGGTTACTGTTTCCGTGCAGAATTTGGCGATTTTTATGTGGGGATTTGCATTAATTGCAAGAGGACGAAACAGCAAAATTGGGGTCGATACTAGTGGGACTTTGTTCATTATCAGACGTTTCCATATTCGCTGAAGAGACATTATCTTTGCAACAGTGAAATCGCAGAGTTAAACGCACCCTTGCTGAAACTAAAAGGATAAACAGAGAAATAAGTACCTGGAGGAGCCCGCTGGAATGGATCTGGATAAATATCGCCGTAGACGGTTCGGAGGGCAAAATGTTTTGGAAGACCAGAAGTGAGCAGGGTATTGTTAGGATTTAGGGTTTTATTTGAGTTAAAGGATATTCGGTGGTGAGATGAGAGGATTAGGGTTTTGTGAGGATTCAGGAATCCAATGCGGTGAGATGGAAAAAGGATATGGATGTTTCCATCGGGCGCAGAAAAGTGTGGGATATATATAGCCAAAGTTTCAAGTTATTTTAGGCCAATCTCGATTAAAAAGAGGATTATAAAAGAAATTTGCTTGTTTCAAGACGTGCAAAGATAATTTAAAGAAGAAATGGAAGATTTGGGAAGATCATTTAATTATGAATAAAGCTAAAAACAAACTCATAATTAAATTTTAGAATTTGAAATTAACTAGACCAGCCTAACCTCAGAGGGATTAAATCTTAAGAGGTGCAAACTTTTACTCAAGTTTTGCACTCAAAAAAGAGGCTTGCACCTCTAGAGATTTGATCCCTCTCGGCTCTTGATAGATTTAAGATGGATCTAGGCTAGTTTATTTATATTTATATTTATTTACCATGCATTGTTTATTTACCATGGTATTTGGCCCATAGGCTTGGTATATATTTAGATGTTGATTTATAATCATATTTGATATATTTTTATGTATTTACCTCTTTTATATGGAGTAAATATTAAAAGAGGTTTTATTTATTTACCATACCTCCAGTCTATTTATATTTTTATTTATTTACCATACCTCTCAAGTAAGTCAAAAAAGAGGTTTTATTTATTTACCATACCTCCAATTTATTTATATTTTTATTTATTTACCATACCTCTAGAGTAAGTGTAAAAAGAGGTTATTGAGACATTTCAAATGTATTTCAAATGTTTACTTACATTGCATTTCTTACCTTACATTTCTCACATTACATTTACACATGTGCCTTATACTCTGACATGTCAAATGTTTACATTACATTTCTCACATTACACCTACACATGTACCCTATACTGGCTGTAGAATAATTCAAAAAAGCTAATTAAAAACAAACAAAAAATAATGTTGGAGCGTTTGAATCGTTTTTATGATGGTGGAAATGGATTCAACACCATCAAGAACATAAAAAGAGTCAAGTCCCACTAGCACAATCGGTTGAGGATGGGCCTCGTCAAAAGGGCGACCTAGGATCAAACCTCACGGAGTCTGTTGCGCTCGTGCTGGGGAGAGGAGACAAGTTAAACCCAATTTTCTTAGTGTTGGCATGGCCCAGGCCGAGTGTGATCCTTGGGTGATTTTGACGGATTAGATGCCCCTAGGTTGTGGTTTCTCAAGCCACGGGTCAAGCCTTGCCCCTGGGTTGTGGTTTCTCAAGCCACGGGTCAAGCCTGATATAATCTCTCGTGAACTTAGAGCACTTGACAAACAAAAAAAATTACATAGAACTTAAAATTAAAATTAAAAAATAAAACTAATAATTAAACAAGCCTAGAACTTTCTTAACTCTGGATCTATGAAGTGTTGAAAGACATCAAATCTCTTGAGGTGAAAACTTATTTTAAAGTGAAGAGATTTGATCCCTCTTTGTGCTTGGTAGATCAAAAATTAAAATGGATCTAGACTAGCACAAGAAATGCTTTACTTCCCACTATTAAGGAAATATCAAACATCATATTATAAATGTTGACACCTGATATTTGGGATTAGGTAAATACATATAAATATTGTAAATAGAAAATAGGGATAATTAGAAGATGAAGAGACATTGTGATCAGGTGCTCAGTATTATGGTCAAAAATCAAAATTCTGAGAATGACGTTAAACATGAACGACCGTGTAGTGCTCATCGTTCTGAATCTGGCACAACTTGTTTCGTGCGAAATTGACTCTGTATGCTCCCAAAAATTAGTTTTGTTCGATTTGCTATAAATAAAAAAATGATGGCAAAGAGCCCAGTGAGCAGTCCATATTGCTGACGTGGCATGTTGAGTGGGCAAGGTCAAATTTGGTCAATTTCCTCCGTCGAATGTGGAACTGCCAAGTGGCAGCATCTGGTTGGTTCAAATTTTTGGTGATTTGGCAATTTGTGAGTGGTTGAAGTGTGGGCCAATGAGGAGGAGGCATGTGGCTTGGCCTGGGGCCACCACGTGCCTCCGCACCCTCCCCACCCCATGGTGGCTTGGCCTGGGGCGACCACGTGTCCTCCCCCCTCCCCACCCCATGGTGGAGTAAAAATTTGTCATAGGATCGGAAGGGCCAGCGGGGGTTGAACACAAGACCTCTGCCCCACTAGCGCCACATGCTAGCGCCTACGCTATGCATTAGATATTAACCATAATACTATGTCGTAGATATTTCAATGTTAAATGTTGCACCGACAAGGGGACTAGGCGCCAGCCCCCAGCACATGACCACGACCTCAGAACCACAGTGGAGCACATAAACCTTAAGCGTGGGATTAACCACTAATCACCATTTATTAACGTTAATCCATCATTGAGTAACACTAATACAGATTATCCACAAAGCATCGAGTTTAAAGGTTAAGCAGGTTTAATTATCACTAACTGCATTTAATTAACTTAATGCGGATTAGTTTGGCGGTCCGCCAAATTCGGCAGAACTACTACTTTGGCGCCAACTAGCCCGAATTAACTCTAGTTAGTTAAATTTATGCAGGAAATTGTGGGCAAACTGTTGGAGGTCGTAACTCAGTGAGTTTTCGACCAAATCAGGAGAAAAAAGAGCCTAAGGTACCATTTTGAGTATTCTGAACTCATTGGTGCAAGTTTCAGGAGCAGAAAAGCATTGTAAATATATCATTTTGCAAATTTGAGCATAATAGAGAGGCCCAAGCCATGGAAGCTGGACCAAGGAGATGTAGCCCAGGAGGGGTGAACTCCTTCATCAAATCTGTGTGTTTATGTGTTGTATGGTGATGTACTATACTTTTATTTGATGTTGTTCAATCTTTCTTTTATGTTAATTTGTTCATAAACATAACATAAAAATTACGCATGAGACTCAATCACTTGTAAGAGAACTTGAACCCTTAAGCACATATAAGACATTGGTTTCAAAATCTGAAAGAGGAATTAGCACATCATAACTAGCATACCTTATTCAGATCACGTTGGGAGATGAAACCCAAGATTCTCTTCCTCCATGTATATATCTATGATCAATCTTAATGCAAGAATACAATTCACTTTGAGGAGTTACCTCCTGGCCTGACATGGTATCAAAGCTAGCCCCTTTTTTTGGCTTCCTTTCTGCCCTTGCAACTCCCTCTTGCCTCTATTATGCATATTTTGTAGAACTGACACCTCTGCCTTCTAATCGACCATACCTCAGCCTTGAGTCACTGCCCCATAGTGGTATGGAAATGTAATTGATCTGAGATTCCTTATTCTGTGATATTATCATTGTATATTGAGACTGCTTGTCGTGGGACAAGTATCTCTCATTTTGTAGGCTCCATCGTTTACATTGCTTTGCTACACGAGGGCTAACTATATGATTGGCTTTCTATAGCTACAGTGTGCAGCACTGTGTGTTGGCAAGGCTCCTTGCCAACATCGATAATCAGATTCGACCATTTCTCTCAACCATTGTTGGGTAGATTTGACCAAACGTTTGACTCTTCACACCTCCATTCTAGTTTGACTAACACACATCGAGTTTAGAGATCAGTAATTATCTACAAGGCTATGGCTCTAAGATGTGCATTTCTTCCAACAAGGGAGACGCGGCTCTTAAGCGCTCGGGATAATGGCTTCGTCACCTCCCGTTCTGAGACCTGCTAACACACAACGATTTTGCTCACTTGAAGCCTGGGTATACGCTTCATGACAAAGTAATACGTCCTGCTGAGGATCAGACGAATCGGTTGAGTTGTTCCCCATATGAGCATCTCGGGTGGCCTCATTTGCAGTAGATAATTCATCATGTATTGCTTCAAAATCTTGTACAGAAAGGTTGGTCGATATATTGCAGAGAAAGGTTGGTCAATATATTGCAGAGAAAGACCAGTCGATATATAGCTTCAAAATCTCTTTGGACCGAATGGTTTATTGACTCTGTTATGATATATATTTCTCAATACTCCTTTTTTGAAGACTGATTGATAAATTGAATGACAAAGGTGTGAAATTTTTGTATGGTGAATGTATTGGTTTGTATATAGTGTGAATGTATGTTGTTATATGTTGGATGGTGGATATATAATACATGACCTTTGAAGACTATATGCTCCTTTATGTGTTGATTTTTTTAAGGGTCGTATTGTATATGGATAATATAGGTGATGATGTTTTGGAGACATAGCCACTGAATTTTATTACAAATACATCAATTTTTTTGTGCAACCACTGAAATTTTTTTAGGCCAAATCAGTTTTTTCTGATGCATTCACTAATTTCTATTGTGAGAATAGTTCTCACCGGCAAAGAGAACTATCATGAGTGGTCTTGGAAGATAAAACACACCCTTGTTTTCAATGAGTTGTGGAAAGGGGTTTGTGAAGGAGGAGACAATGCACTTGCAAATCCCACTTCAGACAATAGCAAATTTATTGATCAAACGAGAACTATTACCTCAAAACAAGAACTCTAACAACAAAACATCAAAAAATAGCCTGAAAACGAAACGTGTTATTCTAGAATAACCTTTTTTTGGGGTAAATTTTCATCATTTTTTAAAAATGGAAGTAAAAGTCAATTTTTTTTTGTGCAAAAAACACCGTGAAAACAAAAAATGTTGAAATAAAAATTTTAAAATAATAAAAATTTATATTAAAATAAAAATGAAAAAAAAAAAAACAAAATTCAATTTTTTTTTAATTAAAAAAATTAAAAATTATATATATATATATATATATATATATATATATAATTTGAATAAATAAATAAATAAATTTTAAAATACAAATTAAAAAACATTTTTTTAATTTAAATTTAAAAATAAATTAAAAATGAAAAATGAAAAAAAAAGAAAAAAATTATAAATGATAATGTGATTTTCCAAAAGATTTATGATAAATTAGATATGGATCACAAAAGTTTAAACTCTTGAAAAAAAATTAAATTAAATTTAAAAAAATAAAATAAAATAAATAAATAAATTTATAAAGAAATATTAAATTTTATTAAATTAAAAAAAAAAAAAATAATAAAAATTAATGGAGATCTAAAAGAGAATGGTTAGGGCATCAACCTACCCATCAAATGTGCTACAATAGACCTCCAATCATTATGTTACCCTTCTCCAGCAGGGTTGCCTTTCTGATGTCCACTTCTAGACTTCGATACTCACTATTTGGGCCCAAGGATCCTCCTTAAGGTACCCTACAGGAGACCTCTCACAACAACAACAAAAAAACTAGCCCTCAATCACATGGAGAATACCCATGTTCTGGTTGTGGCCTCCTTTAGGTAAACTATGGTTGGGTTAGGAGGTCCCTCCTAGGCCTTTAGGCCCACCCAATCAACCCTCCCACACACAGTTACAATAACCAAAGACCTGCAGCCCTTTACAGAGATATATATACACTAACTAGCATACAAAATACCCACAACAAACCTTTGTACCAACGGTTGAACCTGCAAGGAAACCCACACTCAAAGACAAGAGAAAACCACGCCAAATTGTCCTCCAAGCCTCCACAAGGATGCCTCAGACTTGCGTTGTCTTATGCCAAGGAAACCACACCCAAACGCAGCGATATCCCCTCTCTAACTCGGCTTCCTTGCCTTTTCTTCCTTACTACCTCGCACATTGTCCATTTTAGAGCTATATCTTTAATGGATGATCACTTGGATGTGTCTCAAATGAGGTATAACTTACCTCTTTTTATACAAGACTCTAGGGAAACGTCTAGCCCATCTAGGGTCTTCCTTAAGCTAAGCTTACCCTTCTTCTTGAGCCACCTTTGTCCATGCTTAACTTCAAAAAATAATATCTTTATTTCTACAACTCGGATTTCGACAATTTTCAATGCCTCTGGTTCGTCTCGAAATCCTCTATCATCTTCATCCATCACATGTAGAAATATCTCCATGGTTTTGGCCCCAACATCGATGGGTACAAAACCCTAAGCCTGGGTTTCAAGCCCACAAAAGACTTTTGTGTGCCAACTCCTCCAACAAACATCAAGCTTAGGGTTTGGAGTACCTCCCAAGCTACAAATCTCAACACTCTCTCTTGGTGATGGAGGTACTTCCAACACTAGGAAGTTTCCACCATCATCACCAACAACACTATCCCATATGCAGTCCATCACTGCAACATACTATGTAGAACGAACCCTGCAATCAATCTCGGTAGTGCCTTTGCATTATCACATTTGAACCCAAAGATTCCAAACCTCCATAGGGTTGCTCCCTTTGAGGTGTAATATTCCCAAATGGGAAATGCAACAATACAATGCAGAATGATGGAAAAATAATGTAGATCATCATTTATATAGCAAAAGGCTAATCTGGATACCTTTCATATGTTATTACAACAGCAAAATATACATGAATAATGGGCCATAAGATGCATAACAAGAAAGTACAAGTCTCCAATGAAGAAATCCCTCAATATGAGGTGTTGCAACCATATATAAAAGCTGGAAAACCCTTACAACGTTATTTTATTGGCTTTGAAACAACAGTATATTATACATCATATCTAGAGAAAATATGTGGCTCAAAAGATAGATCTATATCAAATCCATGCACTATACAAGCTCCTCTATAGAACCCCCTTGGGGTTTTCAGCAAAACACCAAGTACAAGATGTAGATCTGAGATCTAAGACTGTAGATCTACTGAAAAATACAGATCTGGAAAGTGTGGCTAATCCGACATGATCAATCGAATAGCCTCCTCCAATAGATCTTCAAAGTGAAGGGCAGATCCCTAACACTAGAAAATCAGCTCTCCATGTGCCAAATCACCCTGCAACTACACCTACAGAAATAACGCAGATATAGAAGTAAACTGCGTTGTAGGGATCAAAATAAGGTTGGCCTTATGCCAAGATCTGAAAATGATGCTCAAGCCCTCCAATATTGTCCTCCCAATGAAGTGGAAACCTCCTCCACTGAAAAGGAGCACTGAAATGGTCTAGATCTGAAAGATCTAGTCTCCACTTGTTGCAGCTTGCAAAAACAACCAAACCCTCAATAGGATCTACATTGTAGTTGTAAGAAGAAGCTTGGCCCTAAGCCAGATAGTGGACGATGCAATACAAACTCTCCCAAGAGCTACTCAATGGGAAGAGGTGGGATTCCCGACTAGGAACACCCAATGCTAAACAACATTCAATCTCAGCTAAACAACAAGAGAAAGATATATGTCTAAACAGACCATATATTCAGAAAAATATCATATACATCGACCCTTCTAATGTTGCCATCCCCTTCCTTTTATACGACAAGAGCTTGCAAACCCTAAACCACTTCCAATGAGATCACTTCTTTCACACAAGGTGTCTCCATCTAAAATTTTGTGTTGTCCCTCATTGATGGCCACTCCTCCATGAAAGCGATGTAGATTTGGTCAAGATTGACCCAGTCAAAATGTTCCAGCCCCTTTCACACCTAAGGATGCTTGATTTAACAGCCAAGATTTATCCTTTTCACATTTTTCATTGATTTATTCATTATTAAGGAGTATTATGGACCTCCTTTGCTCTTTTATTCTTTAAACAAAGTAATGAAACAAAAATGAATATTCCAATTAGCTCATGACTAATTGGGAATATTACATGAGGCTAGACTCCCTCTAAGCCTACACGATCTCCACTGGCTCAGTCCTGCAAGTAATCATCCTCCTAGATCAAATAAAACTCATGAAAATCCTTCCAATCTCAAATATGCAACATCACGATCCAATGAAGACTCTATCCTACCAATCTGCATTCCATCACATGAATTTATCTCGATCATTCGGATATCATCCATGCCAAAGAACTCCTCGAGTTGTCCTAACCATCCATGATAAGTCATGGGAATTCCATGATGAGAAACCTGCCCTACAAAAAAGTATTGTTCACTAGGCTCACCACCATTCCACTAAAACTCCCAGCCAATCTCACTGCTAAGCCAGTCAAGACCACATCTCTGTGTGTTCAGTTGAACCCTCTACTCCATGATCTAGACACCCACAACTCCATATGCGTTGCTTTGTTGTGCACACTCTGATTCACTGACACTTCAAAGTAGCTCTAATACCATGTTTTTTTACACGATACTGGTGTCTAAGATAGAATCTTAAATCACTAATGCTACCAAACCAAGTATCACAACATATTACAATGGAATATAAATAACAGTAAATCACACATGCACAAATATAGACAACTTTTAACAGATTTTCAACCCAACTTCATTATATAAATAAAACTTAATAATACAACAGTCTAGGGCTCTTGTACCAGCGATAATGGCACTCATACATCCACTGATACAAGATATACAAAACTGGCGCTTGGTGTCAGTCCATCGACAACCAATCTACCCTCAATAAGATACTCTAACCATCTCGCTTTAGCACGCTCTCTCAACTCCTCTCGGCCATACCATGTATCTGCCCGGTCCTTCGGATCCTTATCTACAACATTGCCTCTATCAACGATCCAAGTCCATCTAGCCACTGAACCTCGGCTCAACAATCTTCTCTCACATTGATGGTTCTTCCATCAACACATTGAGACTCTTGTTGAGTTTTTCACAACTCCGTTTGTGAACAACTCACAACTTCAAATTGTTACTCCTTAGCTACTCGAGGACTTTAGCCCACTATATGTTGAAAATGGCACCAAGAAATATCTTGATTTAATTTTCCCTTTAATTAAATTAGGAGAAAATTGTAATTCCACATGAGAAGACAACTTGTACGAGTTAACTAAGTTAGTTTGAATTAGATGGTTCATTTAATTCGAGTTGAGGGCCTAACTTGAGTCATGTAGAGTGGTTCCTACTTTATATGAGTCTAAGTTGAGTTTATTTTGAGTTGTAATTAATTAATTCAGTAAAATTAAGTCAAAGTTGGTTAAACTAGTTCCAATTGTTGGAGGAACTAGTAGGAGGTCTAGAAGTGGGGTGCGACTTCAGTGTTCAACTAGTTAACTGATAAATCAACCATAAATAACTCATGCATGCATGAAATACGAGTTACCCATTTGAGATTGAAGTTAAAGGGAATTTTACTATCAGTTTTATAATCATCCAAATTGTACATGTGGTGCATGCAGTAAGAGGAAGGCCTATGGAGGATTGCATAGTTTTGAATTGGGATTTCCCTAATTAATAGGGGGTTAATTCCTTTAGAAACTATGCAAGGAAATAGGGACTTGGGCAGGCTTGTATTTGGTTAAGTATTGACCAGAACTAGCTTGTGAAGGAGAGAGATAGTTTTTGATAGTGCAGAGTTTGCTCGGGCTTGAGCGAAGCATCGTAATCTTCTCAATTTTTATGACTAATGCAATATACATATAAGAAGGGTTTTTAAGTGTGGCTTTCCCTTAGAAATCATTGTGTAATGTGTGATTGAATTATGTCTATTCTATGCTTCATGATTTCATGATCATTTAATTATTTCCGCAGTTGGTAGAGTAGATTCAAGTCTTTTGATTTAGATAAATTTCATTAGCAGTTTGAATCTACAACGAATTTCTACATGGTATCGAAGCTGAAATCACAATAGAAGAGAAGAATTTGAAGTTGTCCTTGTAGGATCGAATTTGCATAATCAAATATTCAGAACTAACAAGATGGCCTTCTATGGATTAAGACTCGAATATGCCCTTAAGGGTAGTGCGAATTATATTGCTTGGAAGGACGGGATCGAGGCAATTTTGGAAGATAATGGGTTGAAGGAATTTGCAGATACTAATATTCCAAAACCTCCAGCATCTGATGCTCGGGATTTGTAGATTGGAAAAAGTTTGTTGCAAAATCAAGGAGGATCATATTGGAAGGAGTTTGAGATCATATTGTCTCGAACCTCCATGAGAAGGAGGCTCCATATATAATGTGGAAATCCTTGATAGACCTGTTTTAGAACACCAATGATCACAGGAAGTTGGCACTGAAGGACAAGCTTTGGAAAATCAAGATGGAAAAGGGAAACACAATACCACAAAACTTGAGCAAGTTTACCCAATGTCGGGATGAGCTTAGGAGTGTCGGTATTACAGTTGTTGAAGATGATTTGGTCAACCTAACACTTCTATGCTTTCCAAAGAGCTAACACAACTACCATGATTCATTAAATGGGAAGGAGAATCTACCAAAATGGGAACGTTTGTGGTCCGACTTGGTGCAAGAAGAGATCATGTGGAACACCAAAGATGGAACCTCATCCAAGCATGATGATGAGGATAATTATTCCTTTGATGGAAAGGCAAAGAAATTGAAATGGAAGAAATACCAATCCAAAGGAGATTCTAGTCAAGCAGGGAAGGACAAAGACTTATCGAAGATTAAATATTTTCATTGTCATGAGTTCAGACATTATGCCAGGAACTGTCCGCACAAGAAGGTCGGTAAGAAGCCCTCGGGAGGAGCAGCAGGTGAAGCTCTAGCTTTACAATTCGAGTTGGATTTCACCCTCATTGCATGCATGGTAACATTGATGATGGGTAGTGTGTGGTATCTGGATAGTGGAGCCTCATTCCATATGACAGGCAACAAAGAGTTTTTGAATGAACTGGAGGAGAAGGACCTCCATATGCACATCGAGATGGGAGAAGATGGAAGGTATAACACGACCGGTATTGGCACTATTACTTTTCAGAGGGAGTCTGGTTCTCCTTGCACATTAAAATATTTCATGTATGTTCCAGGTGTGAAGAAGAAAATAGTTTCAGTCACTACATTGGAAGACCGTGGTTGCAATTTGCTATTTAGCAAAGGAAAGGCTTTCCTTCGTCACATTGCCACGGGACAAGTGAAGCTCATCGAGGTTCGGGTTAAGAACCTCTACAAATTATATGTAGAAGATTGTGTTGTCTTGAGCATGAAAGAAGAGAAGGTGCGGAGCCGAGACATCGATGAATTATGGCATAAGCGACTTTGCCATTTGCACCATGGATATTTAACGATCATGCAACATATTTCTACTGGACTTCCCAAGGGTGCACTAGAGCAACGAGATACATGCAAAGGGCGTACATTAGGGAAGTACACCAAAGCCACATTTCATGATAAGGACAATAGAGCACAAGTGGTCCTCGAAAGAGTTCACTAAGATGTGTGTGGACCTTTCTCGATGGCCTCCATGGCCAAGTACAGGTATTATGTTATATTTGTAGATGATTTCTCACGTAAGTGCTGGATTTTCTTCATGCAAAGGAAAGGCCAGACATTCTCCAAATTTTGTGAATTTAAAGCACTTATTGAGAAAGACACTAGCCGGAAAGTGAAGCCTCTCAAGAGCGATAACGATGGTGAATGTGTGTCGAATGAGTTCAAGAATAAAAGGCATTCGACGGGAGTTGAAAACACCCCATAAACCATAACATAATGGTGTGGCTGAGAGTAAGAACAAGAGTAGTGTGGGAGATGCACGGGTGATGTTGCATGATCAGGGCCTACTGTTTCACTTGTGGGATGAAGCATGAAACACATCGGTATATGTGCAGAACAAGAGTCCTCATCGGATTATCGGAATGAGTACACCAGAAGAATATTTTTCAGGTAAGAAACCAAATGTGACACATTTCAGGATCTTTGGTTCATCAATTTACTGTCATGTTTCCAAGGATGCAAGGAAAAATTTAGAATCAATAGCAGCGTTGGGCATATTTTTGGGGTACAATAATACACCTCACAACTATCGGGTGTACCTTCCATCTCACAGGATGGTAGTTGCTCATAGAGATGTGAAGTTATATGAAGCGAAGGCCATGAGATGTTCCCTTGAGAGGGAGATTCAGTTGTATGCAGATGAGGATATTTAGCTCCAAAGGAAGAACCTTAGGATGTTGTGGAGTAGCCACAAGAAGATGAGCAAAGAGTGGAAGCACCCACTCATGCAGAGACATCCAAATATGGAAGGAAGTGCACCAGGGAAGCTGGCATATTATTTCATGATGCTAGAGAGAATGTGGAAGCAACCACATCTCATCACTGGAAGGGGAGGTCACCAGATCGATACACTCTCTACATGGCTCTGATGAGAAAGAGTGTAGAGATTGAGCCATCCTCATTCGAGGAAGCAGTGCAACAACCAGTATGGGTTGATGCCATGGTAGAGGAATATGATTCCATTATTAGGAACAATTCTTGGTAAGTGGTCCCAAGGCCAGTGTAAAATTCAGTGGTAGGTTCCAAGTGGATCTACAAGGTGAAGCAAGAATTAGATGGGAGTGTCGAGAAACACAAGGTCAGATTTGTGGCCAAGGGGTTCTCTTAGGTGGATGGAATTGAATATGAGGGGACCTTTTCTCTAGTAGCAAGGTACTCTTCAATCATATCAATTCTAGCACTTTTAGCATAGATGGGATATAAGATACATCAGATGGATGTAAAGACAACTTTCCTCAATGGAGTGATTGAGGAAGAGGTGTACATAGAGAAACTAGAAGGATTTGAGACCTTCAACAGAGATTCGCATGTGTGCAGACTCAAGTGAGCCTTGTATGGATTGAAATAAGCACCCCGTGCTTGGTACACCAGGATCGAAAACTATTTCACTAGGTTGGGCCTCACCAAAAGTGAAGCAGATGCAAACCTTTACCACATTGTCGTTGAAGGTAAAATTTTGATTATAGTATTATATGTCGATGATCTAATTCTAATAGGTAATGAGAAGCTGATAAAATATTACAAAGAGGATTTGGAAAGATAATTCAAGATGAAAGACATGGGGCTAATGCATTATTTCCTTGGTTTGGAAATTTGGTAAGGAGATGGGGAACTATATACCAACGAAATACTGAATAAGTTTCACATGGAGAGCAATAAACCCATGGAGACTCCTCTAGCAGGGAATTGGAGGAAGGAGGATGTTACTTCAGGAGAAGTGGTAGAGGCCACCATTAACAGGCAGCTTGTGGGTTCACTTATGTAATTGGTGAACACGCGACTGGACATGTGTTATGCAGTTAACCATCTTAGTCAAGAAATGGTTAAACCAACCAAAATCTATTGGAATGAAACTAAGCATGTGTCGAGATCCCTCATGGGAACCACTAAGATGCAACGCTTCATAGATGAATATTGGGTAGGGATTCCATTAGAAAGGAAGAGCAGATCAGGGAGAATCTTCATTATTGGGTCAACAACAATTTCTTGGTACAGTAGGAAACATAGATCAGTTGCACTCAGTTCAGTTGAAGCATAGTACATGGTTGCTAGTCAAGAAACTTGTGAGGTTATCTGGATGAGGAAGATCCTTGTGAGGTTATTTTTTTAGTATATGGATCCTATAGTGATTTACTATGACAATTAGAGTTGTATCAAACACTCTGAGAATCTATTTTTTCATGATCGGTCCAAGCATATCGACATCTGATACCACCATCTACGAGACTGTGTGCAGAGGTCGATCATGTTGCTAGAGTACATTCCTACAAAGGAACATGATGCAATTATCTTGACTAAGGCATTGTCAAGAGGCAAATTCGAGTTCCATATAGGCAAGATTGGGGTATCTGATAATCTCGTTCTTGTTGAGAGGGAGTGTTGAAAATGGCACTAAGAAATATCCTAATTTAATTTTACCTTGAATTAAATTAGGAGAAAAATGGAATTCCACATCACAAGACAACTTGTACGAGTTAACTACTTTAGTTTGAATTAGTTGGTTCAGTTAATTCAAGTTGAGGACCTAACTTGAGTAATGTAGAGTGGTTCCTACTTTACAGGAGCCCAGGTTGAGTTTATTTTGAGTTGTAATTAATTAATTTAGTAAAACTGAGTTAAAGTTAGTTAAACAAGTTCCAAATTTTGGAGGAACTAGTAGGAGGTATAGCAATGGGGTGCAACTTCAGTGTTCAACCACTTAACTGATAAATCAACCATAAATAACTCATGCATGCATGAAATACGAGTTACCCAGTTGAGATTGGAGTTAAAGGGAAGTGTACTATCAGTTCTATAATCATCCAAATTGTACAGGTGGTGCATGTAGTCAAATGAAGGCCTATGGAGAATTCCGCAATTTTGAATTGAGATTTCCCTAATTAATAGGGGGTTAATTCCCTAAGAAACAATTTAAGGATATAGGTACTTGGGTAGGATTGCATTTGGTTAAGTATTGAACGGGACTAGCTTGTGAAGGAGAGAGATATATTGTGTTAGTGCAAAGGTTGCTCGGGCTTGAGCAAATCATTGTAATCTTCTCATTTTTTATGACTAATGCAATCTATAGATAGAATGGGTTTTTAGTTGTATATTTCCCCTTGAAATCATTGTGTAATGTGTGATTGAATTTTGTCTCTTGTATGCTTTATGATTTCACGATCATTTAATTGCTTTCGTAGTTGGTAAAGTATATTCAAGTCTTTTGATTTAGATGAATCTCATTATCAGTTTGAATCTACAAGGAATTTCTACACTATAGTCTTCTTGTGTTGCTCCAATGAAGACTAACATAGGGTATGGAGGGTTGCTAGCTATCACCGGAAGATGTCCATCTCCCACAATGAACATAGACTAGGAGTATTGCCCATCTTCTGCTGTAGATGTCCTTCTCCACGCGGAGAGTCTAGGGCTTTTCAAGCTGCTCCTGGATGACTAGACCCTTGAGCTCAACAACTGCCACTTTAGCAACCACCTAAGTCCATGAAGATGGTGCACATCGGTCTCCAACTTGGGCATTATCATGTTTTCCTCCAACATACCATAAATGTCCAATCCACTATCTACACTTGGTACACTCTCACGCTACCCTCCAATAGACCATGAATGGCCAATCCTTGTTGTAGCATCCACACTCTGGTTAGGGAAGCCATACCTAGGATCACCCTTCCTCTTGGATGTGAACAGACTTCACCAATATCCCAATGCTTAGAAACTCATCCAACTAGCATACATCCATCATCAAGGAGACATCTACAACTTCTTGTTGTTGCCACCTTGTCTTAGGGTTCTATGCATACTGTTGTAGCTTCCATCACTGGTTAGGGCATCAACCTACCCATCAAATATTCTACAACAAACCTCCAATCATGATGTTACCTTTCTCCAATAGGGTTTCCTTTTTGTTTTCCACTTCTATACTTCTATAATTAATGTTTGGGCCCAAGGATCCTCCTTAAGGTACCCTACAGTAGACTTGTCACAACAACAACCAAACTAGCCCTCAATCACTTGGAGAATACCCCTGTTATGGTTGTGACCTCCTATAGGTAACTATAGTTGGGCTAAGATGTCCCTTCGAGGCCTTTGGGCCCACTCAATCAACCCTTCCACACATTGTTGCAACAACCAATGACCCGCAACCCTCTACAAAGGTATATAGACACCAACTAGCATAGAAAACACCCACAACATACCTATGTACCAACGATTGAAGTGCAAGGAAACTCACACTCAAAGACAAGATAAAACCATGCCAAACCGTTCTCCTAGCCTCCACAAGAATTCCTCAACCCCGTGTTTTCTTCTCCCAAGGAAACCACACCTAAAGTCAGACATATTCCCTCTCTAACTCGGTTCCTTGCCTCTTCGTCCTTGTTGCCTCATTCGTTGTCCATTTCAGGGTTATATCTTTGATAGATGATCACCTAGATGTGTGTCAAATAAGGTCTAACTCACCTCTTTGTATACAAGACTCTAAGGCAACGTCTATCCCATTTAGGGTCTTCCTTAAGCTAAGCTTTCCCTTCTTCTTGAGCAACCTTTGCTCACACTTAACTTCAAAAATTAATATCTACATTTCTACAACTTAGATTTTGACGATTTTCGATGCCTTCGGTTTGTCTCAGCTTCCTCTATCATCTCCATCATCACATGTAGAAATATCTCCATGGTTTTGGCCCCAACATCATTGGGTACAAAGCCCCAAGCTTGGGTTTCAAGCCCACAAAATACTTTTTTGTGCCAACTCCTCCAACAACCCTCAAGCCAAGGTTTTGGAGTACCTCCCAAGCTACAAATCTCAATATTCCTCAACTATGGAAAATAAAGGTTCAAGAGGAATCCATAGAGTTATTTGGCATCATGAGGAGATGACTTACATTAAGAACAATGCTTTATTGGTCAATTTTACAACAAAAATATGAACTGGAGTAGTCTTGCTCCACCCATAATGCCAATGCTATGAGTATTCTACTACTCAAGAAGAAATGAATTGGTTCTCTAGACTTTGAAGGAAATATACCCCACATTTTTGTCCTTCTTAGAAGTGGGAACTCTTTCAATGGCCTCTAACAATAAAAATAATAGAGAAATCATTTCTGGTAGTCCTGAAGTATTATGAATCAATCCACTAGCTTTTGAATCTTATAGAAATTGAAGGCCCAAGCTCCCCTTATTTCAATGAGGGGAAAGAAGAAGAAGTAAGTGTCCATCTATATCATCCATTGTTGAGATTCAACAAGATGATGAGCTTAGTGAAAATTAAGCACCTTCACTAAGTGGGGCCCACAATCTATTTTTAGGTGTATGTCTATTTTTAGACATGGTGAGCATATTCTATAAGTTGCAGGATTCTATTTGTATATGGTTGGCCAAATGTGAAAAATATATGAAATTATATTTTTAGAATATTGGGCGAATTCTATTTATAGATCGTCAATCTAAAAATGGTGCATGTCGATTATTATTAGCCCTTGATAATAATATGACAATAAACATCAACTTATTCTCTTGGAGCACTTTATTTCAGTGAACAGATTTGGAAAATCAGTGGGCTAAAGGAATTACGCAATTCCTAGGGTTATTGGTGGCTCATGCATGGAGGAATCAATTAGAACTGAAGTGGAAAAGTTGTGACAGATTTGGAAGAGTAGTTATGGGAGTTGTTATTCAGTTTAACTCAGTTAATGGAGTTAAACTCAGTTGAGCTAATTGTATCTAGTCTAACTGAAAGATACACTAGTGAGAGTTAAGTGAATTAATTAGTTAATTAATTCACAACTAATAACTCACTAACAACTGAACAAATACAAAATTTAACTATAGTGCATGTCAGTTCCAGTGGAGACCCAGTGGAGAGATAGGTGAAAGGGTGAGATGGACTATCTATTGTGACTATAGTGATGCATTCAATGCATCTAACCATGTTGTGTCAAGCCTTCACGAGAAATCCACTCCATTTTCAATGTGGAAGGCTTTAACCGATCTTCTCCAAAGCAGCAACGACCATAGGAAGTTGGCGCTGAAAGATAAGCTCAGAAAAATAAAAATGGAGAAGGGCGACAATATTCCAAAACATTTCACGAAGTTTGTCCAATGTAGGGATGAGCTGGGAAGTGTGGGAATTACAGTTGCGGATGATGATTTGGTGAGCTTGGCTCTCCTTGCATTACCGAAGAGTTGGCACAGTTATCAGGACTTTGTCAATTGACAAGAGAAACTGCCGGATTGGGAGCAACTTTGGTCAGATCTTGTGCAGGAGGAGATAAGGCAAAGTACTAGGGATGGATCTTCATCTAAGAATGATGATGAAGATAATTGTGCTTTGGCTGCCAAAGTAAGGAAAGGGAAGGGGAAGAAATTCCACTCAAAATCTTAGGCTAAAGGCAAGAAGATGGATTTGTCCAAAGTGAAGTATTTTCACTGTCACGAACATGGGCATCTCGCCACTAACTGCCCACAGAAAAATAATAACAAGAAGGTTGTTGGAGCTGTAGCTGGAGAGGCCTTAGCCTTGCAATTTGAACTTTATTTCTCTTTGATCGCATGCTTGGTTTCAAGTGCAATGGGATTGGTATGGTATCTTGATAGTGGTGCGTCTTTCCATATGACGGGAGACAAGGAGGTGTTTAGTGACTTGGAGGAGAAGGATCTCCAAATGCATATAGAGATGGGTGACGATGGTAGATACAGTGCGGTCGGCATTGGGACCATTACCTTTGAGAGGGAGTCAGGTAAACCATTTATGTTGAAAGATGTTATGCATGTTCCAGGTCTGAAGAAGAACTTGGTCTCGGTCGCAATGTTGGAAGACGGAGGTTATGACGTTGTTTTCAACGAGGGAAAAGCTTTCCTGCGACATAAAAAAATGGGTCAAACCAAGAGGATAAGGATTCGAGTTAAGAATCTCTACAAGCTGGAGGTAGATGGCTGCTTTGCAATGATGGGCAAAGGAAAAGAAGTGGTGAGCCGGGATAAGGGAAAGTTATGGCACAGAAGATTAGGCCATCTTCACCATGGCACCTTGAAGATTTTGCAGCGGATTTCTACTGGACTTCCCAAGGGTACTCTTGCGCAGTCAAAGCAGTGCAAGGGATGTATTATGGTAAGTTTGTGAAGACCACCTTTCATGAGAAGGAGAACTGTGCTTCAGTGATCCTGGAGAGAATTCACACAAACGTGTGTGGACCTTTCTCGGTTGCTTCAACAACAAAACACAGGTATTATGTTATTTTTGTTGATGAATATTCTCGTAGATGTCGGATCTTCTTCGTGCAGAAGAAGAGCGAAACATTCTCAAAGTTCTGTGAGTTTAAAACATTGGTGGAGAAGGAGTCATGGAAGCAAGTGAAGGCTCTGTGGTGTGATAATGGCGGTGAATATATCTCGAATGAATTCAAAGACTTCTTTAGCAAAGAAGGAATTCAAAGAGAACTCATAGTGCCTCATAACCCACAATAGAATGGGGTCGTGGAGAGGAAGAACAGAACGATCGTGGGTGTTGCACGAGCTATGCTAAATGACCAGGGCCTACCAATGCATTTATGGGTAGAAGCATGCAACACTGCGGTTTATGTGCAAAATTGTTGTCCTCATAGAGTACTTGGCATGAGTACACCTAAAGAAGCTTTTACTCGTAAGAAGCCTGATATTTCTCATTTGAAGATTTTTGGCTCATCTATTTACATTCATGTGACAAAGGACACCAGGAAGAAGTTGGAGTCGACTGCAGAAGTTGGAATATTTTTGGGGTACACAGAAACACCCCATAATTATCATGTGTATTTGCCAAACAATCGAATGACTGTGGTGTGATGGGATATACAATTCAATGAGGTGAAAGCCATGAAGTTGTCACTTGAGAGGGAGCTACACTTACATGCAAAGAAGGAACTTCTTGTTCCCAAAGATGAGCCTCTAGATGTGGATTAGCCACAGGAGGAGGATCATGGAGTGGAGGAGTCCACTCATGCAGAACCAAACATCAAAACAGGCATAAAGCGTACCACAAAAGCTGAGAGACTGAAGCTTGATGCGGCACAGAATGTAGGAGTCCCTACATCACAGCGCAAACAGAGACAGTCACCTGACCGATTTACTGGATACATGGCTCTCATGAGCAAGTGTATCATGACAGAGCCATCTTCTTTTGAAGAAGCAGTGCAGGAGCCCACATGGGTAGATGCCATAGTGGAGGAGTATGACTCCATTGTCAGAAACAGTGCTTGGGAGATTTTTCCAAGGCCGGTGTGTAAATCAGTTGTAGGATCAAGATGGATCTACAAGGTAAAGCAAGTTGATGATGGGAGCGTCAAGAAGTATAAAGCAATATTTTTTGCTCGGGGCTTGTCACAGATCGAGGGGATTGATTATGAAGAAACCTTTGCACCTGTCACACGGTATTCTTCCATAAGGACCATCCTTCCTCTCTTAGCGCAGATGGGTTGGCACATTCATCAGATGGATGTGAAGATTGTGTTCCTTAATGGGATCATTGAGGAAGAGGTGTACGTTGAGCAGCCTGAAGGATTTGAGATCTTCAGCAGCGAGTCGCACGTGTGCAGACTCAAAAGAGCGATGTATGGGCTAAAGCAAGCACCACGTGCTTGGTACACATGGATCAACATTTATTTCACCGGACTTGGCTTCACCAAGAGTGAGGCGGATGCAAACCTGTACCAAATTGTGGTGGAGGGTAAGCTTTTAATCATTGTTCTTTATGTTGACGATTTAATACTAACGGGTGATGAGAAGTTGATACACTCATGCAAGGTAGATCTTGCAAAGGAGTTTGAGATGAAGGATTTGGGCCTCCATTATTTCCTTGGATTAAAAATATGGCAGCGAGAAGGTGAACTGTTTGTGTCTCAAGGCAAGTATGCTCGAGAGATACTTGGTAAGTTTCACATGGATGGCTGCAAGCCCATGGATACTCCTCTTCCAGGAAATTGGAGGAAAGAGGATGCTACATCGACAGAGGTAGTGGATGCCACTGTTTATCGACAGTTAGTGGGTTCGCTCATGTATTTAGTTAATACAAGACCGGACATATGCTATGCGGTGAACCAGCTTTCTCAAGCGATGGTTAAGCCTACCAAGCTCTTTTGGAAGGCAGGCAAACATGTCCTGAGGTATCTCAGGGGCACATCTAAGTATGGCTTCACCGATGCAGATTGGGTAGGCAGCCCAATGGACAGAAAGAGCACATCAGGAGGGGTTTTCAATATCGGATCTACAACAGTTTCTTAGTATAGCAGGAAACAAATATCTATGGCACTCAGTTCAGCGGAAGTAGAATACATGGCAGCAAGTCAAGCTGCATGTGAGGCTATCTGGATGAGGAAGATCCTGGTCGGTTTGTTCGGTTCACATTTAGATCCTACAGTGATACATTGTGATAATCAGAGTTGCATTAAACTCTCGATTAATCCTGTGTTTCATGATAGATCTAAACATATTGTTATCCGGTATCATCATATCAGAGATTGTGTCTAGCGAAAGATCATGTTGCTTCAGTACATTCCTATGAAAGATCAAGATGCAGATATTCTGACGAAGGCGCTCGGCATGAGCAAATTCTAATACCATAGAGGCAGGATCGGGGTGAAGGGTAATCCCTATCTTGTTGAGAGGGAGTGTTGAGATTCAACAAGATGATGAGCTTAGTGAAAATTAAGCACCTTCACTAAGTGGGGCTCGCAGGATATTTTTAGGTGTATGTCTATTTTATACATGGTAAGCATATTCTATAAGTTGCAGGATGCTATTTGTAGATGGTTGGTCAAATGTGAATAATAGATGAAATTCTATTTTTAGAATATTGGGTGAATTCTATTTATAGATCACCAATCTAAAAATAGGTGCATGTCGATTATTATTAGCCCTTAATAATAATCCGACAATAAACATCAACGTATTCTCTTGGAGCACTTTATTTCAGTGAACAGATTTGGAAAATCAGTGGGTTGAAGGAATTACGCAATTCCTAGGGTTATTGGTGGCTCATGCATGGAGGAATCAGTTAGAACTGAAGTGGCAAAGTTATGACAGAGTTGGAAGAGTAGTTACAAGAGTTGTTATTCAGTTTAACTCAGTTAATGGAGTTAAACTTAGTTGAGCTAGTTGTATCCAGTCTAACTGAAAGATACACTAGTGAGAGTTAAGTGAATTAATTAGTTAATTAATTCACAACCAATAACTCACTAACAACTGAACAAATACAACAGTTAACTACAGTGCATGTCAGTTCCAGTGGAGACCCAATGGAGAGATAGGTGAAAGGGTGAGATGGACTATCCGTTGTGACTATAGTGATGCATTCAATGCATCTGACACACATTGGAGTTTCCAATGAGGATTGCGCAGTCAAGGCAAGGCCAATTCGAATTCATTCAGCGGTCTTCTTCAGTAGGGATTGCGTAGTGGAGGCAGGCTGTCAGGAGGAAATAAATTGGTGCATAGATATGCAAATTTATGCATGACAGTGTGTAATGATTCTATATTGTACTGAGAGCTTGATGTACTAAGCTTTGTATGAGATTATTACATGATTCCATTGATATACATAATATATGATAGTTGGGGTTTTTAGCTTTAAGTTGTCCCGTTAAACAACTGTGTTATGTGCGATTGAATTTATTCACATGTGTTTGCAATTGAGTTTTAAATTTCCGCAAGTTTAACAGTGGAAGGATTTTGTATTTAGCAAAAAGATAAATATTGTTAGATCAGGAGGATCTGGTAATACATCAGTATTAATCAATTTCCACGGTATGTATTATCAAGCCATATGTATTTTGGGCAAATAAGTCAAATTGGCCACTTGTAGGTCAACATGGAACTCTTATTTAGTTAAGAATCTTAAGATTGTAGATGTATGTCCCAATCTATATTTAGCTTTTGTGAATATCTATAAAATTGGAAGAATGTTATCTAATGCTTGCTTAAGTACAATTCATTTTTGAATAACAAAATAATTTTGTCTTGATTTTAACTAAAATCACTTTATATAACATGAGGGCTAATCTAATGGTAGTAAATTTTAAAATAGTTATTTAATATTAATAACTTTTTATGCTAATATATTATTATTTATATTCATTAATTCATTATTATTTTATATAAAAGTAAATAATTATTAAATCTCAATGAACTATTGTTATTATTCATTATTCATTATATTTAAAATTTTCATCATTTTGAAATCTTAATGGATTTCTATTAATTGGGATGTATCTTTTTTTTTGTGTGATGTTTCATATTTGGGTAGGTATTTACAATTAGAATTGTGTGTAATTTGTTTAAATATGTTTTCATTCAAGTAACAAATTACTAATTAGAAATGTCTCTTTTTCCCAATCAAATAAATGTATAAGTTTTGTGATAATTCTTTTTAGCTATTGCATCTTAGAAAAACATTTCTCGATAATTTATCTTAAACATGTAGTTTAAAGGAGACCACATAAACACCTACATTAAAACAAATGCATTTAAATTAAATACCTCAAGGTACCAATAATATTTAATGGTATGTCCAATAATAACATTACAAATGGTAAATCATATTTCTAGTAAACCACATTGTAAACTTTTTCATGTATTTCTATTTCATTAAGAATGTCATGTTAATACTCCAAACACATGAATCACAATACATAACAATCCAAACTTAGCCATTTAAAAATGGTAATTTAGTACCTAAGCAACAAGAGAAAGGTGCACCAAAAGGTTTGTCAAAGAATCACAAATGCAAGAAAGAATTTTTTAGTGATTTGCCACAACCAAGAGTGGGTCTCCAAATCAAGTATTAAATTAAATACGATTTGAAGCCTAAGGATTTGTTAGAGATATCCACCACCTCTTTACCAACATCTTTGTATCCCCCTATCCATATTCTTCTCCTTGCTTATGTACCTCCATGGCCTTGATCCCTTCACCACCACCATTATATTTGACATATGGTTTATTATTTTCAAGAGATATAAGACATATTTAATCCAATTTGGGGAAATATGAAATACTTACAACAATGTAGTAAGGAGAAATTTCAATTCAAAATCCACTTTCTCCATGTGGCACCAAAGAATGGCTAATGTAAGATTATAGGCCAAGGGAATGGGATTGTACACCTTGATGAAGAATGTGCTCAGTCAATCCTACTCTATAAAGGACATGGGAGGGGTGAATCTCCAGATTTGAAGGAGCTTGTCATAGGTCAACCTGTTTGGATTGAACACGAACATCCCCACCTTGAATTAGAGGAAAGGTAAATATCCTGATTCAAAAGGCCATTAAACCTTCTCCATGCATTGTTCACAGTAACCATACTTGTGTTGTGGAGTGGTCCCATGTCTTCTCACATAAGTAATCCACCACAACATAAAAATGGTCGTCTAGGAGATCAAAGGAAAACATTTCACAAATTCAATTAGTTAGATAAATGTAATACTAATTTTCATTTATGTAATTGTAACACTAGTAATTCTTTAAAAGTTCAAGAAAATGGGACAAGAAGGGATGTTATTTGTAATTAGAACTCCCATATCTAGAGCTTGGAATAATCGATGATATGGTAAGCCATGATGAACTACACTTGTTTCTCCGGATGACAAAGGAGATAAATTTTATGGAGAATGCAACCCTAAATCCTTATAAGCTATCCATGTTCCTCAAGG
Source organism: Pinus albicaulis (assembly GCA_034641835.2). Taxonomy (NCBI): domain Eukaryota; kingdom Viridiplantae; phylum Streptophyta; class Pinopsida; order Pinales; family Pinaceae; genus Pinus; species Pinus albicaulis. Next base: position 1,727,931,201 of record CM076578.1, on the reverse strand, counting down.
ACGTCTATGATCATGTTATGATGAGGAGGTACAAGAAATTCAACTTGTGGAGGCTTTTTACAAGGTTGAAAATGCACTTGACATAGTATTACATTAGAGCTAAGAACATTATAGAGATTCTCTTTGAGTATATCCATTTCCAAATAATAGGACATTATCTACAAAAAGGATATGGGTGATGAAGCAAATTCCATCCATTCTTATCCCCTTTACTCTACCATCCATTTTAGCAAAGAATAAAGGTCGACTTTCATCTAAGAAAAGTAACAAGGTCATTTATCATCACTAGTGGGTTTTAAGAAAGGGGAGCTCCCCCATTTATCAAAATTGAGAAGCACATCATGGAAAAACATTCCTCTACCCAATTGAAAAAAGGTAACTTCAATCCAATGTGCATCATAAGCATTTCAAAATTATTGAAAAAATCCTTCATCATTTATCTCCCTCTATATGATTCCCTCATGTCATAAGAGTGTATGACCAAGTTTAGGTTCCATTCCATTATGAGGGTTTTGAGAGTTCAATTGACACATATAAGATAAAGGACCTTGCCAACACTCTTTTTTGTATGTACTTGGACCATACACATTTAGTAAACATATTTGTGTGTTCATCTCCAAGGAGAACATAGTTACATGGATAACAACATCATGAACAACAATATATGCATTCCTCCAATCTATATTCCATCCTAACAATAATCAACTATCACGCACACCACTCACCACCACCGCCCTACCCTCAATGACATTGACCAACATTTTTGCAGTTCACTCTGGAGCCATTTATATTTCTAAAGTCACAACTCTATGTAAGCAACCAGACAAACAATGACATTCTCAATCACAATTATGAAGCAAATGTGGCATAGAGAGTGAACTTTGCTTAGATTTGTTTGTAATGTTGCGATTATATAGAGTTTTTCTTCTCCAATCACAACTCATGAAATGAAATTACATAACATTTCATGGAATTAACATCAAATAAAATAAAATGAAAAGCAAAAGTAGACTATACAAGGGAGTTGATAGTGACTCCCTAATGGTCGACTTTATGGTAGCGACTAGAACTTTCCTCCCTTCCTTCTTGCTTATATTGATGGTTTATGTAGTTTGAATGTTGAAGAAAAGCCTCCATGTCTCATTAAATGATCTTGATATCGAATTCCCATATTTTTTAATGAGACTAAAAACTCTTAGATTTATGGGGTTCACTGCTCCTTGCAGTAACGTAGATTCATGAATCAAATGGGAAGAGTGTGAAATCTTAAGGAAAATGAGTTAATAAATAGTATGAATATCACAATTGTTGCATTATTTTTTATCCAGGTGGATATTGGGGGCCTCCTTCCTATTCCACCTAGTTAGTTTCATCAATTTTCTTATTTACTATTTTTAGCAGTTTTTTGGGTCCTGAACTTTTAAAGCCGTTTTGAGGCCCCAACCAATTTTTTTTTCCCATGATTCCTCTAGCGATTTCATAGAAATCAGTTCAATGGTTGTAGTGCTTGGAGAGATCTTTCCAACGAGGTATCATACACACCAAACATAGATAATATGACCAAGTTACGATCCCGGGAAGTTGGCTACCTAACTAACCCCAACGGAGCCCATAAACTCTTGGTGTTACATCTCCTCGAGTTAGGGTTTTGGTTGTTTAGGGTTTTCTCTTATTTTTCAATAATAAAAAGGCCCTTGAGCTTCATTGTAACACATTTCAGAGGCATGCAGCTGCCACATCTCTTCTCAGAGATAAGCTACCATCACCCTAGCTAGTTTATGTCCATTATGTCTGTAAGCATATTTCAGTCATTTGATATTAATGAAATGAAGTTTTATTTTTGTTGCGTCTCTGCGTTTATGTTTATTTCTGTATTTTATTGTGTTCCTGCATAAATCCAAATCAGTGGTATCAGAGCAGTCTACTCTCTTGGTTAGTGGTATTTTGGAGGAAATGGAGTTCCTCAACATTACCTCGCTTGGAGCGACATATCGATATGCCGTCAAGATCGAGCATAAATTTAAGCAAAAGAAGTGAGACTTTGAATCCGCAAATCTGAAGCCAGGGAAAGACACCCCCAAACCACAGAACAAGGGGCAAAGCCAAAGTGGGAAGACTCAGAACAACATGACAAATCCAAAGAAGGACACGAGGAAGTGGTGTGAATTTCATAATAGCTCCACTCAAAACACAAGCGAGTGTCAAGCCAAACAGTCGTTGGTGGCCGAACTGAAGACATATGAACCAGATGCATGTTCTAATTATGAGTCAGAACCAGACAAGGGGAATGACAAAGGGAAGCATATCATTGACGTGGAACCTAGTGCCATCGTTACCACCACCAAGCTCTAGAAGGTGGATCTTGAGGATCCAGAGGACGGGGAGTGTCTCTTCTATTCACAGATGTGGGTGAAGGGTTCTCCACTGCAATTCCTTGTCGATAGCGGAAGCAAAAAGAACCTCATTTTAGCAGAGGTCGTGAAGCGGCTCGGCATATCGACCACAACACACCCGTAGTCATATACCATCAGGGGCTTCACCAAGGAAGAGATATTCGCGTCAGCCAGCAATGTCGCCTTATGTACAACATCAAGCCCTTCATGGATGAGGTACTGTGTGATGTTGCTCCTCTTGACGTGTCTGATGTATTATTGGGCCAACCATACTTGTGGAAGCCACATGTTGTGTATGATTTTAGGCCTCGTTATGTTATTATTACTTTGGGAAATAAGTTGTACATGATACCGGATGTAGTACCGCCTCCTGCCATCTCTTTGATTACTACAAAGCAATGCAGTAAGATTATTTCACAAACCGGGAAATTTGTTTTCATTACAATTCGCCCGCAGGGCAAGAAGAAGATTGTGGCCACAACCTCCAAACAGGGCTCCCATGCACGACAACTACAAATGGAAAAAGTCATGGATGAATACAAGGACATTTTCTCCTCACCCATAGAGGTTCCTCTACACTATCAAGTCAAGCACTCCATTGATTTGATCCTAGGTGCGCCACTGCTTGATGTTTCCATACCTCATGTGACCACATAGACAAAATCCACACGTGTATTGCCTGAGGCTTATAAAGTAACCAAATTTATTGAACGCATCCAACATGTCTGCCAGTAGGTCCATGACATCTTGGAGAAATCCAATTCCAAGTACAAGCAGTGCCATGATCAACATCAAGTGCCATACAAGTTCCAGGTGGACGACACAGTTTGGCTACATTTACAAAAGGAGCGCCTTGTTGGGCCCCATCACAACCTTCGCCTGCTCCGATATGGGCCATACAATATCACCAAGGTGGTAGGGGACAACGCCTTCGAGCTCATCATTCCCCCATTCCTTGGCCTGCACCTAGTGTTCAATGCGGACTGCCTTCAAGCTCATCATTCCCCCATTCCTTGGCCTGCACCCAGTGTTCAATGTGGACTGCCTTTGACCATACTTTCCACCTCTACTTGACACATCCGACATGGTAGAACAACTCATAACTACAGAGTTAAACCCAGACTGCATGGAACAAATCACAATTGATCGGATCATGGTCACACAGATCAAGAACACCCATGAGCAGAGGATCCAACTGTACCAAGTTTTCAAAGAAGGCCAACTCATTCACCAGGGAAAGTGGTTCACAAGGGACCAAGTTCAACAGAAATTTCCCCACCTCATGGAGGCTCTGCATGCAATGGGGACCATTGCTTCCTAAGGGGGGAGGAATGATCCAGGTGGATATTGGTGGCCACCCACCTATTCCACCTAGTTAGTTTCATCAATTTTCTTATTTACTATTTTTAGCATTTTTTCGTGTCCTAGACTTCCAGAGTTGTTTTGAGGCCCCAAACAACGTTTTTTGGCATGATTCTTCCTACGATTTCAAATAAATCACGTCAGTAGTTGTAGTGCTCATAAAGATCTTTCCAATGAGGCAACACACATGCCAAACAAAGATAATATGACCAAGTTACGACCCCGAGGAGTTGGCTGCCCAACTAATTACCCCAACGAGGCCCATAAAATCTTGGTGTTACATCTCCCCGGGTTAGGGTTTTGGCTGCTTAGAGTTTTCTCTTATTGTTCAATAATAAAAAGGCCCTTGAGCCTCATTGTAACATAGTTTAGAGGCATGTAGTCGCCACATCTCTTCTCAGAGATAAGCTACTGTTACACAGCAATTTGTCACCGTCCCTACCATTCCCCGTCCTGCACAATGGAGGACCCATTTCGTGACCTGTGAACATTGTCATGCCTTGAAAACATCATCAATGCATTCCTCTAAGCATGAGCTTTATTTGCCCTTGAGACATCTCCTTGCAAAAATCATGAAAAACATCCCTTTTGGCATTGGCGCGGGCAGGCAGTTCAGTACTCGCGCCAATGGGGAAAATCCTGCAAACAGGTCGCGCCACCTGGCGCTCTGTCATAGAGCAGCAGTCGCGCCACCCATTTTAGGGACTGTTTTTTAAATAAATATGGCGAAAGTTGAGTTCCAAAAAACTCACAAACCATTACCTATCTTGAGTTGGGAGGTTTGGCTGCGGGAGTTCTATGGAAGGGAAGTAGTTTTGCCACCTCTCATGGAACCTTCCTTGTTGATAGGGCCAATCCCATAATAATAGGGATCCCAACTCCCTCCTTCCCCATCTATAAAAGCCTGCTCAATCCCATGGCAAGCTAGTCTTGAAGTGCCTAAGCTTTGTATCTCCATATTCCCAAGAGCCTTTGTGCTGAAAAGAATCCTCTCTTTCCCTTAAGGCCGACTCAAGTAAGGAGACCATTGTCACGAGACTCTGGAGAGGTTTTCCCTTTCCTTGGCGAGCTTTGCGAGACGTGGACGACCGGAGACCCGTTCGAAGGAGGTTGCGACGTCAGAACTTGGTTGTAATCTTTCTTCGTTTATTACTTAATAGATGATTATGATTATGGTTCCACTCCGTTTTCCATCATGTTAATGCGAGTAACATCCTTTCTGACTGATGTTTAGTTACGTATGCTGGTTTCTATGCTTGTATCTATTCGTTTCTTCCATGTGCAGGTGTTCATCCGCGGAGATCGTGGAAGGATTGTGATCTGCCGGGGCTGAAGAACGGGGACGCTTCTTCTTCAGATTATAGCATTGGAATCCAGGTAGGCTTCTATTCCTAGTCTTTCCATTCGTAACTAGGAGCTTGCATCATAACATTGTTTGATTGTTGCTAGACCCCTGCTGGGCTAGTAGGGATCGCCTCTGTCCGCAGAGGGGATTTACCTCCTCAACAAATTGGCGACTCCACTGGGGATCGTCCGGTTTTCATTGTCTCGTTTATGTTGTTTCGCTTTGATCGTTTTTCCTTGCTTGATGAACCTTCTGGGTTGGATTCTTTCATTGTTTTAGCTTCTTGGTTTGCTTAGCTTGTATTGGTCTGCTCCTGGAGTAGCTTGTTTTTTAATTTTTGCTGAGAAACTCGACTGGCGCAGTTTTTAACCCGACAGTCGCGCCAATTGGCGCACGTTGCCTTTGTCTAGCCCGCGCCAATTGACTTCTGGCGCCAGTTTCACACTCACAGTCGCGCCACCCCTGTGAGTTTTTTGAGTTTCTGCATTTTTGGGCTCTCTGGATTTGATCAGTACTTTTCTTCTTGATTTCCTGACTGCCTGAGTGTGTTGGAGCCTTGCTTGGCTGGGAATTCACCTCTGTCCTTTGGTTGTTTGCTTCTATCTACCGATTTCACGTTTCGAGCCCTAGGGCATCTAGTGGCTTAGTGTATCGAGCCCTCCTTGGAAGTTTGGGTGTCTTGATTGTCCTGTCAACTTGCTGATTGATTCTCCACATTCTCTTAGCAGTCTTTGATTGTTTTGTTGCGTTTTTGGGTGATTGTTCATTCCTTCATTCGAAATTCGTTTGGCCTTCCTTTGGACCTAGATCACACGGTCCATCGGAAGCTTTTGAGTCTCTTCTTTGCTTCGAGAGACTTTGGTCGATTTGGGGATCTGATTGCTTGCATTGTTGAGTGAATTTTGTGTGTTTCGCTCTCTTGGATATCGTTTCTCAAATTGTTCCTTTTGTTTTCAGTGCACATTAGCTATTCAACATTGAAAATAAAATAAAAAAAAAAAATCTCTTTTGCTTTTGTTAATTAGTGCAAATTGTGATCTTTTCCATATCGCTAGTGATTAGTGCTTTGAATGAAAAGCTTTCAATTGCATTAGTTGCATTAGAGATATTTGTTGTTTGTCTTCCGTTCATTTCGTTTGTATAAAAGCTCTCAACTCTTCTCTAATTAGTTTTCATCGAACGAAATGTTGCACTGTGGCATATAGCTTTGCATTTAGGAGTCTTTCGAGACGCTACATACGATAGGGCCTGGAAATTGAAACTTAATTGAAGATCAACTATAAAATTTATTCAATTAACCTAAGGCAGCATTGGAACTTAACGAAACATATTTAGAAGGTCTAGGCTAGAGACGTGTTTCGGCGTCGTTAAACCTAGCAGCTGTCGTTCGCCTGTTGGCTTTAGACAGCGCTAGTACGGACTTGTGCTCCCCGTACCGTCGCGTATATAAAGGGAGACCCCTCTAGGTTTTCAATCCTTTATCCACAGGAAGCCGAGTCTGCCACCCTATACCCGTGATACACCGAACACAGCATTCGGGGAGACTACCTGCACGTACGAAAAGTCCTTGGTCGATTTCTGTTTCATTATTTGAAACCAAGGTGTATATTGCAGTTCACGGATATTTGGTACACCCTTTGTGCCTAGTTTTTCCTGAGCAGTCATTTGGTCTTTTCTGACTCCCTAAACTTGAAAAAACCGTCAAGCGCTTGTCCTTTCACGCTTGTGTCAACTCTGAAAGAGATAGAGTCATCTTTTTATCGTTTCTCGACTCTTAAAATATGAAACGGTAGAATTTCTTACTTTCCAATGTGGTAAAATTAATCGCCCACGATTACACACCCGTTTAGACATTGCTTGTTGACCGTTTGATCGTGCGTCTTAACTCGTTTTCAGCCCGTGTGTGTGTTTGCTCTTTTCTTCTAGTCTTTTGCCACGGTGGCGGAACCTTCGGTTTCGTCTACTGGTAGTCCTTACACGGACGATTCTTCAGAAGCTTCTCAGCCTTCTGTTGAACCACAGCAGCCTGTTGTTTCCGAGTTTCCTGACGGGGGACCGGTTCTCGCCGAGCAACCCTTTGGAGGACCGGTTGAGTTCAATTGGCCCTCTTCGGACCCTGTGTCTAAAATTGAGATTAGGAGCTGATTTCCTTTCTCTTACATCGGGTTCACCGTTTGTTGCTGCTGTTTTTCCTCCTAGTCCTCGCCGTCTTTTGCGTGATTTAATGGCAGGATCAACCATGAGTGATTCTGGTGAGGAAATTCCGGGGTCTGATGACTATCAGCGCATCCCTCGTAGATTGTTTGAGGGAGATGATTCTGAGCTGGCTACCATGTCGTCAGCCAGTCCTTCTTTGCCGCAGGGATACAGATCTCTGGGTCAGATCATTTCAGCTGCTGCCTCTATGGGAATATCATCTCCTGCTTCGAGGCCAGCTGTCACTACACCCGGGGTGTCTCCTTCGACGCCCGTCACTTCTGTTCCTGTGCGGCCCACTGTTTGTGTAGCTGCCTCTTCTTCTGTTGTCTCGGCTACCAGGGCTGGGCCAACTCCTGAAGATGTTTATCTAGCTACTGCTATACCGGAGAATATCTCTCCGGAGGAGTATCGGTTGTTTTTGCAACAGCCGAACGCCGGAGCTGGACAGATTCCCCAAGATCCTTACCGATCTTTCTTTTCGCACTATGCACAGGACGGCACTCCTGTGTATGGTTTCCCGGGTCAGCTTGACGAGCATGGGGAGATTTTGCGCCTTCCTGCTCCTGAGGCTTATCTTGTAGAAGTTAACCGAGTAATTTGTCACCGTCCCTACCATTCCCCGTCCCGCACAATGGAGGACCCATAATGTGACCTGTGAACACTGTCATGCACAGAAAACATCATCATTGCATCCCTCTGAGTATGAGCTTCATTTCCCCTTGAGACATCTCCTTGCAAAATCCATGAAAAACAGCTCTTTTTGCATTGGCGCGGGTAGACGGAGTTCGGTACTCGCCACTCGAATACTGTAAAGAGGTCGCGCCACTTGGCGCTCTGTCATAGAGCAGCAATCGCGCCACCCATTTTAGGGACTGTTTTTTATATATGGATGGCGGAAGTTGAGTTCAAACAAACTCACAACCACTGCCTATCTTGAGTTGGGAGGTTTGGCTACGGGAATTCTATGGAAGGGAAGTAGTTTTGCTACCTTCTATGGAACCTTCCTTGTTGATAGGGCCAATCCCATAATAATAGGGATCCCGACTCCCTCCTTCCCCATCTATAAAAGCTTGCTCAGATCCATGGCAAGCTAGTCTTGAAGTGCTGAAGCTTTGCATCTCCTATTCCCAAGTGCCTTTGTGCTGAAAAGGATCCTTCCTTTCCCTTAAGGCCCATTCGAGCAAGGAGACCATTGTCACGAGACTCTGGAGAGGTTTCCCTTTCCCCCGGCGAGCTTTGCGAGACGTGGAAGACCGGAGACCCGCGCGAAGGAGGCTGCAGCGTCAGAACTTGGTTGTAACTTCTATTCGTTTACCACTTTAATAGATGACTATGATTATGGTTCCACTCCTTTTCCATTATGTTAATGCGAGTAATGTCTTTTCTGACCGATGTTTAGTTACGTATGCTGGTTCCTATGCTTGTATCTGTTTGTTCTTTCTGTGTGCAAGTGTTCATCCACGGAGATCGTGGAAGGATTGTGATCTGCCAGGACTGAAGGACGGGGACATCTCTTTTTCAGATCGAGCGCTGGAATCCAGGTAGGTTCTTATCCCAAATCTTCCAGTCGTAACTAGGAGCCTGCGTCATAGCATTGTTTGTTTGTTGCTAGACCCCTGCTGGGCTAGTAGGGATCGCCTCTGTCCGCAGAGGGGATTTACCTTCTCAACAAATTGGCGACTATACTGGGGATCGTCCGGTTTTCCTTGTCTCGTTTATGATTGGTTCGCTTTGATTGTTTCTCCTTGCTTGATGAACCTTCTGGGTTGGGTTCTTTCATTATTTTAGCCTTGTGGTTTGCTTAGCTTGTGTTGGTCTTTTTCTCGGATTAGCTTGTTTTTAGTTTTCATTGAAGAATTCGACTGGCGCGGGTTTTTACCTGACAGTCGCGCCACTTGGCGCGTGTTGCATTTGTCTGTCTCGCGCCACTCGGCCTCTGGCGCTAGTTTCAAGGCCACGGTCGCGCCACCCCTGTGACTTTTTTGAATTTCTTCAATTTTTGGCTTTCTGAGCTTGACCAGTACTTTTCTTCTTGATTTCCTGATTGTTTGAGTGTATTGGAGTCTGGTTTGACTGGAATTCACCGCTATCCTTTGGTTGTTTGCCTCTGTCTATCGGTTTCACGATTTGAGCCCTAGGGCATCTAGTGGCATAGTGAATCGAGCCCTCCTTGGGAGCTTTGGTGTCTTGATTGTCCTGTCGACTTGTTGCTTAACCCTCCATGCCCTCTTAGCGGTCTTTGATTGTTTTGTTGCGTCTTTTGAGTGTTTGTTCGTTCTTTCATTCAGGATTCGTTTGCCCTTGCTTTGGACCCAGATCACACGGTCCATTGGGGTGTTTTTGAGTCTTTCTTCGATTTGAGAGACTTTGGGTCGATTTAGAGATTTGGTTGCTTGCTTGGTGAGTGAATGTTGTTTGCTTTGCTCTCTTAGTTATCATTTCTCTAATTGTTCCTTTTGGTTTTCAGTGCACATTAGCCATTAGACATTGAAAATTTTAAAAAAAAATATAATCTCTTTTGTTTTTTTTAATTAGTGCAAATTGTCATCTTTTCCGTATCACTAGTGATTAGTGTTTGAATGAAAAATGTGCAATTGCATTAGTTGCATTAGAGACATTCTTGTTTGTATTCAGTTCATTTCGTTTGTATTAAAGCTCTCAACTCTCATTTAACTAGTTTTCATCGAACGAAATGTTGCATCGTGGCATATAGCTTGCATTTAGGAGACACTACATACGATAAGGCCTGGAAAGTGAAACTTAATTGAAGATCAACTGTAAAATTCATTCAATTAACCTAAGGCAACATTGGAACTTAACGCAACATATTTAGAAGGTCTAGGCTAGAGACGTGTTCCGGCGTCATTAAACCTAGCAGCTGTCGTTCGCCTATTGGCTTTAGACAGCACTAGTACGGACTTGCGCTCCCCGTACCGTCGAGTATATAAAGGGAGACCCCTATAGGTTTGCGATCCTTTATCCACAGGAAGCCGAGTCTGCCGCCTTTTACCCGTGATACACCGAACACAGCATTCGGGGAGACTACCTGCACGTACGGAAAGTCCTTGGTCGAGTTCTGTTTCATTTTGAAACCAAGGTGTATATTGCAGTTCACGGCTATCTGGTACACCCTTTGTGCCTAGTTTTTCCTGAGCAGTCATTTGGTCTTTTCTGACTCCCTAAACTTGAAAAGACCGTCAAGCGCTTGTCCTTTCACGCTTGTGTCAACTCCGAAAGAGATAGAGTCATCTTTTTATCGTTTCTTGACTCTTAAAACATGAAACGATAGGATTTGTTTATTTTCCAATGTCGTAAAATCAATCTCCCACGATTACACACCCAGTTAGATATTGCTTGTGACTGTTTGATCGTGTGTCTTAATTCATTTTCAACCCGTGTGTGTGTGTGCTCTCTTCTTCTAATCTTTTGTCACGGTGGCGGAACCCTCAGTTTCGTCTACTGGCAGTCCTTACACGGACGATTCTTCAGAGGCTTCTGAGCCTTCTGTTGAACCACAGCAGCCTGTTGTTCCCGAGTTCCCTGACGGGGGACCGGTCCTCGCCGAGCAACCCTTTGGAGAGCCAGTTGACTTCCACTGGCCCTTTTCGGACCCTCTGTCTGAATTGAGATTGGGAGCTGATTTCCTTTCTCTTGCATCGGGTTCACCGTTTTTTGCTGCTGTTTTTCCTCCTAGTCCTCGCCGTCTTCTGCGTGACACGCGGGGATCAACTTTGAGTGATTGGTGAGAAATTTCGGGGTCGGTGACTACCCGGCGCATCCCTCGTAGATTGTTTGAGGAGATGAGTACGAGGCTGGCTACCACATCGTGTTTGGTCCTTCTGCCACGGGGATACGGTCTGCGGGTCAGGTGTGGGGCTGCGCCTCATGGGGAATATCATCTCACCGCGAGACGCTGCTACTACACCGGGGTGTCTCTCGACGCCGTCCGCCACATTCCGTGCGACCCCTTTGTTTGTGTGGCACGCCTCTTACTGTGTGCCTCGGCATACGCTAGATGCGGGACGACTCCGAAGGACATTTATCTGGCTCTTGCTATCTGGGAGAATATCTCTCCGGAGGAAGTATTGGTTGTTTTTCTGCGGCAGTGAGCAGCCGGAGGCCCCGGACAACTCCCCCAAGATCCTTATCGGTCTTTCTTTTCGCATTATGCACAAGACGGAACCCCCGTGTATGGTTTTCCGGGTCAGCTTGACGAGCATGGGGACATTTTGCGTCTCCCTGCTCCTGAGGCCTATCTTTATGTTCAAGGTTTACCGTACGACCAGGCTCAGAACTTGCAGGCACAACCTTTCCAAGGTCAACCTGCAGGACAACCTGGCTATCAGTACGACCCACAGGGACAGCCCATTCAAGGCTACTCTGAGGGCCAGCAAGGGCCATTCTATAATCCGCAAGGACCATATTATAACCCTGCTGGTCAACCTGCTCAGCCTCAGCCGGGGTATCAACAGGGACCGGCCTATGGTCCTGGGGGGCAAATCCAGCCTTCTTTACCGATGCAACCGCAGTATCTTGTTGTCTCTAACGTTGCATATCAGCCAGGACCACTCTATGGTTCTGCTTCAGGTCAAACTGGTTTCCAGCAAGCACCTGGTCTTGTTCCACCACCAGGCCAACCGGGTCATCCGGTACAACCTGGTGTCCCGCCTCCAGGCCAACCGGCTTATTCGGTGCAACCTGGGGCTCACTTACAACCAGGTCAGCCTGCGCAACCAGCGCCACCCCCTCATTCGGGTCAACCTGTTCATTCAGGAGCACCCCCTCATTCGGGTCAACCTGTTCATTCAGGCCAGCCCCCTCATTTCGTTCACTCTGCTCACCAGCCTGCTCACTCAATGCCGCAGCCAAATCACCAGCTGCGCCCTACGTACCAGGCTCCGCAGGGTTCCACTTATCAGCAGTCTACTCATCCTCAGAGCAGTTATTATCCTCATGGTCAATCTCAACCGAACTATAACCACTCTGGGGGCTCTCAGTATCCTCCTCCTCACGGTTCTAACTATGCTCAGCAGCCGAATCCAAATGCTGCTTATACAGGGCAAACGCCTAATCAGGGCTCGAACCCTGGTTATCAGGCCCCACACAATGGTTACCAGCAATCAAATCAGTCTGGCTATACGAAATATGCCCCTCACGGTCAGAATCCTACGGGACAGAACCCCTGGGGGCAAGGATATTCACAACCATCGTGGAGCATGGGTACCGGACCTTATTCTGGGACTGGCACGGGAATTAACCCTCCATTGCCGTTCCTGGCTACCTTGGACTTGCCGGACGTTTCAAAGTTGACCAATGATCAGATTTCTCACAATCCACATTGGCCTCCGGTTCCAACCAAGATACCAGGAGATTGTCCCAAGTTTGAGGGCAAATCTGGAGAAGACCCCCAGGCGCATGTGATGACGTATCACCTCTGGTGTTCATCTAACTCTTGGACAGACGATTCAGTTCGTTTGCGTCTTTTCCAGCGTACGTTAACAGGAGCTGCTGCTAAGTGGTACATAGAGCTGTCCCGTGGTATTTTTCGGGATTTCAACTCGTTAGCTATGGCTTTCCTCACGCATTTCCAGTTACCAGTCCGGTATGAGACTGGGACGCACCTCCTGTCTTCCCTGAAGCAGGACTCGGCCACTCACATTTCGGATCACATCCATGAGTGGCGGCGCCGTCGTCGACTGATCAAGTTTCACATACCTGATCAGATTTTGACTCACTGGTTCACCACCTCCTTTGTGAACAAAATCGCTCGGGATATCGCAATGGGAGCGTGTGTGACGGAGGAACAAGCTATCGCGCGTGCCCAGTACTTGGATCTTGTTTATTCACAATCTGGCACGCTTTATGACATCCTGCCTGATGCACCACGGCCCGGAGCCAAAAAGACCCAACCCACCCCTTCCGTGGATGGTGTCATTGGTTCCGTTTCTCAAAAGTCGAAGAAGTCTTCGAATGGGAAGCAGAAGGCTAATTCTTCCAACGATCCCTCTGCCAAACCCGCCTCATCCGATTCTGGTAAAACCTCGGAGGTAAATGCCGTTCAGGCCAATCCTGCGGACAAATCCTCCAAGGGGAAGAAAAAGGGAAAAGGCAAATCCAGATCTGATGCCCCAAAACCGGAATCTAAATCCAAGTTTGAGGATGGCTCACAACGTAAGCCGAAATTTCCTTGCCTCATCTGTGAAGGTGACCATTACACTAAAGATTGTCCAAGACGATCCGAAGTCAGTCAACTTCTTAAAGGCTCAAAGGGGACTCCGGCTGTTTTAAAGGAGCCGTTTCCATCTCAGCAGACCCAGATGGTCGAACAAAGTTCATCATCTGCACCGTTTGGGTCTCAAGTTTTCATGATGAAGACTAATGCACCTATCACTATCGCTACGAGGTCCAAGGATTACAATAATCAGCAGCAGGCACCCGGGAAGGCTGTGGCGGATGGACCGCCTCCCGCATCTGCTTCTGGTTCATTGGAAATTGAGAAGCCGACTCTCGAACCCGTTGCGAAACCACCTCCCAAGGGTGTTCTTCGGAGATCCTCTTATAATCCAAACGCCCGCGCCGCTCAACATTACAGTATTGTTGAGGATCTGGCCCAGGCGCCATGTGCCATGTCTGCACTTGAGGTTCTTCAAAGTTGTCCTTCACAACGGAAGGCTTTGTTGTCTGCCATCGGTGGTATTGACCCCGCCGATTCGAGCCTTCTCACCTTTGATCTGGAGAATTTTACTCCCCGGCTTCCACATCAAATCGCTTTGATTATTCAAGTCGGGATTAACGGCCTGGACGTTCATAGAGCCGTCGTAGATGAGGGTGCATCTACTTGTGTTATGTCCTCCGCTTGTTGGAGAGCCATCGGTTCCCCAACTTTATCGTCATCTCCCAATGCCCTTGAGGCATTTGATGGCCGGGAATCTAAACCCCTGGGAGTTCTCGAGAGTCTGGCGATTACATTACAGGGAAAAACCGTCAACGTGGAAGTAGAAGTAGTTGACGCTAAACTCAACTACAACATACTTCTTGGCCGCGGCTGGACCCATGCCATGCTCTGCGTGCCGTCTACTGTCTTTCGATTCATCAAGTTCCCTCACGAGGGCAAGATTGTCACAGTAGACCAGTTGTCATTTTTTACCTCGAGCTCCGAGAACAACGTGCCGTATGTGGATCAAATTCCGAATCCACCAGACAGCATAGGACCTGGTCTTTTCAAAGACCCGGTCCTCATGGGTATTTTCCCTGCGCCGCCACCGAATACCGCTCAAGTTAACATGTTGTCCAGGACTGATGACCCTTGGATGATTCCTACACCTGAGCAGGTATATGAGTTTGGAGAGTCCATGCCTTTAACGCCAGTAGAGATCAGCTACTGTGAGATTGTTGCTGCATCGGACCCTCCTCCTCCTCAGCATGCTCCGATGAGCATGGCTCTTGATGTCTACTCGCAATCCCCCTGGCTTGGTCAGGCCGATTCGCCTGATCCTCTTAGAGAGACTTTTCCCTCAGATGAGGCTATAATTGAAACTATGTCTCTGGAGGAGCTACCTTGGGGCGATGGGCATCATCGTTCCTCGTTTATGCCTAGCTTGGGGGGGATGACGGATTGTCTCGAGCGTTTTGCTACTCAGGTCCCTTCCCCGCCTCTTCAAACACCGATTTTGACACATGAGGTCTTTTCGGAAGGCAATCTGAGTAACATTACTCAAACGGTTCCTATCCACATCTCTGTCAAACCGGGGATTGTTGAGGATATTCAGGTAGGTGTGACCTGTTCTCCCAGGGAGATTCAAGTCTACACCGAGCTGTTCGAATTATGAAGCACGATGCAACGAGGACAGTTCCTTTAAGTGTGTCAACCTCGTTAAAACAATGAAACATGAGCACGTCCAATTCGAGTTTTGATAGATTTAGTTCAAAATCTTTTTTTTTTTTTCAAACTTCACTCTATTTTCCATAAGACTGAAGCTTGGGGGGCATGCGCCTCGAATTGAGACATCATGCCGGGGGCATGCCCGTCTTGTGTGTACATAGGTGCGTGATTGTCATTTGTGTGCATGGTGTGGTGTGCTTTGTAAACTTTTTCTGCTGATCGGGCCGTCCTGGTTGTGCAGATGTCTACTCATCCATTTGTTGGTTTCGCGGACGGTGCCTCCCGCAGTACCAGGAATCTGTCTTCTGCAGCCTGGGTAATCTACGATCCTGCTGGTGAGTTGATCGACCTGCAAGGTGTTTGTTTAGGGCGTGCCACGAACAATATCACGGAATATAGCGCCGTGTTGGAATTATTAACCGAGGCAATAAACCTTGGTATCCGCGAATTGCTCGTGTACCTAGATTCACAGCTTGTAGTGTTGCAGCTGAACGGGCACTATTCGGTAAGAAACCCGTCCATTTTACGATTGTATTTGCGTATTCGATTACTGGAAAGGAATTTTGAATATATTACATATCATCATATACCCAGACATTTGAATGCATTAGCAGATACAGTAGCAAATTTGGTGTTAGATAGACATTTGCGCAATTTATAAATCATCATCACATGTAAAGAAGACTCATCCGGAAATAGGTATGCATATATAGATATCGAAATGTTTACATAGAAGTGTGTCACATAAAACTCAAAAAATATACATAAGTGTCTTAATACATCCGGAGACACTGAGTCTCTCAAAAAATAGGTGTGGCTAAATCCTAGAGACTAATCAGCATGGTGCTCATGATAGCACGTTACGGCACGCACTAGCCGCCTCAGGATTCGGTGGAGCCGATTTGGGACTCCCACCGTATGGCGCTGGTACTCCAGTGGTACATCTGACAGTCGGGCATAGTCTGGGATCCCATGAACAATCCCCTCAAGGTTCTGTACCAGTGCCCCTCCTCCGGCACCCTCCCCCTGGATCTCAGGGGCGAGCTGTGTCCTCCGGAAGATGGGAGACATCCCGGCTGGTCTCTCAGGTCCTACATCTGCATGCATGTATATTTGTGTTTAGACAACTATGTATTAACAAAAAATCATATAAACATAAAATCAAAAACATGAGGACCTACCCAGCTCTTCATCCCAGTGGTCTCCTTCTGGTAGCGGGAGATCCGGGTCCCCTGTAAAGTCAGTTCCCGCATAGGGCCAATCTTCCACAACGATCAGTTGGCGCCGTATCCATCTGAAGAACTCGGGCTTCCAGGACATCTGTTGCCCGCCTCCAGATCTGGGCATCAGTGCTGCCCAGCGAGCCATTCTCGGCTCTCGTGGTCCTGGACTCGCCACAGGGGCCTCTTGGCCCTGGAAGGTTGGTATGCGTTCCAGAATGAACGACACCAAGATGGAACCATACCCAAACTGCTTCAGTTTGCCCTTTTTGAACTTTGTGAGCTGCCTTTTCATGTTAATGGTGACAGCTGTTGCCCAGTCATACAGTCGGGGACCCATGCATTCTGAGGCCAGTAAGAGTTGAGCCTTTGAAGCCTCGTGTGGTGCCTGCGATCCAGCAGCCCGCGTAATGGTGTGGAGTACGACTCTCGGTGCTAGGTCGGGGATGGTCGAGATGTACACCTTCTTACTCCCTGTTCCTGTTTGTGCCCCATGGCACACCCGCGCCATTACTTCTTCCATCTTCTCCCCTGATGGTCTGCTCCCAGTCAGTACAGGGATTGGACCCCTGCGGGATAATCCAGTAATAAAGTAAATGTCGGTGACCTCCAATTCCAACACCTGGTCTCGTATTCTGAATACTTGGTCATTTTCGTCCCAGAGGTTGATCAAATATTGGAGGAGCTCAGGCTGAGCTCGTAAGCATGGCGTGAGGAAGAATTTCTTTAAACCACAGTTCCTTAGAGCATTCATGCAATTTTCATTTTGCATGGCTTCTTCGTCCTCATCTCAGTGTTCCCGTTCCTTCCATTCAATCACCATTTTGACTGTTTATCTGCATTCACATGGTTCAAAACCTTTAGTTAGATCTTCTGTGAGCTCAAAAATTCAAAAATTTTGGCATAAATAGAGGTTTTTTTAGGCGGAAATTTGGGTTGCGCCGCTGGCGCGACTGTCTTGCTAACAGTCGCGCCATGTGGCGCGGGCCCTTTAATAGAAAGAGCTCAGTGGCGCGGGTCCGTGCCAGATACCCGCGCCACTTAGGCCGGCCCTAAAAATTCAAGAATGCCCTTACAGAGCTGGTTTTCTAAGGGAAATCATTAAAAAATACATGGAAAGAAAGAGGAAGAGAGCGCCTCTTACCTGTCACAGACGAGACGCTGAATGGTTGCCTGGATCGGTCGCAATCGCCGTCAGAAGATTCTGCTCCAAATGAACCACTGCTACTCTCCACAAGGTAAATAGTAAAAAGTAATTTCATTTTTTACCATTGGACGTATTTATAACTTTTCAACGTTAAAATGTGTTTTAAAAAGTTATTTCTTGTCAAATATTTGCATGTGTTATGTCAAAAATGGATTTTACGCTTGTTGGGTATGTGCAGTGACAGGTTTTTGCGACTTAAAAGGTGGAAACGAGGTGTATTTTATACTTTTTCGGACTCGGTAAATACACGAAAAAGTCACTCTGGAGTCATCTTTCAGCTCTTTTCTGACTCTCTAAATATGAAAAGATTGCCGAGGCCCTTGTCGTTTCGATCTCGTTAAAATGGACACGAATCGACATTCACCCGGTATAAGTTTAACCCTTTTTCGGGCTGGGCTGGATTGATTACGAAAAAGGAATACCCTAGCCTATCGCGACTAGGAGGTTTTCCCGGATATTGTTTTCTACCTTTTCGGATCTGGGAAACTATTTACGAAAAGGGGCCTGTGGAGTTTTCTTTTCCGCTGTCTTTTCAAACTCTCTAAACATGAAAAGACGCCGAGTTCTTCCTTTGTCAGACTCGTTAAACCCTGATGACATTGGATTCCGTCGCAATGACGTTCTCCGAGTTTCTCCTTCCTAGGACTCGTTAAAGGCACTAGGATGGATTCGCCCGAAGGGCGGACTTATATTACAAGCATATGCTATCCCCTTCAAGCTTGTCATCAAAAATAATTGGGGTACTCGCCAGAAATGGTGGGGGAAAAAATGGAACCATCGTCGTTATCGTCGGCAGTATGTCGCTCTTGAACATTGCACTTGTCTGCATTCGTGTCGGGTTGGGGACATCTCATCTCGTTGTTTCACTTTGCTTCCATGGGTTTGGGTAATCTCTTTTGACCTCTCATCTGTTCACTGCCTCGTCGCCATGACCTTTGATCTGTTGATGTCAAATACTGCCAAGTCCATTGCCGTGCCGTTTATATGTTCAAGAGAAGTTGGCCTCTGCAAATATCAACCTTCCTCTGTTTCTCATATGATCCTAATTCACAACAAACATTATGTTCCTCTGTCTCGTGTCGATGATGTGGGAATCATTATGGCCCACCTTCGATCAAGATCACTTCCTGTCGACTTCAACTCATTATCCAGGAAGTTGGTCTAGAGACTCCTGATGGTACCTTGGGGCCTGCATGCCTTAATGGCAGGTTCGTCGCATTCGACGAGAGGTTTTCATTATTGACCTCCGATCGGATGATTCCGCGGGTGTTCGACGTCAGCTCATTTATTCACACGCCGTGGATTGTACCTGTAGTACCTTGAGGACCATTGTCATTATTGGTGGTTCCTCTCGCGTCTGTTAACGGCTTTCATCATTGGCTGGTAATCAGGCGATGTTCTTGCATGTTCGACATCAGCTCTCATATTCGCGTGCTAGAACTTGTACTTATTTGGGTCGAGATGGAGCGCAAGACCCTGGATTGTGTCTGTTGTAATCCAGGCTGCGATTGTGGATTATTGTCATTATGTACATGACTCAATGATTGGATGGCTGCGACCATACCTGGGTCTATTTGTTTGATCTTAGTTGGATGGCTGTGCCCATACCCTGGATCCGGATTATAGCGTACTCTGTTCGGATGGCTGCGTCCATACCATATATATACATCGTGTACTTAAGATATCAGTTGTATCTGTCTGTGCAGGTTTTCCGACGGCGGGCCTTCAGTTGGACATGTTCTCGTAAAGCATTTCACCCCTCTCTCTCTCGGGCCTCATGCTTTGGGGGGCATCTGTTACACAGTAATTTGTCACCGTCCCTACCATTCCCCGTCCCGCACAATGGAGGACCCATAACGTGACCTGTGAACACTGTCATGCACTGAAAACATCATCGTTGCATCCCTCTGAGTATGAGCTTCATTTCCCCTTGAGACATCTCCTTGCAAAATCCATGAAAAACAGCTCTTTTTGCATTGGCGCGGGTAGACGGTTCATTGCTCGCGCCAATCAGGGAAATCCTGTAAAGAGGTCGCGCCACTTGGCGCTCTGTCATAGAGCAGCAATCGCGCCACCCATTTTAGGGACTGTTTTTTAAATATGGATGGCGGAAGTTGAGGTCAAACAAACTCACAACCATTGCCTATCTTGAGTTGGGAGGTTTGGCTGCGGGAGTTCTATGGAAGGGAAGTGGTTTTGCCACCTTCTATGGAACCTTCCTTGTTGATGGGGCCAATCCCATAATAATAGGGATCCCAACTCCCTCCTTCCCCATCTATAAAAGCTTGCTCAGATCCATGGCAAGCTAGTCTTGAAGTGCTGAAGCTTTGCATCTCCTATTCCCAAGTGCCTTTGTGCTGAAAAGAATCCTTCCTTTCCCTTAAGGCCCATTCGACCAAGGAGACCATTGTTACGAGACTCTGGAGAGGTTTCCCTTTCCCCCGGCGAGCTTTGCGAGACGTGGACGACCGGAGACCCGCGCGAAGGAGGCTGCAGCGTGAGAACTTGGTTGTAACTTCTATTCGTTTACCACTTTAATAGATGACTATGATTATGGTTCCACTCCTTTTTCCATTATGTTAATGCGAGTAATGTCTTTTCCGACCGATGTTTAGTTACGTATGCTGGTTCCTATGCTTGTATCTGTTTGTTCTTTCTGTGTGCAGGTGTTCATCCACGGAGATCGTGGAAGGATTGTGATCTGCCAGGACTGAAGGACGGGGACATCTCTTTTTCAGATCGAGCGCTGGAATCCAGGTAGGTTCTTATCCCAAATCTTCCATTCGTAACTAGGAGCCTGCGTCATAGCATTGTTTGTTTGTTGCTAGACCCCTGCTGGGCTAGTAGGGATCGCCTCTGTCCGCAGAGGGGATTTACCTTCTCAACAGTATGCTCAAGGTTTACCGTACAACCAGGCTTATAACCCGCCGAGGTGGCCTTTCAGGCCAGCACTGCCGAGCCTTTGGCCTCTGGCCACAACTCACGGGGCCGGCCCATCGAGCACTCGCGGGCAGCCAGGCCATTATGCAAATCCGCGAGACCATATAACCCGGCCCCGAATCGCTTTGCTCAGCCTCGGTAGGTATCAGCAGGACGAGCCTATGGTCTGGGGGCAAATCCGGCCTTCTTTCTGGGTAAACGCGGTATCATGTCGTCTCACGTTGCATATCAGCCGGGACCACCACATGGTTTTGCTTGAGGTCATGCAGTTTCCGGCAAGCACCGCGGTCTTTGTTCCACCACGACAACCCGGCCCTCCAGAGGTACAACGTGTCCGCCTCCCGAGACGGCCATTTATTCGAGCGCAACACACAGGGGCTCACCCCCACAACCAGGTCAACCTGCGCAACCAGCGCCGCCTGTTTATCCGGGCCAACCTGGTCATTCAGGCCAGCCCCCTCACTCGGGTCAACCTGTTCATTCGGGGCAGCCCTCTCATTCCGTTCACTCTGCTCAACAGCCTGTTCATTCAATGCCGCAGCCAAATCAACAGCTGCGCCCTATGTACCAGGCTCCACAGGGTTCCACTTATCAGCAGCCTACTCATCCTTAGAGTGGTTATTATCCTCATGGTCGGTCTCAACCGAACTATAGCCACCCTGGAGGCTCTCAGTATTATCCTCCTCCACCCGGTTCTACCTACGCTCAGCAGCCATCCCGGTCGGCTATCACGGGCCCCTATGCCCCCTACGGTCAGAATCCTGCGGGACAGAACCCGTGGGGGCAGGGATATTCACAACCATCGTGGAGCACGGGTACCGAACCTTATCCTGGGACTGGCATGGCAGTTAACCCTCCATTGTCGTTCCTGGCTACCTTGGAACTGTCGGACGTTTCAAAGTTGACCAATGATCCGATTTCACATAATCCATATTGGCCTCCGGTTCCCACCAAGATACCAGGAGATTGTCCCAAGTTTGAGGGCAAAGCCGGCGAAGACCCCCAGGCGCATGTGATGACGTACCACCTCTAGTGTTCGTCTAACTCTTGGGTCGACGATTCGATTCGTTTGCGTCTTTTCCAGCGTACGTTAACAAGAGCTGCTGCTAAGTGGTACATAGAACTATCCCGTGGTATTTTTCAAGATTTCAACTCGTTAGCCATGGCTTTCCTCACGCATTTCCAGTTACCGGTCCGGTATGAGGCCGGGACGCACCTCCTGTCTTCTCTGAAGCAGGACACGGCCACTCACATCTCGGATCACATACATGAGTGGCGGCGCCGTCGTCGACTGATCAAGTTTCACATACCTGATCAGATTTTGACTCACTGGTTCACCACCTCCTTTGTGAATAAAATCGCTCAGGATATCGCGATGGGAGCGTGTGTGACGGAGGAACAAGCTATCGCGCGTGCCCAGTACTTGGATCTTGTCTATTCGCAGTCTGGCACGCTTTATGACATCTTGACTGATGCTCCACGACCCGGAACCACTAAGGCTCCACCTACCCCTACAGTAGATGGTGTCATTGGTTCCGTTTCTCAAAATTCGAAGAAGTCTTCGAATGGGAAGCAGAAGGAAAATTCTTCCAACAATACCTCTGCTAATCCCGCCTCATCTGATTCTGGTAAAACCGCGGAGGTGAATGCCGTCCAGGCCAATCCTACGGACAAATCCTCCAAGGGGAAGAAGAAGGGAAAAGGAAAATCAAAATCTGATGCCCCGAAGCCAGAATCTAAATCTCGAACTGAGGATGGCTCCCAACGTAAGCCGAAATTCCCTTGCCTCATCTGTGAAGGTGACCACTACACTAAGGATTGTCCATGACGGTCCGAAGTTAGTCAACTTCTTAAAGGCTCAAAAGGGACTCCGGCTGTTTTAAAAGAGCCATTTCCATCTCAGCAGACCCAGATGGTCGAACAGGCGTCACCATCTGCACCGTTTGGGTCTCAGGTTTTCATGATGAAAACTAATGCACCTATCACCATCGCTACGCGGTCAAAGGATTACAATGAATCGCGGCAGGCGCCCGGGAAGGCAGTTGCGGATGGGACGCCTCCCCCACCTGCCTCCGGTCCATTGGAAATCGAGAAGCCGACTCTCGAACCCGTTGTGAAGCCACCTCCCAAGGGTGTTCTTCGGAGATCCTCTTATAATCCAAACGCTCGTGCCGCTCAACATTACAGTATTGTTGAGGATCTGGCACAGGCGCCATGTGCTATGTCCGCACTGGAGGTTCTTCAAAGTTGTCCTTCACAGCGGAAGGCTTTACTGTCTGCAATCGGTGGTATCGATCCCGCCGACTCGAGCCTTCTCACCTTCGATCTGGAGAATTTTACTCCCCGGCTTCCACATCAAATTGCTTTGGTCATTCAAGTCGGGATTAACGGTCTGAACATTCATAGGGACGTCGTAGATGAAGGTGCATCTACCTGCGTTATGTCCTCCGCTTGCTGGAAGGCCATCGGCTCTCCAGCCTTGTCATCATCTCCCAATGCCCTTGAGGCATTTGATGGTCGGGAATCTAAACCCCTGGGAGTTCTCGAGAGTCTTGCGATCACATTACAGGGAAAAACTGTCAATGTGGAAGTAGAAGTGGTTGACGCTAAACTCAACTACAATATACTTCTTGGCCGCAGCTGGACCCATGCCATGCTCTGCGTGCCGTCTACCGTCTTTCGATTCATTAAGTTCCCTCACGAAGGCAAGATTGTCACGGTAGATCAGTTGTCATTTTTCACCTCTAGCTCTGAGAACAACGTGCCATACGTGGATCAAATTCCGAATCCCCCAGACAGCATAGGACCTGGTCTTTTCAAAGACCCAGTCCTCATGGGCATATTCCCTGCACCGCCACTGAATACCGCTCAAGTCAACATGTTGTCCAGGACTGATGACCCCTGGCTTATTCCTACACCTGAGCAGGTATATGAGTTTGGAGAATCCATGCCTTTAACGCCAGTAGAAATCAGCTACTGTGAGATTGTTGCCGCATCGGACCCTCCACCTCCTCAGCATGCTCCGATGAGCATGGCTCTCGACGTCTACTCGCAATCCCCCTGGCTTGGTCAGGCTGATTCACCTGATCCTCTCAGAGAGACTTTTCCCTCAGATGAGGCTATCATTGAAACCTTGTCTCTTGAGGAGCGACCCTGGGGCGATGGACATCATCGCTCCTCGTTTATGCCCAGCTTGGGGGCAATGACTGATTGTCTAGAGCGCTATGCTGCTCAGGTTCCTTCCCCTCCTCTTCAAACACCGATCTTGATGCACGAGGTCTTTTCGGAAGGTAATCTGAGTAACATTACTCAAACTGTTCCTATCAACATCTCTGTTAAACCAGGGATTGTTGAGAACATTCATGTGGGTGTGACTTGTTCTCCCGAGGAGATTCAGGTCTATACGGAACTTTTCAAAGAATTCAGAGATGTTTTTGCATGGTCCTACGAGGAAATGCCGGGAATTGATCCTAGTATTGTCGTACACGAGATTCCAACCTATCCGGGTGCGAAACCCGTGCGCCAACGCTTGCGTCCCATGCATCCTCATAAAGCTGCCGCTATCAAGGCAGAGGTTGAAAAACTTCTGAACGCGGGGTTTATTTATCCTATCCCCCTTACAGAATGGGTGTCCAATATCGTCCCTGTCGATAAAAAGCAGGGTACCATTCGAGTCTGTGTGGATTATCGCGATATCAATCGCGCCTGTCCTAAGGATAATTATCCCACTCCGTTTATCGACCAGATCATCGATGAATGTGCCGGGAGTGAGATCTATTCCTTAATGGACGGTTTCTCAGGCTACAACCAAATCAATATTGCACCTGAGGATCAACATAAGACCACATTCATCTGTCTGTGGGGCACTTTTGCGTACAAAAAACTCCCGTTCGGCTTAAAGAACGCTGGCGCCACGTTTCAGCGTGCGATGTCCTACGCTTTTCATGATATTCGCCATATTGTCCAGCCTTATCTGGACGACTTGCCAGCCCATTCGGGTAAGCGAGAGGACCATCCTGAGCATCTTCGCCAGATATTTCTTCGTTGCAGACGCTACAATATCATGCTCAATCCTCATAAGTGCGTCTTCTGCGTTGATTCTGGCCGTCTTTTAGGCTTTATAGTCTCGAAAGACGGAATTCGCCTTGACCCTCTGAAGGTTGAGGCCATCGTAAATCTCCCATCACCCTCCTCCTTGTATCAGTTACAGAGTCTGCAAGGGAAAGCGAATTTTCTTAGGCGCTTTATCCCGAATTATGCTGAGGTGGCCAAAGGATTCACTCGTTTGCTAAAGCAGAATGTTCCCTTTCATTGGGACGAAGTTGCTCAAGAATCCTTTGAGAAGCTGAAGACATTGCTCGTCAATGCTCCGTTGCTTCGTCCTCCGGACTACCACCGCGACTTTACTTTGTATCTAGCCGCCGCATTTAGCACCATCGCCATGGTCTTGGTGCAGGATGACAAGAACGGTGATGAACATGTTGTTTATTACCTGTCTCGGAACCTTCTCGACCCGGAAACGCGTTATGCACATGTTGAGAAGTTGGCCTTAGCAGCCGTACACGCCGTACAACGCTTTCACCATTACATCCTTTTGCGCACGATAACAGTGGTTTCAGACTGCAACCCTATGACGTATATTCTTTCTAGACAATTACTAGGGGGCAAGTACTCCAAATGGATCGTGATCCTGCAGGAGTTTGACTTGGAGTTTACCACTACCAAGTCAACTAAATCACTGGTCTTTGCGGATTTGATATGCTCTCTCCCTACAAACTCTGTTCCTTCACACTCAGAAGATCATATACCGGACGAAACGCTGTTTCTTATCGATACTCGTGATACTTGGTACGGTGACATCATAGTGTATCTTCAGACCGCGACATTTCGGTCTGAGTTGGATAAAACTGCCCACCGTCGGATTCGGCACCAGTCCCAACCCTACCGTATCGTAGGAGATACCTTATATCGCATTGGAGTAGATTCGGTGCTCCGACGATGCCTTACCTTGGAAGAGGCTGAGAAAGTCTTGAATGACTGCCACAGTGGCGCTTGTGGCGGACACATGTCCGGGTATGCTACTGCCCAGAAGATTCTGCGAGCAGGTTATTTCTGGCCTTCCATATTCAAGGATTGTATCACTGCAGTCCGAAAGTGTCATCCCTGCCAGATTTTTCAGCGCAAGATGCGCGCGCCGCCATTGCCTTTGCATCCCGTTATTACCGTCGGCCCTTTCGCGAAATGGGGCGTGGATTTTATGACGTGTAACCCTCACTCGGCCGGGGGGCATGCGTATATCATTGTCGTCGTCGACTACTTCACTAAGTGGGCCGAGGTGATGCCTACACTAGCTGCTGACGGGAAAACGGCTGCTTCATTTATATTCAACCATGTTATTGCACGATTCGGGGTTCCTCAAGCTATCGTCACTGATCACGGTACTCATTTCCGCGATTACATGATGGCGGAGCTGACAGCTGCGTTGGGTCTGCGTCACGACAGCTCAACGCCATACTACCCTCAAGCGAACGGTCAGGTTGAAGCGGTGAACAAGGTTTTGGTCACTATGCTTCAACGAACAGTTGGGATTCATAAATCCAGTTGGCATCTCCAACTGTTCTCAGCTCTCTGGGCGTACCGAACATCTGCTAAAAGTGCAACGGGATTCACACCATTCCAACTGGTGTACGGTCTGGAAGCTACTTTGCCGGTTGAATGTGAAATTCCTTCGCTCAAATTAGCTGTGGAGCTCTTACCGGATACTTCTCCTGAGGAAGAACGTCTTCTGTATCTCGAACGGTTGGATGAAACCCGTCGTCTAGCTGCTTTGATCATCGAAGCACAAAAGAAGAGGGTCAAAACTCATTTTGATCAATCAGTTTCTCCCCGTTCTTTCATCGAAGGAGACCTCGTTCTCTTGTATGATCAGGCACATGATAAGCTTGGAGCCGGTAAGCTCCAGCCGATGTGGCACGGGCCCTATATAGTAAAGCGTGTTTTGAAAAATGGGGCCTACGAGCTTATAGACTACGAAGGAGTTCCATTGGCGCAGCCCAGGAATGGGCTGTACCTTAAAAAATACTATGCCTGAATTTATTTCTTGGTGTGGTGTGTGTACATAGGTGTGTGATTGTCATTTGTGTGCATGGTGTGGTGTGCTTTGTAAACATCTTTCTGCTGATCGGGTCTTCCTGGTTGTGCAGATGTCTATTCATCCATTTGTTGGTTTCGCGGATGGTGCCTCCTGCAGTACCAGGAATCTGTCTTCCGCAGCCTGGGTAATCTACGATCCTGCTGAAGAGTTGATTGACCTACAAGGTGTGTGTTTAGGACGTACCACGAACAATATCGCAGAATATAGTGCCGTGTTGGAGTTATTAACCGAGGCAGTAAACCTTGGTATCCGTGAGTTGCTCGTGTACCTAGATTCACAACTTGTAGTGTTACAGCTGAACGGACACTATTCGGTAAGGAACCCGTCCATCTTACGTCTGTATTTGCGTATTCGATTACTGGAAAGGAATTTTGACTACATTACATATCATCATATACCCAGGCATTTGAATACATTAACGGATGCAGTAGCAAATTTGGTATTAGACAGACATTTGCGCAATTTATAAATCATCATCACATGTAAAGAAAGACTCATCCAGAAATAGATATGTATATATATAGATGTCGAAATGTTTACATAAAGTGTGTCACATAAAACTCAAAAAATATACATAGTCGTCTTAGTACATCCGGAGACGCTATGTCTCTCAAAAATAGGTGTGGTATAAATCCTAAGGACTAATCCGCATGGTGCTCATGATAGCACGTGACTGCACGCACTAGACGCCTCAGGATTCGGTGGATCCGTTTCGGGACTCCCACTGTATGGCGCTGGTATGCCATCGGTACATCTGCTAGCCGGGCATAGTCTGGAATCCCGTGGGCGATTCCCTCGAGGTTCTGGATCAGTTCATCTCCTCCGGTGCCTTCCCCCTGAATCTCAGGGGCGAGTTGGGTTCTCCGGGAGATTGGAGACATCCTGGCTGGTCTTTCAGGTCCCACATCTGCACGCATATATAATTGTGTTAAGACGAATGTGTATTTACAAAAAAACATATAAACATAAAATCAAAAATATGAGGTCTTACCCAGCTCCTCGTCCCAGTCATCTCCTTCTGGTAGCGGGAGGTCTGGGTCCCCTGTAAAGTCAGTTCCCGAATAGGGCCAGTCTTCCACGACAATCAGCTGGCGCCGTAACCACCTAAAAAACTCTGGCCTCCAGGACATCTGTTGGCCACCTCCAGATCTGGGCATCAGTGCTGCCCAGCGAGCCATTCGTGGCTCTCGTGGTATCGGACTCGCCACTGCGGCCCCTTGGCCCTGGAAGATTGGTATGCATTCCAGAATGAACGATACCAAGATGGAACCATAACCAAACTGTTTCAGTTTCCCCTGTTTGCACCTTGTGAGCTGCCTTTTCATGTTGATAGTTACTGCTTCTGCCCAGTTGAACAGTAGGGGACCCATGCATTCTGAGGCCAGCAGGAGTTGAGTCTTCGTGGCCTCGTGCGGAGCCTGCGACCCAGCAGCCCGCGTAATGGTATGGAGAACTACTCTCAGTGCTAGATCAGGAATGGTGTGGATATCCACCTTCTTGCTTCCTGATCCTGTTTGTGCCCCTCGGCACACCCGTGCCATTACTTCTTCCATCTTTTCCCCAGATGGTCTGCTTCCAGTCAGTACAGGGATTGGACCTCTGCGGGACAATCCAGTGATGAAATAGACGTCGGTGACCTCCAGTTCTAACACCTGGTCTCGTAACCTGAACACTTGTTCGTTCTCATCCCAGATGTTGATTAGATATTGGAGGAGCTCGGGCTGAGCTCGTAAACATGGCGTGAGGAAGAACTTTTTCAATCCACAGTCTCTAAGTGCATTCATGCAAGCTTGGCTTTGCATGGCCTGTTCATCCTCTTCTCTGTGCTCTCGTTCCTTCCATTCGATTGCTATTTTGAGTGTTTATCTGCATTCACATGGTCAAAAACCCCTGGTTAGATCTTTGGTGAGCTTAAAATTCCAAGCAATTTGGTCCACATGTCGAAATTTTGGGCGGAATTTAAGGTTCGGCCGCTGGCGCGGCTGTTTTGCGAACAGTCGCGCCATGTGGCGCGAGCCCTTTATAAAAAAGAGCTCATTGGCGCGGGTCCGTGCCCGATACCCGCGCCAATGGGCGCAGCCCTAAAATTTTAAGAGTGGCCTCATAGAACTGATTCTTAAGGAAAAATCATTAAAAAATGAATGAAAATGTAGAGCAAGGGAGCGCCTTTTACCTGTGACAGACGAGAAGCTGAATGGTTGCCTGGATTGGTCGCAATCGTCGACGGAAGTTTCTGCTCCAAATGGACCACTGTTGTTTTCTACCAAGGTAAATAGTAAAAGTAATTTTATTTTTACCAATCAGACATATTTATAACTTTTTCGACATTAAATGAGTTTTAAAAGTTATTTTTATCAAATATTTGCATATGTTATGTCGAAAATGGATTTTACGCTTGCTTGGTATGTGCAGCAGCAGGTTTTTGCGACTTCAAAAGGATGGACACGAGTTGTATTTTATACTTTTCGGACTCGGTAAATACACTAAAAAGTCACTCTGGAGTCATCTTTCAGCTCTTTTCTGACTCTCTAAATATGAAAAGATCGTCGAGGCCCTTGTCGTTTCGATCTCGTTAAAATGGACACGAATCGACATCCACCCAGTATAAGTTTAACCCTTTTTCGGGCTGGGATGGATTGATTACGAAAAAGGAATACCCTAGCCTATCGCGACTAGGAGGTTTCCCCGGATATTGTTTTCTACCTTTTCGGATCTGGGGAACTATTTACGAAAAGGGACCTGTGGAGTTTTCTTTTCCGCTGTCTTTTCAAACTCTCTAAACATGAAAAGGCGCCGAGTTCTTCCTTTGTCAGACTCGTTAAACCCTGATGACATTGGATTCCGTCGAAATGACGTTCTCCGAGTTTCTCCTTCCTAGGACTCGTTAAATGCACTAGGATGGATTCGCCCGAAGAGCGGACTTATATCACAAGCATATGCTATCCCCTTCAAGCTTGTTATCAAAAATAATTGGGGTACTCGCCAGAAATGGTGGGGGAAAAATGGAACCATCGTCATTGTCGTCGGCAGTATGTCGCTCTTGAACATGGCACTTGTCTGCATTCGTGTCGGGTTGGGGACATCTCATTTCGTTGCTTCACTTTGCCTCCATGGGTTTGGGTAATCTCTTTTGACCTCTCATCTGTTCACTGCCTCGTCGCCATGACCTCTGATCCGTTGATGTCAAATACTGCCAAGTCCATTGTCGTGCCGTTCATGTGTTCAAGAGAAGTTGGCCTCTGCAAATATCAATCTTCCTCTGTTTCTCATACGATCCTGATTCACAACAAAAACACCATGTTCCTCTGTCTCGTGTCGATGATGTGGGAATCATTATGGCCCACCTTCGATCAAGGTCACTTCCTGTCGACTTCAACTCATTATCCAGGAAGTTGGTCTAGAGACTCCTGATGGTACCTTGGAGCCTGCATGCCTCGATGGCAGGTTCGTCGCATTCGACGTGAAGTTTACATCATTGACTTCCGATCGAATGATTCTGCGGGTGTTCGACGTCAACTCATTTATTCGCACGCCGTAGATTGTACCTATAGTACCTTGAGGACCATTGTCATTATTGGTGGTTTCTCTCGCGTCTGTTAACGGCTTTCATCATTGGCTGGTAATCAGACGATGTTCTTGCATGTTCGACTTCAGCTCACATATTCACATGCTTGAACTTGTACTCTGTTGGGTCGAGATGGAGCGCAAGACCCTGGATTGTGTCTGTTGTAATCTAGGCTGCGATTGTGGATTATTATCGTTATGTACATGACTCATTGATTGGATGGCTGCGACCATACCTGAGTCTATTTGTTTGATCTTAGTTGGATGGCTGCGCCCATACCCTGGATCCGGATTATAGCATACTCTGTTTCGGATGGCTGCGTCCATACCATATATACATCATGTACTTGAGATATCAGTAGTATCTTTCTGCGCAGGTTTTCCGACGGCGGGCTTTCAGTTGTACATGTTCTCGTAAAGCATTTCACCCCTCTCTCTCTCGGGCCTCATACTTTAGAGGGCATCTGTTACACAGTAATTTGTCACCGTCCCTACCATTCCCCGTCCCGCACAATGGAGGACCCATTTCGTGACCTGTGAACATTGTCATGCCTTGAAAACATCATCAATGCATTCCTCTAAGCATGAGCTTTATTTGCCCTTGAGACATCTCCTTGCAAAAATCATGAAAAACATCCCTTTTGGCATTGGCGCGGTCAGGCAGTTCAATACTCGCGCCAATGGGGAAAATCCTGCAAAGAGGTTGCGCCACTTGGCGCTCTGTCATAGAGCAGCAGTCGCGCCACCCATTTTAGGGACTGTTTTTTAAATAAAGATGGCGGAAGTTGAGTTCCAACAAACTCACAAACCATTACCTATCTTGAGTTGGGAGGTTTGGCTGCGGGAGTTCTATGGAAGGGAAGTAGTTTTGCCACCTCTCATGGAACCTTCCTTGTTGATAGAGCCAATCCCATAATAATAGGGATCCCAACTCCCTCCTTCCCCATCTATAAAAGCCTGCTCAAATCCATGGCAAGCTAGTCTTGAAGTGCCTAAGCTTTGTATCTCCATATTCCCAAGAGCCTTTGTGCTGCAAAGAATCCTCTCTTTCCCTTAAGGCCAACTCAAGTAAGGAGACCATTGTCACGAGACTCTGGAGAGGTTTTCCCTTTCCTTGGTGAGCTTTGCGAGACGTGGACGACCGGAGACCCGTTCGAAGGAGGCTGCGACGTCAGAACTTGGTTGTAATCTCTCTTCGTTTATTACTTAATAGATGATTATGGTTATGGTTCCACTCCGTTTTCCATCATGTTAATGTGAGTAATGTCTTTTCTGACCGATGTTTAGTTACGTGTGCTGGTTTCTATGCTTGTATCTGTTCGTTTCTTCCATGTGCAGGTGTTCATCCGCGGAGATCGTGGAAGGATTGTGATCTGCCAGGGCTGAAGAACGGGGACGCTTCTTCTTCAGATTATAGCATTGGAATCCAGGTAGGCTTCTATCCCTAGTCTTTCCATTCGTAACTAGGAGCTTGCGTCATAGCATTGTTTGTTTGTTGCTAGACCCCTGCTGGGCTAGTAGGGATCGCCTCTGTCCGCAGAGGGGATTTACCTCCTCAACAACTACCATTGCCCTAACTAGTGTATGTTCATTCTGTCTTTAAGCATATTTCAGTCATTTGATATTAATGAAATGAAATTTTATTTCTGTTGCATCTCTGCGTTTATGTTTATTTTTGTATTTTATTGTGTTCCTGCATAAATCCGGATCACTTTTGCATGTTGTTAAGTATGGTTATGGTTGAATTGGTTATTCTCTTTTATATAAAGATAGTTACATGTGGTCAATTAGGTTTAGCTTGGGTGATTAGTAGAAATGTTGTTATCCTCCCCACTAGAGTTTAAATCTTGCATGTGACATGTTGAACTCATAAAGAGTATTTTTTATAATGGCTTTGAGTCTTGTTGTCTAAGTAGCTCCTCAAGGACTGAAACATGTATATTCTTCATATGGTATATAATGATATTTTAAAAAAAAGGATTGGAAAGTACTATCAACAAAGTAAATAATTGAGATTGTTTTTGAAGTCATGGTTGTGAACTTGTGGTCAAGTTATGTAGGCATGCAATTTATGGTTGTGATATATAGTGATGGTATTGGGAATGAAATTTTTAGTCAGTGACTTCAATATTTTGTTCACATGTGCATTGTTGTTCAAAATCTTGTTTACGTTATTGATAGATATCTCAAGGATTCCAAATTGTTCTTGCAATGTGTAATAGGATGATCTCACTTGTGAAGTAAGGAAACTTTCACAATGTTTTAATACCTCCATCTTCATTAAGAGATTGGATTTTAAATCAACCATGTCTGACAAGAAGTCGACCATGTTAGACAATATCATAGTTATATGGATTATTACCTTTGGTTAACCTTGTTGGGATATATCTTGATTCTTATATGCACCCATTAGTAAGTTTCCAAACAATGTTGCAAGCTTTATGTGTGAGAATGTTGTAAGATTGGAAATCTTGTTGAACTTGTTGGCATTGAATCTCTTATGAAATAGAAATAATTCCCTGGTGAGGATAGTTGCTAAACAATAAGTAGTGAAAATCTTATTTTACTCAATTGTTGTTGGAAATTGTCTTTTTCTTTCAATGTTCTATGAGTTGGTTGAATCATAGTTGCCACTAATTTAATTAAACAATTTGTCATCATTGAACCCATTTATTTGTGCTAAGTAATTATTATTTATATGATCATATGTATAACAATTAATATTACATATGGAATTGACATATGACTTTTTGAAGCTTTGTAAGCTTTGTGATTGCCAAATAAATGAAATGAGGATTGTTGTAATGACCATATATTAGAGATGATGAGCTAGAAATCATTGCATATGATAAGGTGATGGTGAGCACACATCTAGGAAAAAAAATGTTTATAACTATGATGATTATGTGTGACATCACTAAATGACATTACCATTAATGAATAGTGAATTACAAAAAAATATATAGATTTGGGATGAAACCAAATATTAGCTTAAAGTAATTCAAATTTTAGTCAAGACTTCCCTCATACAACATAGCAACCATTTGAGACATACTTAATGATGATATTTGAAGCAATCATTTGGCGTGGATTATGTGAAATAATGCATTCTTACTACATTAATTCGCTACCGCCTAGGATGTGTATAATCAGAGCTAATATTATAATATGCTTATAATTGTGTAGATATGCATGAAATTTGGAAGAAACTAAACTATTGACTTTGTCATTTGGCCAAATAGTCAATTCCTTATGATATAAACCCAAACTATGTGATGCTCCAATTTGTTTGGGTTTATTTTCTATATAATTTGGATATATATTCTTGGTTGTCTTCATGACTTATATTATATGTGCCTTGGAAACTAATGAATTTTAGGCATTGTTTTGGATAATAAGTAGACTACTTATAATATATGTGGGTGAGTGCATATGCATGTGACACACGTGTTGCTCTCTGTTAATGAGATGATATTTGTATTCTTGTTTGAGGAACTAATTAGAATGTATAGAATGATGTTGATATGGTTGTTACTCACATCTTACTAAATGATGCTCATTTAAACTACAATAGGATCTCGAAAAATCTTCTTGGATGCATTAGTGCTCACATTTTTTCCATCCTCTTTATTCAGGAAGGCTATCAATGCTTTGATCTTGCCAATTGTTTACAAAATGGTAATTACATTTTTTAAAGATGGGTGTCATTAAAGTTATTCCATCGCATCTTGATAAGCTATTCAAGAATTTATTGAGAGAATGAGTATCTAGAATATCTATATTCCTCAAGATTTAAATAAATAAATATATATATAAAACCATAATTTCTTCATTAACATAATGAATCCATTACATTCTATTGATGCATTATGGTATATAATCTTCCCGCTGTAACAAAAAATACCATTCCATGCCATTATTTTCTTTAATAAATAGGTCACGAATAGTATTCAAAATTACATAAAAAGTATAGCAACATAAAATTGTGCACATAAAAAGTTCACAAAACATCTGAGGGTGTCCTCAAAGGATAAAAAATGGAAAAAAACCTCTAGATTAGTCTTGTTGATGTATGTGATGGGTCCCTTCTATGAAGGGCCTATGAAAATATTCCAACAATTATGCGCCTAATTGTTCATGAATCTTCCAAGTCCCTCAGAACCTATATAGCACCTTCCTTAGATAGTGTGTCTACAACTGTGATGCATTCACTATAAATGTGACAACAAGATGTATAATCAAAAGACCTCTTAATATGAAGAAATTCTTCTAATATAGGCACCAAACATTAATAGTCATATCTTTGTGTCTCCTTGAACCAGTTAATAACAAGCATAGAATATCCAAAGAAGGAACCGACATTCTTTCTTATGTGCGAATAGAAGGAGTTTGAGTGCAAATAGTTCTATGTAATTATTGGCACTAGACATTGATAGTGGCATCTTTGTGTCTCCTTGACCCAATTAATAACCAACATAGAATCTCCAAAGAAGGAACCGATATTCTTTCTCAAGTGCGAATAGGAGGAGTTTGAATGCAAATAGTTCTATGTAATTATTGGCGCCTTTACCCATGCCCATCTAAAGTTTAATGAAATGTTGTTCATTAAGGAAGAGTGCAACCCCCCCCCCGGTCATCACCAACAATAGATGCCACATCCAAGTAAGCCCACAAAATAGTGGAGTCTATCTGTTTAGGCGTTATTAAAAGGTGAGGAGTAGAAGAATCCTGATCAAGAAGGGAGATAATTGCAATTGTTTGAGTTGTAACTATGCCTGTAGAGGAGATTTTGTCATGAAAAATGGTCCTATTCCTGACAATCTGAAACCCCCATCAAATTAAAGGGGCAAGATTTTTGTAACGTTTTGAAACTGGCTCATGCCACCAGTGGCTCCATGCTTTCAATATAGTCTCCCCTTGCCACTCAATGCCCAAGGCCAAGCTCCTCTGGCAGTCTGCCCAGAGTTCCTTTGTGAAAGTGCATAACAAGAATAAGTGGCCAATAATTTCCTCTACATTTTTGCATAGAAGGCACGAGCGAGGCCCTTCCTTATGACGCTTGTGATTGTCCCAAGTTTGGACTTTGTTTTAAACGACAAAGCTTTTGTAGGGCACTTTAATTTCCATAATTTTTTCCACCACCACACTGTATCCCTAGCCTGTAGTCTGCTAACACTAATTAAGTGGTTATAACCCAATTTGGGAGTGTAATCCCCAAAAGGAGAGAAAACCCAACTCAAAGAGTCTTCTATGTCCCTGAGTCGAACATGAGAGAGATGAAAGGTTAATATATATTTGTCCTAATCCCCCTCTAACTCGGTTGGGATATTCAACTAATCCACAAATGACCATCCTTGGGCCCATATTATTGTTCATGTATTATACACCACCTAGTTTAGAGTATACCTACCATTTATGTTGAGAAGATTCACCAAATCTAGTGGGAGACAGTTGTTTGCTTTGCATCCCACGCAAGGGCCCACACCTATCCTCAATTCTCCCCATCTCCACCTTCTAAGGGAGGCCTTCTTCAATCCAAACGAAGGACAATAAGACAACCTTCCAAATAATTTATTTTTTAACATATATAATATTAATTGCATTTTTTTTTTTTTAATATACAATCAATATTAGGCATTTTATGTCAGAATATGCATGCACATCCCCGTCATGTTGGATGATGCTACAATTATTCAATAAACTATTTTCAAAGGTTTAACATCTAACAAAGATTTATATTTAAATGTAGACAAATTCAAAGTTGGAACAATCCTTATTTACTTTTTGTGAAGTCAAATTGAGCAATCTTTATTTGCTTTTTATAAAGTCAAAGTTTGAATTAAGAGTTCAATAGAAACATGGTTGACTGAAAATTAAAGTTGTTCTTTCTTTTTTTTTCTTTTGCTTTTGCCATTTATATCTAGCATCAACGAGCCCATGAGTTGGACTTATTAGTTAGTAACTTATGTGTTGACTTGTCACTTGAAAGTTTGACTCATCTACAAATACATAATACCTAAAGTCATTCAGTGTTGCAAAATATTTGTGAGAGCATCCCACTAATGGGAAAATCCTTTTTCCATTCAACTCATAGGCTGAAAATTAAAGTTGTTCTTTCTTTTTTTTTCTTTTGCTTTTGCCATTTATACCTAGCATCAACGAGCCCATGAGTTGGACTTATTAATTAGTAACTTATGTGTTGACTTGTCACTTGAAAGTTTGATTCATCTACAAATAATTTATAGATAGTCAAACATAATACCTAAAGTCATTCAGTGTTGCAAAATCTTTGTGAGAGCATCCCACTAGTGGGAAAATCATTTTTCCATTCAACTCATGGGCTGAAAATTGAAGTTGTTCTTTTTTTTTTTTCTTTTGCTTTTGCCATTTATATCTAGCATCAACAGCCCATGAGTTGGACTTATTAGTTAGTAACTTATGTGTTGACTTGTCACTTGAAAGTTTGACTCATCTACAAATAATTTATAGATAGTCAAACATAATACCTAAAGTCATTAAGTGTTGCAAAATCTTTGTGAGAGCATCTGGGAAAATCATTTTTCCATTCAACACTAGATTAATTCTATATGGTAAAAAGAATAAATAAATAGTTAGACATAAAATCAAGTTAACTTGACTAAGAATAAGGCAAAAAAGGCAATACAAGATTATCAAATGATTCAACAATTTTGTTAACTAAAAATATAAAACACACAATAATGTTGTTGATAATCCAATTATATCTCAAAACTATGGATCTACTATTGAACAAATGCTCACCCAATGCCAATGCTCTCCATTCTAGAGAGTAAGACACTAAAGAATCATGACTCTTACTACCATCTTCAAGTCTCACTAGTGATTGTCAATCTTGCTTACAATTTAATGTCTCATTTTTAAATGTTATTATTTAGATTTTGTTTATCTAAAAATTTCTACACATCAATATTTTACTGAGCTCCTCATTTCTGATAAACTGATTTTCTAACCAGATTTTAATAAAAACATTGTCACAAACAATACACAACATAATAAAAAATGTTGTAGCTAAAACTCAAATGAGAATAGCATTATACTGTAGGTTACAATCCAGAGCTTATCCAAACCATGTTTGACAACAATCTCTTAACTATTATTTAAATACAAAATAAGTCATCCATCTCTAAATACAATAGGGCATCCACCTCTAAATACAATGTTTCAAATACAATAGGTCATCCAACTGTAAATACAATGGTTCCTTCAAGAGAACTTGTAGGCTTGCAAGGCACTAAGTTAGGCCCAAAGTCACAAAATCTTAAAATGATTATGCCATTTGAATACTTGACTAGGGTTCGAGTGAACCAATCGATAACGACTTATATTTTACCATAACAACATATAGAAAAATAACAGAAATTGCCAAGAAGTTCAAACAAAAATACTGTTTTTCATCGAGAATGCATGTGTTGGTAAGCACTCAGAATTCTGTCCAGTACAAGTTGAAGTTGGCAACATAATCATGTCTGTGGTGTGTTAATTACAAATCAAAATTGGTTATTTTCCCTTCTCATGGTAATGAAAAGAGTTGAATTATGCATTAAAAAGCAATGGAGGAACGAAGGAGGGTGAGTTGCACCTTCAGTTAAAAGAAATTTTGTTGAATCGCTTCTCTTTGAAAATCTGCTTCTCAGAACTGTTATGCCAAGGAATCCATGAACCGGCATAAAAGAACTTTTGAAAATAGGCAGTGAATGAAATGTCATACTGGTTGAAGTTGCTCACAACTTTCGTTGAATCCTTTTGACTCCTTTTGACTGAAAAACAATCACTGCAAGTCTTCTTGTCAACAATCAGCTTTCACAGCTTTCTCTCCATAGTAAATATCCCGCAGGACAGAGGAGAATTCGGGATTCCCATTAACATACTTTTCCAAGAACTGTTTCTCTGTGCATTTAACAATATCTGGGGAAATCCTCTGTGTCTTCAACAGTTGCATGGACTTCAAGGCCTCCATTACTCTATACCGAGGGATTATCCCCCTCTCCAAGTTACATGTCAACAGATTGGAACATCTAACAAAATCATCCAATGGAAGCCCCAGTGATTTGACCACAAAATGGACATTTCGTTTCAGTTTTTCCTCTGAGAGTTCCAGAATCCACGGCGCCCGACAGGATAACCCGTAAATTTGTTTTTCGGAGAAACCCAAACTGCTCCAACACTGCAGTTTTCGATCTATCTTTTCTTTTCCCATTCCTAGTAACCCACGCAATGCTTGCCTAAATATCTTGGATCCTCTCTCAAACCCCAGACCCTCCACCACTTTAAATGACTCCATAACTTTTTCCTCCGTATACGTGAGGAGACGGGGTTGCCTTGCCACTAACTTCGATAACGCATTGCCCTCAATACCCAATAATATTTGAAACAACGAAAACGCGGATTTAAGCTTATCCTCACTCAGATCGAGAATATTTGAATGGCTATAAAGAAGCTTGCAGATATCCTCTTTG
Source organism: Pinus albicaulis (assembly GCA_034641835.2). Taxonomy (NCBI): domain Eukaryota; kingdom Viridiplantae; phylum Streptophyta; class Pinopsida; order Pinales; family Pinaceae; genus Pinus; species Pinus albicaulis. Next base: position 1,727,892,440 of record CM076578.1, on the reverse strand, counting down.
TTCATGATACGCCTTAGGAAGCTGAGCCTAGACTTCAAGTCTCTTTCGGATTTATATAAGAAAATCCCAGGGTTGCAGAGGACCGCCTTTCGAATCTGAGCAGGGGTGGTCAAACCACATTCACTTAACAACACCAACCCTTCCTCCAAATCCTGGCTTGGTTTATGCAGCAAGCCGTTGCGAAGTTTAAGGACTTTTGAAACATCTTTCTCTGTCATACCGCATTTGTTGATGAAAAAATCTGTTACAATGCCCCCATCTGGTGGAGTTGGGGATGGGGTTACTGTTCCGTGCAGAATTCGGCGATTTTTATGTGAGGATTTGCATTAATTGCAAGAGGACGAAACAGAAAAATTGGGGTCGATACTAGTGGTACTTTGTTCATTATCAGACGTTTCCATATTCGCTGAATAGGCATTATCTTTGCAACAGTGAAATCGCAGATTTATGCGTACCCTCGCTGAAACTAAAAGCACAAACAGAGAAATAACTACCTGGAGGAGCCCGCCGGACTGGACGTCTGGTAGAAGGGCAAAATGTTTTGGAAGACCAGAACTGAACAGGGTGTTCTGAGGATTTAGGATTTTATTTGAGTTAGGGTTTTGTTTGATGATTTGACAAATGTATTTGATTTTTTTTGCATTTCACTTTTTCCCAAAGGTAAATTAATAATTAGTAAATTTAAAATTTATTTTATAATTTTATAGTCCTATGAAAATAATTCTGCATTTCACTTTTTCCGAAAGGTAAATTAATAATTAGTAAATTTAATATTTATTTTATAATTTTAGAGTACTATGAAAATAATTTTTTCAAAGGGAAGCTTTATCATCACCTTATGCTTGGCTCTTTATTATTTCATTACTTTCAAATTATACACAAAAATTCTCTCATAATATACATAAGAAGCCAAAAATGGTTAAGTGTGGTGGCTGCCTCACACCACTTGATTGGATTAGTGCCTTTCAAAAACCAATATGGGCTCAACTAGTTTGAGTTTGTACAAATCCTTTAGGAATAAGGTCTTCCAACATTTTATCGGCATTACTTGCATTGATTTTTTCCCCAAATCTCTTCATGATTTCATAGTTAGATCATCATCACTTATGCGTTAAATTGTTGTTCAACATGATTGTACATTTTTACACCAAAGGTGTTTTCTTTGTTAAATTGAGATTAGCAAACACGGTTCATCAGACCAATCACATTTATCTATTTTCGTCGTTCTAACAAATCTCTTTTGACCATGTGGCACCGCATGAATTGTCTCTATTATGGTACCTAGATTTTTACATCTTATTTCGCTCAGTCAAGTACCTTGACGAACTATCTATCTAGGCAAACAATAATTCGAATGTTATACGTTATTTAATGTACCCTTTAAGACACTCTTCACCCATACATATACATGTCATAGTCTAACTAGACTATTTTTTTGCACTGAAAATCATGGAAATTCTGGTAAGATTTTAAGAAAATCCGACAAGGATTTTTGTAAATCCAAGTTATAGTTATCAAACTTTGATATTTTGGGTGCCCTAAAAAATTTTGATGGTGTTGAATCCATTTCCACCATCAAAAACATGATTCAAATAGTGCTACTGCAAGATTTCTTAGTTTTTTTTTGCCTAGATTCCGACCAATTTTGGTCGTCCGGGCAATTCCTCCGCCTCCGTAGACAACTCCCATACACATCATATATGGTCATAGCATGGCATGCTGGGTGAGAAATTTCCGGCTACTTTCGGCGACCATAAGAATGAGCCCTAACATACCAATGGCCATTAATGCGATGTGATGGTCATTTTGAATTATGGAAGCCCCCCAAACAACTAAAATTTAAATTTCAAATTCTTCACGAGACCATCGCTATCCAGATTTGACATATTTCTCATGCATCAAGGTTCGTCACTTCTTCCCCAGGTCGTAGTCTAACTAGACTGCTTTTTTGCCCTAAAAACCATGGAAATTCCAGTAAGATTTTAAGAAAATCTGACAGGGATTTTTGTAAATCTAGATTATAGCTATCAAACTTTAATATTTTGGGTGCCCTAGAGGTTTTTGATGGTGCTGAATCTATTTCCACCATCAAAAACATGTTTCAAACACTGCGACTGCAAGATTTCTTAAATTATTTTTGCACGGATTCTGACCAATTTTGACTGTCCAGGCAATTCCTCTGCCTCAGTAAACAACTCCCTTTCCCAGTGAAATCAAAATATGTTTTTTCAATGGAAAATGAAGCAACGACTCCGTCCAGACTCGAAACTGAGATCACAGAGGGCTTCTATCAACCCGTGAGTGATCCTTCTCCTGACGGCCATTGTTGGGTAACTCATCTCATCTGTAGTGAAAATGGGGCCCTCATTCCTTTCCTCCTTTGTCGACTCTTTCCCGTCCAACGAGCAACATAAGTGTAAGAGTAAGATCAGTTCAATCAATAAATCAGCCGCGAAGTGGTAGCTTGTAGGTGTTTTGCATCGAACCTTTGCATGGAGTACCAGCAATTGAGTGGTAGCACCCTCATTGAAAAGAACATAATAAACCCCCACTCGTCTTGGGATTACTTATTCTCTGTGCCACTTACAGGTGCATAATATATAATGCGGATTAGTAAGTACATTTGATGCAGAGGTTAAGCATTATTTTGTGCATTTGATGCATCAAGTGGTGGATTTTCGAGTGCAGCCAGAGAGGTTGCATCAAATATGTACATTGTTAAAGTTTGTATCACATTGTTAAAGTTTTTATAGCAATAACTCATTATTTCAAATCCTATTCAAAAATTAAAAATGATTTATAAAATATAAATAAATTTTATAGTTATAATACAATATGTATTATCAGAAATTTAATTGAATTAAGAATATAAACATTTATATATTAAATGTGAAATTGATTTATAATATATATACATATATATAAATAATATTGTAAAGAATTAGCATATAATCATTTTATTCTCTAATTTATTAAGTGAGGGAGATTAAATTGTGTGTGTGTTTTTTTTTATGGGGTCTTACACTAAAAAAAATAGGTTTAATCCTTAATTTATTAAATAAAAGAGATTAAATTTTTTCAAGTTCTAAACTTTTTCTCTATTTTTTTTTTTTTTTTAACATCTTGAGATATTTATCTTTTTAAATGCTTATCAATTCATCCTAATCCTCATAAACACATTTCATATAAAATTAAATTAATATATATTAAAAAAAACACAATATCATAATTTTAATTTAATATCTGTTTTTTTTACAAATTTATTATCATCTAATTTCATTTTAACCACTTCTCCAACTTTAATATTCAATTTCAAACTTTGGAAAAAGTTTGAAATAATTTCACATATATATTGCAAGAAACATACAATTTAAACATTTAATTAAAATTGTAGCGAATTAATGTATATATAGATATAAGTTTGGCATTCTTATAATGTTAAAAAAACTAGTTTAACATATTTATAATATTGAAAAAAAATTTAGAATTAAGTAAAATTGGCAACTTCGTGGATAATTCAAGAAAAATAAAATTAATAAAAGAATTTGCAGTATATTAATAAAAGACAACTCCTTGACTTTATTCTACTTTTTATATTTTATATTGTAATTAAATAAGCATGGTAAATTATATGAAAAAAGAGCAATGATTGTAAGCAATTTATTATATTAATATATTTTATAATTAATATATTACAAATTATTTTATTAATTTTATTTTTCTTGAATTATCCATGAAGTTGCCAATTTTACTTAATTCTATATTTTTTTTTCAATATTATAAATAGGAGTTGTCTTTAGTGCGACTTTTTGGAGTTTCTGGTGTCGGAATCCGGTGAAAAAAATAAAATCTTGGTTTTTGTTATTTAAACTGGTTTTTTGACTTTATATATGGATTCAGCACCCTCAAAAACCCCTAGGCCACTTCTATTGTGCAATATTAACATTCAAACTTCTCTTTTGAATGAATTCCTGTCGGATTTTAGAGAAATTACACCGAAAAAACATTCAAACTTCTCTTTTGAATGAATTCCTGTCGGATTTTAGAGAAATTACACCGAAAAAAACCACCGTAAAACATTTCAAAAAGTGGCAGTAAAGACTACTCGTAAAGTAAAATTGGTAATCTCTAGTATAATTTAGGAAAACTGAAAATGAAAAAAGAAATTACAATATATTAATGAGAAAATATATTAATATAATATATTGTTTATAATTATTACTCATTTTGATATAATTTACTATGCTTATTTGAATGTATATAATTTGATATGTGAGGGCAAAAAAAATTGTCCTTAAATGCTACCAACAATCTATATTTACCAAAAATCCTTTCCTTAACTATTAGCTACAGGAAAATAAAAGTCCCTATAACTATGAATTGAAAATCATTTATGCTTGGATCTCTAGATCTTTCTCTCAAATGGTTATAGTTTAAAACACAAATTTCAATTCCTCATTCAAATACATTCATACATTCATCGTTTTGTTAATGAATACACTTAGATTCATTGAACCCATAGCTATCATAACCTTATCAAAACAAAGGTAAAATGTAGGATTTTGATAACTTATAATCACAAAATCCTCACCATGGAGTATTTAGTCCACTTCTCTTTCCTTGAAGTGCTTACCTTCAAGAGTCCTATGTTTAGATCTGTGCAACCAAATCTTCATAAACACTATAGGAATCAAGCAATAATCTCTTGAATACCATTGTGCTACTAGAATTCTTTGCTATCTTACCAAATTTGAACTTCATCTACATATTACTATTGGATTGTTCAATCATCATGGTCACCTATGTTATAGTAAACGGTCTAGCATTCACAAGATCAACAAGGGCATGTTACCAAACAAATATTTCCACAAATTTAATACCCTACACTTGAAGATTAGTGCAATTCATGATTGACTTTGGACTTGGCACACTTGCTCTCAACGTAGCATTGTCATTCAACAATGGTTTTCCATTGGAATGTCAATAATGACTTGAAGTGGTAATTCCAATTCTTGTTGGAATTATCTCAACTTAAACGCTGGAATCATAACATGATCTGTCAACAATAATCAATATCGTAATACTTCCCTTCAACTTTGATGACAACACGGGCATGTTTTTCTAAACCATGATTACTATGGTTCTGCAGTCATTTCAATATCGATTTACCCATCATTTTAAATGTTCATCATAAGGCGCAAAAGTTCCCACACTTTCCAAAAATCAATTCAATATTAAAATTGCAAGGTTACCCAACACATTTCAACTTGGTCTCCAAAGTGATCTTGATTTTCCTAGAAATCGAGTCCCCAATGCATTCACAAATCAATGCCCAACTTTTTGACTAATGCTAATGTTCTAACACTCTGTCTTCTCAACGTTATCTCCAGATTTCCAACAGAGTTTTCGAATAGTGATTTCCCATCATCATTGTTTGATCACACCTGGATAAATGATTTTCTTGCTAGGTTTTTCCTCCATTACCAACACCCATTCTTAAGGGCTTAATTCACCACTTGGATCTGATATATTTCTCAATGTAGAGAAATGTTAATCCATGTCATTTAAATACACAAAGACACTTACCACATAGAACTGATTTGACATCAATGCCATGAGATTATCCTCAAATTGAATCCATTGTTCCATTCTCTCAAGAGGTTTTAAGACCTCTTCTTAGAAATCACATATTCCTGTAGTCATTGACTATTGGACACTACGTTGTCTTTAGCCTCCCTGCATTCATACTCCACTACCATAATTTTATCCAATTTCCAAATTTTAGAATTAAATAACACTCTGGTCACCATTGCACTCATGCAGAAACATTCAGCATAATATCAACAATAGACATAGATGTTGCACAAACGTGAAATCATGTAAATATGATTTCCATTAATCAAATTCCATTTTACAAAATAATTGGCTTAATACACTATATGGGTGTACATAACCTTGGCCTCTCTCTCTCCTCTCCCACCTACTTTTTGCTACCTATATATCTACAAATAGGCTAGAAAATATCCTCACAATACAAAGGATATTTGGAAATCTTAACTAACTCCTAGAAACTTCCTAACACCTCAACTTAACATTTTACACCTTTACAACGGGCCATAAGGTAAAAAAAAAAGTAACTCATCAAACACCTAAAAACCTAGATTCTTCTATAATCAAGGTACATGTAATCACATTAAAAATCATTAATCCTAATGTTGAGTAATTTAATTGCGACTTAAATTACTTAGCATTAAATAGTCAATCGAGGTTCATACACTTGTGAAGCACACTTGCACAATATATGCTAGGAAATTGCCCACTTGCACAATATATGCTAGGAAACTCTAGTACAAGTATCTTAGATCATAGAATACAACATTGATATGTGGCCAATTTCCATTAACATGGGCTCAAAAGAGAGCTTCTAAGAGATATGTCAATACTAGATGTATGGAGATATTGTTGGAGTGTATAACTTAATATTTTTACAGTGCACATTGGTTTGGTGTTTCAAAATCATGTTTAACTAAGAGAGTAGTTCCCATAACAACTTTGCTTAATGAGAGTAAGAAGCCAAGGCCACTGAGAAGAGATTATATGTAGTGTATTTGATGGTGCATGTGATATCTTATGCATGGATTCAAGTGGAAAGCACCAACCATGCCACATTTAGTCAAGAGATTGGTGCAAACATTGACCTAATGTAGCAAAAGATTATGATCTAGGAAAATGATAGGGATAAAAAAAAACCTAGACAAAAAGTACTTTAATTGTTCATTGTGTATCATACGAAAGACTATAGTTTTAGAGATGAAGTGTTAGCCATCATCATGCAACAATAATCATATAATTTTTTTGGAAAGGGGGCATGGTAGATTGAGTTGGGATAATTAACTAAGCTTGCTAGGGAATGCACTATATGGCTAGGGTTTACACAAGCCTAAGGGTCTTTGATATAGGATTTCGAGTTATAGGTTTGGAACCATGAAGAAGGATTATGGAGGAAGATTTAGTTGATTTTTCTGACAAACTATCCACTATAGGGCTAGTATATCTTGTCTAATCCATGTTGAAAAGTGTAACTAGGATCAGTCTTCTTATTGAATAAATAATTATGTATTTATTTAAAGAAGAAGACAAAGATAATAAAATGTATTTTTGTTGTACTTGCTTCATGGGTTTCATGAGCAAGAATTTTATTATATTTTAATAGAATTCTTCTTGATGTCTATTTAGGGTTTGTCTTCTGTTTATAAGTATAATTAGTGTCATGTATATTGTTTGCATTGGAATCAGCACTTGGAATTCATCAAGCACCTGACTCGGCACATCATAAACTCTAAAGAAATTTAATGAATTGGTTTATAAGATTGGTAGGTGGTTTAAACTCTCATTCACTAAAAAGAGATTTCAATCAATTCCACAGTTCTACTAATTAGGGTATTGGATTCTGATGTGGTAGAAAAAGAGTGATTTTGTAGCCTATGAGGAGAAGAAAATGTGAAATGCAAGAGGAAACAATGGGTCGACAAAGCAGAAATCCACTGTTTTTGGTAGAAAATAACACAAGTAGCAATTTAACAATATTTCTGCAAGAGAAGGCTATGTCCAGTCTTACAATATTCTCACTGAAATACTATAAAAGATAACTGTCATAAATGATGCTCTTTACACTGTTATTATATATATATTACCAAGAAATCTCATTGTGTGAGACTAATAAAAATTGAAAAAACACATGAACATGTCAAGAGACTGATAAAAACACATAACAACACGAGGGATTGCAAACTGCAACTGAAGATAATAAGATATGGAAACACAAGTGAAAATTAACAATACACACACCATATTGGTAATAAGTCCTCATAAGTTTCTTTCAATTTCATTCATTGAAAAAATATTGATCATATGAGTCTAGATTCTAAAACAACGAACCTTTACTTGATAGAAGTTTGTCACATATATACAAAAACATAATATTGTCATCTCCACAAAAGGAGTGAATCTATTTCAAAAAGTTATTACAATCTCGTGCACGAGATGAGGCTTATCCCTAAAATTAAATACAAAGTGTTATATCATAAACAAAGTAAACATCATGAAGGCTAACAATTCGAAGTGGTTGTATGATGTGGCAGTCTGTCGGTAGACTACTCCTATGTTCTGGTGCAACCAACTTCACAAAAAGTGTAAACAACAGTAAAAGTGACATGTGGTTGCTCTCCTTAAAAAGTGAAAAACAGAACCCCAAAATTTTGGAGGAGACTTGATACATGACACTTGGCAGCATCCATTATAATTGAAATCTCCTCCACTTCACCTACTTCTCCTCCACTTCACCTGCTTTGATGTCACCATCATGATAATAAAACAAAAAATAGCTCCTTTTCATCACATATTAATATTATGAAATAATTTCTACCTTCGCAGAAAAAGTAGCTATATCTAGAAACATGGAAAATTAACCCAAAAATGGAAAAGTTTCTCTAAACAGTCATGTTCCTTCATTCTTCAGAGGTCCAGAATAGAGGAAAAAATCCTAATGGTCTCAGCTTTTATTAATCTCTTATCTGACCTCTTTCTCTGTGTTTGACTCTTTGGTTGAGTCTTTTTCTTCTTCTTGATTTTATCTTCTGGGCTCTCCTCAATATTGATAATTTCATCTCTTACTATAGGATTTGGAATTAACTTGTTGTTCAACCTGAGTTTATTCTTGGGCCTGGTATGAGGTCTCTTGATATAAGGATTTAGGATGAACTTAGACCTCTTACCTCCAAGCATGAATCTACTAGATTATTCTTCCTCATACTCAGATTCTGTATATTCAGGGTCACTGTTGTCTTCATAAGAGGAGTAGGAGTGTATCACAATTTTCTTTCTCTTCTTGATTGAAGAGCCAATGGAAGAAACTAGTTGAGCCAAAGTGGCCTCTTCTTCTATGGCAGGCTTTGACATTTTATGTTTTCCCTTCTTAAGAGATAGCAAAACCTGTGAGAGAGTGGATTCTGTGAGAGAAATACCACTTCTAGGTTGAGCTTGATGAGTTATTTCATGAACATGGCTTGATCCTTTTACTCCAGGGTTGACTTCCTCTAGAGACAAATCAAGCTTAGATGTTAGAAGTCCAGGGTTGACTTCCATTGGTTCTTCTGCCATGAAGAGCTTCTTCCTAGGTTTTCCTCTTGAAGAGGAAGTTATTTTCTCCTTGTCTTTTGACACAAACTTTTTAGGAGGCAAAGAATTTTTCTGTTTCAGTTTATTCTTATATTCCTCCATGAAAGACCTTAGGGTTTGAGGTTCCCTAGGTGAATTTCTCATTGGTGAGCTACTGACATGGGCTTCATTAACGGTGGGCATTGCTGGCATAGGCATAGGGTCTCCAGCCTTCCTAATCGAGCTTCTAGTTCGCCTTTTGACTGAGATGGAGGGAGGGTTAACTTGGCAAAAAACTGATGAATGGACAGAATTAGGTTGTGAACTGTTTGAAATAGGGGCTACACTAGTTTTTTTAGGGGTATATATTTTCTTGGGCCTCCCTACCCTTCTCCTGGAGTTTATGCTACCAAACCCTTCCTCTCTTAGGAACTTATCCCAAGTGGTCTTCTTCTTTCTAAGATGGTAGACAATCAGAATTTTAATTAGACCCCTATGATATAAATTGTGCAAAGAGTAATTAGGGATCTTCTGCAGTTTTAGGGACATTTTGAGCAAGGATTTATATAGAAAATAGGGCAAGTTCATAGGTCTATCTCCTGAAATATGAGCAAGAAATCGTAATTGATAATGGTGGATAGAGGAGAACCTACCCTCACATGTAATGTATTTTTGCACTGTGGTGATCACATGTTGCCATTCATCCTTAACATAGGAAATATGTGCAGTTGGATTCCACTTAACATTGACATGTTTAGGCTTAAGGTAGAGACTTACTTCAGTGGGCAGCGTTTTGTTTTTGAACCAGCGTTCACCAGTTGCAGAGGTTTGAGTAGCACGAGCTATGATGGCCTCGGATATGTTGAATGTATTGCTTCCCTGCTTGACCTTTTCACCATCAAAGCTCTCAGGAAAAGCCTGAGCTAAAGCCACATTCTCCCCAGAAAATTTTTGTAAAATTTTATACCAACCAGCAGATTTAAACTGAGTTTTGGCCCTAGCATCAATGAACCTAGTGTTTTTTAACTCGGACTTGTTGACATTACCACCTTTTCCCATATCTTCCAACGAATAGACTGCTTACAAACGCACAATTGTTCAATTCTGGTTGCAAAACCCTAAAAGAAGCCCTAGTTTTCCTTCCTTGAAATACTAAAACTGTTTGCTGGAGAAATGACTTCTGTTAGCTGTAGCCTGCACATAGAATTTTGGTCAAGTGAGCACCAAACTCACTCCTCTAATTTCACACCTTTGATCATGGTATGTAGTAATGGCATGCTTTGAAATCATTCAAAAATAAGATCCAAGTCATCCCATCATGCTTAACACTCCACAGTATCATTAAACGACTGATACTTGTACTATGATTCCCGCTTCACTTAAGTGGGGTAGCTATAGGTTAGTTGCATAGATAATGTAACCACTCACTTATAATAATCCTACTAGGTCAAACAATAATTAATCTTATTTAAAATAATAGTCATGTTTATAGCATAGGAGGTCTTCAATGATCTTCAAACATGAATGGTCCTTGCTTTAAAAAAATTCTTTGCTGCTCCTATATGCTTGAGAAATAACTATCTTTACCTCTGAATTGCAATAAACCAAATCTCAGTGAAATAACTGCACTTTTCACTGAGTTACCACTATGAACAAGTCCCTGAAGAAATAGCAGCTCTTTTCACTGTGTGAGAAATATGACCTTCAATTTAGAGAAATAACTGCCTTTCATTACATCACTGTGTTAACAATGAAATTAAAACAAAGGTAACTATTATCCCGGACAGGGTGGCTATAACTTTATTACCCAAACGACAAATAGCCTTCGACACTAACTTAAGTTAAAATAGTGATTTTAACTTATTTTATGAACCTAAGAAACTAATAACACCTATACACTTAAAAGTATTTGATTTTGAGACTCTTTTTTTACCTTTATTGAAAATGACTCAAACTTCGACATGGACTAGGTCATTAGGAAAATCTGAAAATAGTGATACAATGGTGATTACACCATTAAAATTTTCAGTTCTAACAGTGGCTCCTATTGGGGATGAAGTCCTCCCTGTGAGGCTTCAAGGACTGTAGACTCAGTGCCTTAAAAACTTCAAAACTCAGAAGACTTCTTGGAAATTATGACTAGGACTGACCTTTGACTCAATGGACTCAAGACTGACCATATATACAAACACAAGTACCTTTGGGCACGAAATTTTATTGACACATCACACTGGATATTTACAATGAAATGAGTCAACTGACTTACTAAACAAATAATTTTTTAAGAAAATGACCATTAACTAGACCTCCAGTCAGTTGATCATCATCCAGATGTTTGAGCAGAAAAGTATTGCTTTCCAAAACTTCAACAATTCTAAATGGGCCAAACCACAGATTTTCAAACTTACCATGCTTTCCATGGTCTTCGCTCCTAAAATCCCAGTGCAACACCAAATCATTCTCCTGAAATAATTGTTGATTTGCTCTGTTGTCAAAAAAAGATTTGACTTTAGTCTGATATTTCTGTACTTTATCCATTAGTGATTCTCTGATTTGATGTGCCTCTATCAACTGCAACATTCTCCTCTGGATTGGATTTTCATCATCAACTTCATATTGCAGGAACTTCATCCAATAAGATCTAATTGCAAAGGAATTACAACATCAGTACCATATACAAGCTGAAAGGGAGAAATTCCAATTGATTTTTTACCACTTACCCTATCTGCCCAAAGAGAATGCACCAGCTGAGTGTCCCAATTTATCTTATTTGTAGGCATCATTATCTTAATGATCCTCACCAAACTTTTATTAGATGACTCAACTAATCCATTACCTTGAGGGTAATAAGGCATGGAATGAGTCAATTCAATACCATATTGCTGACAGAAGCTGTGCATCTTAGTAGACTTAAAGGTCATTGCATTATCAATTACTAATTTATGTGGACACCCAAATCTGGACATAATGTTTTCCAACAGAAATTTGATAATTTCCATATCAGTAGCATTCCTGGTTCATACAACCTCAATCCATTTAGTAAAATAGTCTGTAGCTATGAGGATCCATCTATGTTTTCTTGATGAAGGTGGATGGATTTTGCCGATGAAGTCTACCTCCATTGCTGGAAAGGAACATCTGCTGAAATAGGAATAAAAGGTAATGGTAGCAATTTCTGTTTACCAGCAAACTTCTGACATTCGACAAAGCTCCTGAATTTGGCAAAAATATCGGAGAAAAGAGTTGGCCAATAATAACCAGCTCATAGGATTTTGTTTGCAATGGCTTTCCAATACACATGCCCTCCACACACTCCTACATGTATCTCTGCCATAATCTCTTGGGATTTAGCTTCATATACACATCTTAATAAGACTCCCACAGGGTCCTTCCAGTAAATATGGTCTTCCAAAATGCAATACTTCACAGCTCTCAATTTGAAAGCTCTCGTTTTTTACTTCTCCATTGCAGGGGGACAGTTGAAATTTAACAAAAAATATACTATATCCTTGTACCAATCTGAATGAAATATTTCACGATAATTAGAAATACCTTCTCCATATTTTCCTTCAATTGCCTCTACATTCAGATTTAGAGCCTTGCAGTTAGATTCAGCCATCAAGCGAGCCAAACCTTGTCCTTTTATCAATTTAGTTGGTTTGATCTCAATATCAAATTCTAGAATTTTGGTTAGCCATCGTCCCCTCTTGCCATTTGTATCTAGCTGGAACAACACATCTTTAACAATGATATTTGGAACGAAAGAAACAATTTTTGAATGTAGCACATAAACTCGAAAAGACTTCAAAGCCTTAACTAGTGAATCATCCATAGGAGCCATGATTCGTGTTGTTTGCTCATCATTTTTTGGTGTCAAAACTGCTAAACCCGTGACCACACCGGTGGCCACCACTGGCGGTGCAAACCCATCCCATCTGCACATTGTCAACTTTGCTAGGTTCCACAGCATAAACCATCGAATCATATTCTTGCTTGTCGACCAACACATCTAGGCCTAAACTCCACCCTCATGACCTTGCATAACCCAGTTCAACATTAGATAATCTTTTTCACTCAAATGAAGATATTCTAGAGGCCATGACGAAACCTGAATGTCCATGGGATGCAATGCACCATCGTTCGTTCTTTCTACTTGAAAAATCATTTGTGCCTACTTACGCACCAAGCCACGATATTTGTTCCATAGAATCAAAATATTTCCTACCTCCATGATAAGTATATTGGTTTAAGAATCTCATCCCAACACTAGATGCATTCGAGGAAGGGAACATGTCAAATATCTCACCTACAATTAAGGTTGATATTTCAAACAAATCTGGCATAGTCGAAGACATCTCACTGGGGGAATTTTTCTCTCAAGAAGAGGTGGCCTCAAACATTGCCTTGTTCCATGAATATAGGGATATATTTGCATGGGCTTACTATAAAATTCCAGGTATCAATCCCAACATTGTGGAACTACGGGATCTTCACTCAGTGCACCTTTGACCTATCACGTGTGTTCGTGGCATATTAAACAATACCCTTAATTTGACTACATATTGGAAGATACCCCTAAAAATCATATTATTTAACCCCCTACCAATACAAACCTAATACACCTTCCCAATTTAAAAAACCCCTCCTTCCACTAGATATTGTAAGTATCCATTTTTTCATTAACACTTTTACGCCCCTTTTAATTTTTCATTAACTTTGAGCTCCATTTTTTATACATGTCAATATCAAAACCCTTTACCCCCTATATATCCCACTATATATTCATTAGAGGATATTTCAGCCTAAAAGTGCCCATGAATTTTTCATGTAATCTCCATGTCATAAAATGTAAACCAATAAAAATCCTTTAAATTTAAAAAGAGGTACATGTAAATATTTTGGAGGGAAAAGAAAAAAAAAAGAAAAAAACTACTTTTGTAATTGTATTTTTGGCTTATCTCCCTATAGGTTTACTCAAATTTCGATTGTATAAGCTTGTTGGATGCGGAATTAAAATCCACATCCAACGATTACCCATTATGCATACTTTTGAGAAGACCTACATTGATAAAAATTGCAGATACATTAAAAAAATGTGTTGAACACATTTTTTTAAGGTATCTACAATTTTTATCAATGTAGGTCTTAAGTATCAAATCTTTCGGTGAAAATCACAATGGAGAAATTTTTGTTGACGAGTTTCGAACCAGCCAGTGTGGTTCATCATCAGGACAAGATACGAAATCTGATCTAGGACTCAGCTTAAATAGAAAAAGAAGCTCCAAATAGTCGTTGTACAATAATGGCTAGTTTGACCATAAAAATAAAAAATAACAATAACAAAATAAAACTAAAAATAAAATAAAATAAAAAATAAAATATGAAAAACTAAAAACTAAAAATAAACCTAAATAAAAATAACGGCTAGTTTGACCAAAAAAAATATATAAAAAATAAATAAATAAAATAAAATAAATAAAAAAATAATAAAAATAAATAAAAAATTAAAATTAAAATTAAAATTAAAATTAAAAATTAAAAATTAAAATAAATAAATAAATAAATAATAAAATAAAATAAAAATAAAAATATTAGGAAAAGAAAAAAGTAAAAAATAACAATAAAAATATTAATAATAATAATAATAAAATAATAAAATATGCATTATTTGAACATAATTCAATAAATAATTTGAAACTAAATTAATTCCTTTATTTTTATTTTTTATTTTTATTTTGTTTATATATATATATATATATATATATATATATTGGTTCGAAACGGGTCGACAAAAATTTCTCCATTGTGATTTTCACTGAAAGATTTGATACTTAATTTATGGATCACAGAAGTCAAATTCCTAATGTAGGTCTTCTCAAAAGTATGCATAATGGGTAGTCTTTGGATGTGGAATTTAATTCTGCATCCAACGAGCATGTACACTTGAAATTTGAGTAAACATATAGGGAGATATGTCAAAAATACAATTAAAAAAAAATAGTTTTCTTCTTTTCCCTCCAAAATTAATAACTCTTATTTTATTATTTTAACTATTATTTTATTATTTTTTCTTAAGAGGTCACTATTAGGCTAAAATTTCCTCTAATGATGCCATTTTTTCCTTAATATATATCCCTCAATATGAACCCACACGGTATGGTATTGCTCCCCAAGTTAAACCCCCGTGTGTGGAACACCATATTGACATATGGCCTAACGCCTACCCTGTTAGGCAGAAACATGGTCAACTGCACCCCTCTAAGGAAGAAGTGATCAAGCAGGAAATTAATAAACTCCACAAAGTTAGTTTCATCTACTTTATCACTTACAATTCTTAGGCTTCTAACCTTATACCCGTCATGAAAAAACAGGGCACCATTCGCATTTGTATTGATTTTAGAGATCTGAACTGAGCATGCCCAAAGGACAATTATCCTATGTCATTCCTCGACCAAGTTATCGACACTTATGCGGGGCATGAAGCCCTATCCTTTATGGATGGGTTCTTTGGGTACAATCAGATCCAAATTCGCTACACAGATCAATATAAAACAACCTTCACAATCCCTTGGGGCACATTCACACATTGAGTGATGCCCTTTGGCCTTAAAAATGTTGGTGCCACCTTCCAGAGGACCATGAACTACATCTTCCATGATCTGGCTCATCTCATTCTCACCTATTTGGACGACCTTACTATACGATCCAAAATGCGTGATGACCATTTAGTAGACCTTCACCTGTTGTTTCAATGATGTCGACAATATAACCTACGCTTGAACCCTATCAATTGTGTCTTATGAGCCAATGCAAGAATACTAATAAGATTCATTATTTCCCAACAAGGTATTAGAGTCGATCCTCTCAAAGTCCAGGCCATCAAGAAAATATCAACTCCAAAAAATTTAAAGCAACTACAAATCTTGCAGGGTAAGGCCAACTTCTTACACTGCTTTGTTCCCGACTACACCACTTGTGCACAAGGCTTCTTGCGCCTTCTTCGTCAAGATATCCCTTTCCACTAGAATCAGGAGGCACAAAAATCATTTGAATCCTTGAAAGATGCATTATCTTAGGCCCCTTTCATTAGCCCCCCTAACCACAACAAGGACTACTCCCTTTACCTCTCAACATCTGACGTGGCCATCGTTGGGGTATTAATCCAAGAAGGACCAAATAATAGAGAGCACATAATTTGTTATGTTAACAAGAACCTCTCCACACCTGCGTAAGAAGGCACAAATGCAGAAAACACAAACCACATACTTGTTGTCCCCCAAGCATCACTAGGAGGAAGCCCCATGTCTGCATCTCCCCTAAATTCCACACCATGGTAGGGGTATTGTAGGATCATCTGAGGGTTGGATCTGAACCAACCCTCCAGCATAGCGTTCCAGTAACGTCCCACCTTGCTGCCACTAGCCCGTGGCATCACTGGAGCCCACCTCCTGATCCGTGGGTCTCTCGTAGGACCTGATGGCACTGCCACTATAGAATGTATCATCACCACTCTCATAAAGGATGCTACACAGGATGCCTGCGTAACAGAAACTCCGTGACTAGCCCAGACATACCTATGTCAACTATGACATCATCCCTTTGTACCCAAAGGCAACTCCAGTCAAAGAAATGTCGAGCCTGTAGTCTCTCTGAGGCCACAAAATGTGGCCTCGACACTCGGTGAGGGGAGGTCAACCCAGCAAGTCATACAATCATTGCCAACGCAAATCGCTGGGCTATATTAGTAATCGTACCAACTTGAATGCTACCATGATCAACTGCATGGGGCCTGCAGTGGTCCCTATACATGTATGTCCACCCTCCTTGTTGGCAGTGATGTCCGTAGTGCCTCCGTAGTACCTCTCCACAAGGCACTAGTCTAGTAAAAGAGTAAATATAAACAACAATTGTAATAGTAAAATATCTGCCTTCGATACAAAAGACCTCACGCTCTGTGTCCCAACACCATATCAAGAAGCGCAAGAACTCGTCCTAAAACCTTAGTATGGGGTTCTGAGCGAACTTCAATAACCCCTATCCTGAAAAATTAGCATTCCATATAACATCACCAGCAACAACAGTGTGGAGAGGCTCCCAGTCATGCTCTCTCCACAACATACCCATCCTTCCAATAGGGATGTCAAAAAGTCAAAAATCTATTTTTTCAACCCCGTGCACCTGTTTCTATAACAAGTGCATAGTCACGCGCATGCACTTCTGAAAAACGTGTGGTTCACCGTGCAATAGTGTGCTTAAGGGGCATAGGCCATGTCCCTATTCATCGGTAAGCCGCAAGGACGTCACCCCTTGGCTGCGAACCTATTCTTTGCGCAGGCATGCAGAATGCGCAGTTGTCCCAATAACAGTGTTGCAGACTGCATGCCATTCATCTAGATTGTCACGGGGTCACCAAATCAACAATGCCATGACTCTTTTTCCTTTAGCCTCACCCTCAGTGCATTTATCTGCTTTGGACCCACAAGTATCCCTAAGTCGCCTATGCGGACTACACGACTGTATTGTAGTCCCCCGTGTGGCCAAATATTTTTCCCTAAAAATGGGTCTAACAGGTCTCTCTGTATGACCTATCTAACCTAAAATACTAATTCACAAGGTTGGGATGACATGCTCTCACCTGTCTCTCCACGTGCGTGTCCTGAGTGCACAGGTTGACTGCAACGACAGAAATGCTCCTAGAACCTCTTTTCCCTCCCAAAACAGAAAGTACAAATGAGGTGGCATATGGCCCACTTTTCCCTATATATTGCCCCCTTTTTCATCTTCCAGAGCCTATTACAGGAGCTCAGGACCTCTGTTCTCAAAATCGTCAGAGACACAAGGATTGGGACCGTGTCATCTTCATCATGGTACCCTCTGTTCCATTTCAATCTGAAACTCAATTTTGGGCCCGCTCAGAGTACCCCTTCACGTGCGCCTTCTCATGTTCTTCAATTCATCTTGTTCAACATATTTTAGCTTATATATGTTTTCATCAAGATGTTTTCACTTGGGGTATTGGTTGTTGAGGTTTCAGGTACATTGGCAACTTCCTATCAAAATCAATACCTCAGTGGTCATCGACAGTGCAGGTATCATTTGTCACTCAACATGATAGGCTTCCTATAAAGCTTTTCATATCCTGATATCATTTCTCTTAAATGCACCATAGGGTCCATCATCTCAACCACAGTTACCACTACCTCGCCTCACACATGGTAAACGTCCATGTTGGTCGATAGAACCTTCCTACTCATGGATTACCTCATGTTATAGGCCCCCACATTTTATTGGAATCCATGACCATATAATCCGGTCCGAGAGCCATTTCAATTGCATGCCTTGAAGATTAGTCTCATTCTTCTCTTCTTCACTTATTGATAACCAACCCTACTCCCATACCACCTCATTCATTTGCGACAGATCAAGACGAATGCACCCCCTATATTCTACATTGGGCTTATCATCCCTCTATACAGCGTAAGCTCAATTTCTCACTTCATCAACCCCCATCGAGACCAACCAATGGGGTCCTTGCTTGCCACAAAAAACAGTTTACCTCCATCATCATGTAGGTCACCATTTTAAAAGGGGAACCTATCTATGTGTATGTACATCCAAAAACACCTTTACATTCTTTGGAAAGTGTACAATTTTTTTTAGGAAAAGTGTTCCCACCCATATTTTCATGCCTTCTACCCAGCAACAGTTTCTAGTCACCCTTGGTCGGAGCTCGCACATCATCCACGTTCATTTACACTCTTCACAACAGTCAGGGCATACTCACACCTACCCTAGATTTCCAACCGACTTCAAGGACACTCCTCTCAAAAGAATTGTTTTGACTACTGCCACTCGCATTACAGCTCCGACCTCGGGAAAATTTTCCATATCCATTCATATCATCAACTTTCACTATCATGCCTTGTTGACCCACCTTATTGCAGTATGTTTCACTCGACTTCTTGATTTCCTGAATCAACGTCTCGTGCGGTTGACGCTTCTTTCATGTCAACTTCAACACCCATCTTCCAAGATCGAGGTAGTACCCTGGGTGCTTCTCCCCCTTAAGGGACATCCTCGAGTGGAACAGCGGGAATCATTATCGCCCATTGATGTCATCGATCTCCCTGACATTCGACACCAACATAAGCTTTCATGTCAGGGTGGTATCGTACTTCGTGATTGTTGCAATTCTCTCATTTAGTCAAAGACCCACACATCGCTTAGCATCTCACTCAAAAGTGCATACATTTAGATGTGTGGGAGGTACCCGTAGTCGAAGATCCATGCATCCACAAGCACCTCACTCAAGGAGTGCTTTACCTTTTGTGATGCAAGGAGGCCCATAGTTTGGTCTTTTTATCAAATAAGCACCCATGTGGACGTAAACAGTTATCATCAACACGTCAGCCAACACAACGTTGACTTGCCAGGACTATTTCCTATCTGATTGTAATAACTAGTAACTAGTCATCATAATGAGCATGGGACATGCCCGCCTCGTATAAGCACTTCTTTCAGAGCATGGTTATATTTAATCCTTAGTTAAGGTTTTTCCCTACTCATCTCTGCAACAAGTTATTCTCTCTATCAAGAAGTTGATTAGATTCTCAGTCATAAAAGAAAACGTGATGTATTTCAGCTATATGTTTGCTCTTAACCTCATACATCAGGGGGCAATTGTTAACACCAAAAAATCGCACACACATTTGTACAATCCAAAAGATGCCCAAAGTCATCCAACAGAACATACATGTGAAGGTTTTCCAACTGAAGACATTATGAAAGATCAAAAATTTAAAATTCTCCAAAGGTCTCATATGAAAAATTGAGTTGTGCGGCCTATCTAAAGGTCAAAATTACAATTGCATGGCTTTTCCTTTGAAAGCCATGTGGTCGAAGAAAAAATTGACTCGACAATTCATGACCACTTCCCACCCTTGGAAGATGATATTCCCTGACATGTTCCAGTCAAGGATAGTTGAATTTGGGTCGCCCTGAAGATATGCAGCCCTCAAATGGACCTTCTTGTCCTACTCATGAGTCATTTTTATTCATGAACCAAGAGAGGGAAGAGATATTCAAAAAAAATCTATATAAACATGCCATTGGAGAACCAAATGGAAGGCAATGTTATGCTAGAAAAATTGCTCCTAAGAAATCCTACATTTCATTGCTGAGAAGAAGTAGAGCATTAGTATGTTGGCTAAGCTTAGAAACCCATCATTCTAGTGAAAGAAAAGTTCATCATTGAGAGAATATTCATACTTCTTTAATAAAGAGGAGAAGCTTGCAAATAGATTGAGGAAAGGAACCTCATTGCTGAGAATTTTTTAGCACCATAGATCAAAGAATTATCTTCAAGTGTTTAGTAGTTATCTACTATATTCATCTTCTACTACCAACAATCAATAAATGGAGCCCTTTTCCATTACTTTGTTGACGTGCTTGCTTCATTAAGCATTATTTATGGGTTTATCTCTTTGTTTTTAGTTTATGTTTGCATTGTTTTCACCATTCGCAATGCTTTGTTTCTTCATGCTTGTCCACTAACAACAACCAATCTCTCTGTATTTCTTTACAGGGAACAACCAACTGCTAAGGAGGTGTCTTTTGGTACCCTATTGCTACAAAAATACTGAGACATTCATCAAACCCTAAAAATCTAGGGTTTCATTTAAACATTAACTGCAAACCATAAAGGACTAGGGTTTTTACCATGACATTACCAAAACCCAAAACTTCAAAAGAATAAGATTTAATCATATGTTTATACTTTATCAACAAACCTTAAGAAGACTAGGGTTTCATAATCAACATTCACATACCCTTAGCATTAAGAGGCTAGGGTTTTACAGTGAACTCTAAGGATTAGGGCTTCACAAGAATGATCAAATCACAAGAGATAGTATAACAAGATTCAATCTAATGATTAATCCCCCTAATGAGAATCTCTATAGTTCTAAACTCTACACATAAGAGAGTTAGTAATATAACACAAATTTCAAAAGAAAAATTATCATACCTTTTGCATAAAGAATGCCTTGCAAAAAATCTTGTAATTTGTAACATACTTTGAGTTGTTCTTTAACAAACCTTGTAGTGTTGAGATTGCAACAAGATGATGAGCTTAGTGAAAAGAGTCACCTTCACTAAGTGGGCCCGCAGGCTATTTTTGGCACAAGTCTATTTTTAGACTATGTCTATTTTTAGACACGTCGATCATATTTTATGAGTTGCAAGATGTTATTTGTGGATGGTTGGTCAAGCTGGAAAAATAGATGGACTTCTATTTTTAGACATACTGGGCGGAATCTATTTTTAGATTGCCGGTCTAAAAATAGATAAGTTGAATATTATTAGCTCTTAATAATATTTGGACTATAAACATTATCTTATTCTCTTGGAGCACTTCAGTTAAGTGCACAGATGTGGCACAGGATCTAACAGAAGGAATTACGCTATTCCTGAGGGTTAAGTGGAGACTATTATGAGACTTCGGTTAGAACTCATGTGAGAGTTTGGTGGAGTTATTGAGGTAGTTGGTGGAGTTGTGTTCGGTTTAACTCGGTTAGACACGATTGAGATAGTTGTATCTAGTCCTAGCTAGTTGATACACTAATTAGTGGTGTGAATTAATTATTAATTAATTCACTAATTATTAACTCATTAATCGACTAAAGAATACATCGGGTTAACTACAGTGCATGGATAGTTTCAGTGGAGACCAGTGGAGAGGTAGGTGAAAGAGCAGGTTGACTATCAGTTGTGACTATAGTGTTGCATGATTTGCAACACACAGTGATTGGAGATGCCAATGAGGATTGCGTGAGCAAGGCCGGACCAATTCGAGTTCATTCAGAGCCATTCTTCAGCAGGGATTGCGCAGTAGAGGCAGGCTAGCAGGTGGCAAAGATCGGTGCATGGATTTGCTAGATCGGGCCTGATTAGTGTGTAGCGATTGTATTGTACTGAGAGCTTGAAATTATCAGATTTTTATGAGGATTGTTACATGATATCTATGACATATATTATATACATATAGTTGGGGTTTTTAGCTTCAGGATTTCCCATTAAAACACTGTGTTCATATGTGTGAATTTTATTGTTTCAATGTGTGCATGCAATTGATTTAATTTCCGCAAGTAATGATCAATAGTAGAAGAGATTTTGTATTGTGAATGAAGTCAAATAGTGTGTGATCAAGAGAATCTTGGATGTATAACGCATTAGTTATATAATTTCTACATGGTATCAGAGCGATATTGATCATTGGAGCAATTGCAAAGCATTGAAACAGTTGAGTTTTGTGCTGGGGGAATTCGAATTTGCAGTAGTGTTTTCTTAGTGTTGAAGTTGAGATGTATTTCAACGGATTGTGATTGGAGTATGCCCTTGAGGGTAGCTCGAATTATATTGCATGGAAGGACAGGATGGAGGCGGTGTTGGAGGATAATGGGTTGAAGGAGTTCATAGATGCAGAAATTCCAAAACCTGCTTCTAGTGATGCTGCCGCACTTGACGCATGGCAAAAGAAGACAACAAAATGTCGAAGGATTCTGTTGGAAGGTGTGAAGGATCACATAGTGTCTAGCCTTCATGGTAAAGCTTCTCCATTCTTGATGTTGAAAGCTTTGACAGACTTGTTCCAAAGCAAGAGCGACCAGAGGAAGTTGGCACTCAAGGATAAACTCAAGAAGATAAAAATGGAGAAAGGCGACAGTATACCCAAGTACCTCATAAAGTTTGTCCATTGCAGGGATGAGCTGGGAAGTGTGGGGGTTATTGTAGATGAAGAGGACTTGGTGAGCTTGGCTCTCCTTGGGATTTCGAAGAGTTGGCATTCCTATGAGCACTCTGTCAATGGTCGGGAGAAACTGTTGGGATGGGAGCAACTTTGGTCAGATCTTGTGCAGGAGGAGATAAGGCGAAGTACCAGGGATGGAACTTCATCGAAGAATGAAGATGAAGAAAATTTCACTTTGGCTGCCAAAGCAAGGAAGGGGAAGAGCAAGAATAATTCTTCTCAATCCGGTGCGAAAGGCAAGAAGTAGGACATGTCCAAGGTGAAGTTCTTTCACTGTCACCAACACGGACATTACGCCACAAATTGTCCACAGAAGAAGAAAAATAAGCAGGTTGTTGGATCTGCAGCTGGAGAAGCCTTAGCCTCGCATTTTAAGCTGGATTTTTCGCTGATTGCATGCTTGGTCTCAAGTGTGATGGGATCAGTGTGGTTTCTTAACAGTGGTGCATTTTTCCATATGACCGGAGACAAAGATTTGTTTACTGATCTGGATGAGAAGGATCTTGGAGTGCACATCAAGATGGGCGATGATGGTAGATACAGTGCGACTGGTATCGGGACCATTTCCTTTGAGAGGGAGTCTGGAAAACCTTTCATCTTAAAGGATGTCATGCATGTTCCAGGATTGAAGAAGAATCTTATCTTTGTGGCGATGTTGGAAGACAAGGGATATGATGTCGTCTTTAGCGAGGGAAAGGCTTTCCTACGCAGTAAGGCAACTGGTGAAACCCGGAGGATAGGGGTTCGAGTTAAGAACCTTTATCAGTTGCAAGTAGATGGCTGCGCAGAAATGGTAGGCAAGGCAGAAGGAGTGGTGAGCCGTGATGAGGGCGAGCTATGGCACAGGAGATTGGGCCATCTTCACCATGGTGCTTTGAAAATTTTGCAGCAGATTTCTACCGAGCTTCCCAAAGGTACACTTGCGCAGTCAGATCAGTGCAAGGGATGTGCTAGGAAAATTTGTGAAAGCCACCTTTCATGAGAGGAAGGATGATCCACGCCACAACGATCCTTGAGAGAATTCACACGAACGTGTGTGGACCTTTCTCGATGGCTTCAACAACAAAGCACGGGTATTATGTGATATTTGGTGATGATTTTTCTCGTAAGTGCGGATCTTCTTCATGCGAGAAGAAGGCGAGAGAGAGACATATAAAGTTACGTGAGTTCGAGAGCCTTTGGTTGAGGAATCGGGGGAGACGAGGTGAAGGCTCTTAGGAGCGATAATGGTGGTGAATTCATCTCTGGCGAATTCAAGGACTTTTGCAGCGCAGAAGGAATTCGAAGAGAGCTCATAGCGCCTCATAACCCACAGCAGAATGGGGTCGCTGAGTGGAAGAACAAAACGATCGTGGGTGCTGCATGGGCGATGTTGCATGATCAGGGCCTTCCCATACACTTGTGCGCTGAGGCATGCAATACTGCGGTTTATGTGCAAAACCGTTGTCCTCACAGAGTACTTGGCATGAGTACACCCGAAGAGGCGTTTTCTGGTAAGAAGCCTGATATTTCTCATTTGAAGATTTTTGGCTCAACTGTTTACATTCATGTGACGAAGGATGCCAGGAAGAAGCTGGCGCCGACCATAGAGGTTGGGATATTTGTGGGGTACACTGATACACCCCACAACTATCGTGTGTATTTGCCAGATAGTCGGAAGACTGTTGTGTGACGGGATATCAAATTTCATGAGGAGAAAGCCATGAAGTGTTCGCTTGAAAGGGAGCCACATTTGCATGCAAATGAGGAGCTATTAGTTCCTAAGGATGAGCCTCAGGATGTGGATTAGCCACAAGAGGAGGTTCGTGGAGTGGAAGAAACCACTCATGCAACGCCAACCATCAGAGGGAAGAAGCGCACTACAGAAGCTGAGCGACTGAATCTTGATGCAGAGAAGATTGTAGGAGCACCTACATCACAGCATAGACAGAGACAATCACCTGACCGATATACTGGATACATGGCTCTGATGAGCAAGTGTATCGTGACAGAGCCATCCTCTTTCGAGGAAGCTGTGGAGGACCCCGCATGGGTAGATGCCATGGTGGAAGAGTATGGTTCGATTGTCAGAAACAGTGCATGGGAGATTGTCCCAAGGCCGGAGGGGAAATCAGTGGTGGGTTCGAGATGGATCTACAAAGTGAAGCAGGCAGCTGACAGGAGTGTGGAGAAGTACAAGGCAAGATTTGTTGCCCGAGGCTTCTCACAGATAGAGGGGATCGATTATGAGGAGACCTTTGCACCTGTCGCAAGGTATTCTTCCATACGAACGATTCTTGCTCTCTCAGCGCAGATGGGGTGGCACATTCATCAGATGGATGTGAAGACTGCGTTCCTCAACGGAGTCATTGAGGAGGAGGTGTACATAGAGCAGCCCGAAGGTTTCGAGATCTTCAACAGTGAGTCGCATGTGTGCAGGCTCAAAAGAGTGTTGTATGGGTTGAAACAAGCACCTTGTGCTTGGTACACACGGATAGACAGTTATTTCACTGGTCTTGGATTCACCAAGAGTGAGGCGGACCCGAACCTATACTATATTGTGGTGGAGGGTAAGTTGTTGAGCATTGTACTTTATGTAGATGATTTGATTATGATGGGTGATGAATAGTTGATACTCTCATGCAAGGCTGATCTTGCAAAAGAGTTTGAGATGAAGGACTTGGGCCTCCTTCATTATTTCCTGGGATTGGAAATTTGGCAGCGTAGTGATGGATTATTTGTGTCTCAAGGCAAGTATGCCCGAGAGATACTGGAGAAGTTCAACATGCATGGCCGCAAGCCTATCGACACTCCTCTTCTTGGTGGTTGGAGGAAATAGGATGCTACATCGACAGAGGTAGTGAATGCCACTGTTTACCGACAGTTGGTGGGGTCGCTTATGTATCTAGTCAATACACGACCTGACATATGCTACGCTGTTAACTAGCTTTCACAAGCTATGGTTAAGCCTACCAAGCTCTTTTGGAAGGCGGGGAAGCATGTATTGAGATATCTCAGAGGCACATCGGGATATGGATTATGGTACAAACAGTCGGATGAGGTGAAGCTGCATGGCTTCACAGATGCAGATTGGGCAGGGAGCCCAATGGATAGAAAGAGCACATCTGGAGGGATTTTCAGTATCGGGTCGACAACAGTTTCTTGGTACAGCAGGAAGTAGAGATCCGTGGCACTCATTTCAGCGGAGACCAAGTATATGGCAGCGATTTTGGTAGCATGCGAGGCTATATGGATGAGGAAGATCCTGGTCGGGTTGTTTGGTTCACACTTGGATCCTACTGTGATATATTGTGATAATCAAAATTGCATCAAACTCTTGGTTAATCCAGTATTTCATGATAGATATAAACACATTGACATCCGGTATCATCATATCAGAGATTGTGTGCAGCAAAAGATCATGTTACTTTCTTACATTCCTACGGAGGATCAGGATGTTGATATCTTGACGAAGGTGCTCACCAGGAGAAAATTCGAATACCACGGAGGCAGGATCGGGGTGGCAGATAATCCCTATCTTTTTGAGAGGGAGTGTTGAGATTGCAACAAGATGATGAGCTTAGTGAAAAGAGTCGCCTTCACTAAGTGGGCCCGCAAGCTATTTTTGGTGCAAGTCTATTTTTAGACTATGTCTATTTTTAGACATGTCGATCATATTCTATGAGTTGCAGGATGTTATTTGTGGATGGTTGGTCAAGTTGGAAAAATAGATGGACTTATATTTTTAGACATACTAGGCGGAATCTATTTTTAGATTGCCAGTCTAAAAATAGATATGTCGAATATTATTAGCTCTTAATAATATTTGGAATATAAACATTATCTTATTCTCTTGGAGCGCTTCAGTTAAGTGCACATATGTGGCACAGGAGCTGACAAAAGGAATTACGCTATTCCTGAGGGTTAAGTGGAGCTATTGCATGGAGACTTCAGTTAGAACACAATTGAGCTAGTTGTATCTAGTCTAACTGATTGATACACTAGTGAGAGTGGTGTGAATTAATTATTAATTAATTCACTAATTATTAACTCATTAATCAACTAAAGAATACATCAGTTAACTACAGTTCATGGACAGTTTCAGTGGAGACCATTGGAGAGGTAGGTGAAAGAGCAAGTTGACAATCAGTTGTGACTATAGTGTTGCATGATTTGCAACACACAGTGATTGGAGATGCCAGTGAGGATTGCGTGAGAAATTCTGGACCAATTCGAGTTCATTCAGAGCCATTCTTCAGTAGGGATTGTGCAGTAGAGGCAGGCTAGCAGGTGGCAAAGATCGGTGCATGTATTCGCTAGATCGGGCCTGATTAGTGTGTAGCGATTGTATTGTACTGAGAGCTTGACATGATCAGCTTTGTATGAGGATTGTTACATGATCTCTATGACATATATTATATACAGATAGTTGGGGTTTTTAGCTTCAGGCTTTCCCGTTAAAAAATTGTGTTCATATGTGTGAATTTTTATGGTTTCAATGTGTGCATGCAATTGATTTAATTTCCGGAAGTAATGATCAATAGTAGAAGAGATTATGTATTGTGCATGAAGTCAAATAGTGTGTGATCAGGAGAATATTGGATGTATAACGCATTAGTTATATAATTTCTACATGTAGGACATCAATTCTTTAAGGGCTTCCTTTGCAATAGAACTTCTTCCATGCTTCAAGTCTATCCTTCAAAGTTTTCTCCATAATTTTTGTGTATTATGAATCTTTCCTATCGAGGAAAATATAAATAAAAGGTTATTAGTATACAATACAAGCAAATTTCGATATGAGGACGAAACCAATGATGAAAGATAAAACAAAGGAAAATATACTTATCTTTTGGTAAAATGGTGAAGGCTCCCTCTTGATCTAAAATTTTTGAGGGATACCTACGAGTTATCAAAACAAATTCAACAATTTCTAACAAGACATATTGGATCTATGAATCCTAAAATTCAAAACATAAAACATTACAAAACTTAGAATAGTAGATTTAAAAGGATATATGAGAGAATACTTAATAGTATAAGTCCTTGACTTCATATTCTTCAATCTTGTTTTTCTTTGGTGGAGCTTCATCAACAACATTCACATGTTCTCTTTGTATCTTCTTATCTCTTGGATTTTCAAGACATTGGCT
Organism: Pinus albicaulis; assembly: GCA_034641835.2. Classification (NCBI taxonomy): domain Eukaryota; kingdom Viridiplantae; phylum Streptophyta; class Pinopsida; order Pinales; family Pinaceae; genus Pinus; species Pinus albicaulis. The sequence continues at coordinate 1,727,864,345 of CM076578.1, read as the reverse complement.
TTTGTAGTATCCCAACTTATGACAATTATAGCATTCAATATTTGATGAATCAATCTCCTTCTTTGGTCCTTTGAACTTCATGTATATTCCCTTCTTCTTGTGATGAGAAAAGTAGGCATTTGAAGTGTTGTATTCTTCATCCTCCTTGTTATTTAATAATAAGATGTGGGCTTCTTCTTGACTGCATGCATTCCACATTTGATCAAAGGTAGGTGTGTCTTTCCAACTGCTAATTCCTAATGCAAAGGAGCTCCAAGATTTTGATAGACCTAGAAGTGCAGCAATCACGAGTTCTTTCTCAGGTACAATTTCATCAATCACTTAGAGTTCATCTCTTACTCTGGAAATCCTTACAAAATATAATAAAACGATATCATCTTAATTGTTCTTAGTTCATTCTTGAGGCTAGTTATACAATTAATGTTCTTAATGGTAACAAAATTGGAGAGGGCTTCATACATTTATTGTGTAGAGTTTATATTGGATATGTATGGGATTATATATTCCTTCACTCCATATACTATTAGATGCATGGCCAAGATGTCAGTTAAATTTCTCCTTCCCTGCATCATCTATGGGTTTCTTAAATTTTCCTTGAACAAGATCCAAAAATTTATGCTTAGCGAGAATAATATTTATACTCTTCTTCCATGCCTTGTAGTTAGAGGATCCTTCTAGCATGTTTTATGTATATATTTAGGTTTTCATAGAGTCTATAATATCTCATTTACTTGATATAGATTATCCTTTCATTAATGATCTTATCTTTTTGCTTCCTTCTTAACCCTCCTTTCAATAGACCTTCAAGCTGCCCTTTTATTTCCTCCTCCGCCTTAGCTCTGATACCATGTTAGAAAATCATAAAGGCAGAAAGATTCTCTTATATTGATAATTTTGTAGTCTTATTATCTTCTCTTTATGTTCTTATTTTATATATGTTTCATGAAGCAATCATTAAATCAAAACATGAATATCAATGACACCAGATGTAGGCACTTAACCAAGGATAAAACCCCTTTATAGGGGAAAACCCAGTCAAGCTCTTCCACTAGTAAATCAAATCAATATAGACCAAGATCTTAGACCCAAATGACCTTCAAGGTGATTCAACAAACTCCAGTAGTCTCTTCTTTTCCAGCAGATTCAGCATAGCGACAATCCAAAATTTCAAATCCCAACTACTTCAGAATTTCGGCCCAGCAACAGAACTGCAATTTTGGCCCTTCCAACAACCAAACAAATCTGCACGTGTGAGACAAGGAGAGATAACATTCAAATTTTTATGCTTTAAAAATGGTTCCTTCTCCTTCACTAGGGTTTCCTTCCTCTTCCTTGAATTTAAAACCCTTTTTTTGCTTTCAACAATTGCATATCGAACTTGTTGTGGATGTGTTCCAAATGAGTCGAGTTGTTGTCCTTTTATGGTGGTTTCTGCCTGTCTAATGAGGTTGACTTGCCTAGGTTGAGGCCGACTTAGTGGAGGAGGCCTAAATGACCTATTTTATATAAAAATAAATTTCTTTATTGATTGACAAAGCCCAAGAAGGGTCTTTTACATTCTGACATGGACAAGGACACTTGACATAAACCCTAGAAGCCTACAATGGAGGCTTTGACCTAAGAACCATTGAACCAAGTATGAAACCCATTCCCTCATGATGGATGGAGTACCCATCTGAAACGTTGGACAGATCAAAAGCATTACACAGTGCACTTCCAGAAATATCCAACAACAAAAGTCAATTTCTTTTATAATAAGATTTATTTTTCTCTCTTTTGACAAATACATTACATCATGACTCAAATACATAGACCTAAACTAAACCTACTTCTGCCAAGGTAACACACCCCTATAATAGCCAAAGAGCGTTATAACACACCTAATCCATGAAAATGTCGTGTTAGTGGCTAGGGAAACGCTCTGTTTAGACTAGAGGGCAGTGTTACCCATGTTTTGAGTTTGAAACAAGAAAAACCCGCAGAGAATGATTTGAAATTCCAGCTTTTTCTCATAAGAGAGTTAGTACAAAACGGAAACTGCAAAGCACTAGTCTCTTATTGGGCCTTGCCAAAAACAACTAAACTCTCAAGAAAGGCAAAAGCATGGAAATTTGAGGAAACATCTTGGTTTTTTCTATTTAGAATTGGTGGGAGGAGAAAGGCAATGATTTCTCTCTCCATCTCCTATAAAATGGAGCTGTAGGCTCTTGGTTCAAGGTCGAAGGTTTGTCATGGTTTTTTGAATACATGTGAAGCAGAGCATTATTGTTATAGTGTGAAGGTCAAAGATCGAAGAGGTTCATTGAGAACTTGTTGATCAAGACATCACCACATTGAGAGATAGAGAGATTGGAAGGCTGAGGAGGGCTTGGTACAACCGACGGTCGTAATCCTCCTTTTTATAAATCAATAAAACTGTATCTGTTTTGTCCATTCTATGCGTCGATATTTTTATTGTTTCTCAATTACTTATATAGCATGATATGAATGGCTTAGATGTGCATTGTTTAATGTTTGTCATATATTAACTTAATTGATAGGAAATGCATATTGTGGTAGAGATTACACGAGTGCTTTGATTGATCACAGGGTCGAGATTTGGAGCTGGTGAAGGAGGATCCCTGCTTCGCTGCTTAGCGCTCTCCAAAAGACTTCAAGATCTGAAAGAGGTAATCTTCCATCTTATTCCATCAAGTTGTTTAAGTTGATATGAACATCTGTGTATCTTCTTTGTGAACTATACAGCTAATCTTACTGTCTGCCTTGGGCACCGGAAAGCCCTGAGAGGGATATTCGAGAACTAACAACCCAAGCATTTTACCCTATAGCAGAATTTGCGACTCCGCTGGGGAATTTAACCCCATAGTTTCCGGATTTTTCCCTTCCTTCTTTCCTCTGTTCACATATCCTTCTGACCAGCTTTTATGCCCAGTAAACATTTCAAAAGTTCGCAGAGTTCAGCCCTGTGCCCTTTTGGCCATCTGAAGAACTTTACCCTGGCTAACGCTACCTTTGTCAGTATTCCAAAGTGTTATAACGCGGTCTAGCTTTGATTACAGTGCGTTAGTATCTGCATTAACACTGTCTCCGCTCAGAACCAGTGTGTTACTCAGCCAAAAGTTGTTGTTCACCCCTGTGTTGTGTTCCTTTTTGGTTGCAAATTTTTGGCCATCGAAACAACTCCTTGACTGAATCCCTGTGCTTGTTTACCAACTGGCATTGCTATTTGTTTGAAGAATCAAATCTTAATACCATAGTTTCTCCAAAAGAGCTTACTTATGGCGTTAATTCAATGCATGTCTCAAAAGCACCTGTGCATCCTGTTGATGCAGTAGTCTTATTAGAAGAGCGGGCTAGAATTGTAGGTCCATTGCAAGTTAACAATGTCCCTTCCCTTATAAAACGAAATATTTCAATATTGAATACGGAAGAGCACAAGACAATGTCAAATAGACACACAGGAAACATTGATTTCAGAGTGACTGAAAACTCTTCTAGGGACTTTCCTGTACCAATAGACAGCTGTACAAATATTGCTCTCACAAATAAAGCTGCAGCATTTCTGGAAATTGCCAGTTCCCTATCCTTGAAGTTAGTGAGGGAATGTGAAGGAGAATCACATTCTATTTCTATGATGCCCAATTCAGAAACTGTTATTCAAGTCTCTGAATTTCATGAGAGGCATGATAATGTAGATTTGGATAATGTAAATGTCGGGTGCTTAGATCCAAATCAACAAGATGAGGATTTGTGTGGTGAGGTTGGAATTCAGCAGGATGAATCACCTGGAAATACAGAGATAGCTCTGGAAAATGCAGTTGATTCAGTTGATTCTAAAATAGGCATACGGATTTTCAGTCCATATAATCTTCCTGGAAGTACACATTGAGACAATATAAGTATTTTTTTTCCCTCTAGTTGATGCCTTTCTTGCTCATGTTATATTTCTTGCATGCATTCCTTGTATATGTGGCCAAATTATGGAAATATGTCTCTTTCATAAAGTTCTTTTCGTTGTACATATCTTGTTTTCTGTTTTTTTGCATGGTTTTGTTTGGATTGAGAAATTCAATCCACTTGCAGTATCTGTTCTTTGAGGTAAGTATACTTTCTCTATTATTAAGTAACCTTTATGTAGTATCAGCAATGCTTTAGATTTAGTGATTAAGAAAACACTTGTATTATAATTGCTAGTCGTCCTATGTTATATAACATCATCTTCTACTAGTTGTGGTCAAGTTTCTCAACTTTAATAATGTTACGAGTTAATACACGAGCTAAAATTTTAATCTCTGTAAGTATGCTTAAAACACTTCTATATCTTCATTACCATGTTTCCTAGTATGGCCTTCTTGTAGTCACTAACCTACATTTCAGTTAACCCATTTTGAGTATTCATATGAGGTTCCCTCGAAAAATGCTAGTATGATAGTTTTGCTTGAAGTATTGAGAGTTTGATACCCGCTAAAATCTATAGATGGTATTTAGAATGTGATGAACAGACCATGGCACCATGAAATTCAACTATTAACGATTTTTCTTGAGCATCTGTGCTGCTGGTTATGGCTTAAAACTATTTTTTAGTTGGGGTCTGATAATTATTTCAGCATGACTAGTAAGCTATCCTCTTAATCCACAATAATTACATTCTTGTTTTCTTTGTTGTGACTGTTAGGTCCCTATATTACTAGTATAGTCCCTTATTGTTATTATTGTACCCTTGTAACCCCCATTTTGTTATTATTGTGCCCTTAAATTATTATTTTTAGGTTGGCTAGGATTACATTGTGGCCCACTAGGATTAAATTATGGCCACATGGACTCCTATATATAGAAAGGAGGTTTTGTAAATTGTATCATCCAAGAATTGTTCATTTATGTAATGTATTGGAGGTTTCCCCCTCGAAGTGGCTTATTTCTAAGGCGTTGATATCTCTTTTCTTCTATTTTTGGAGCAGGTTACACAACATTTGGTATCAGAGCTTTGGATTCTAGGGTTTCGCTGCTCCAAACAGGTCATCGTGGCATTTTCACTATAAATTTTTTTTCTACGAAGTTTCAGAAGCTGAAATTTTTAGGGTGCGAAGCCGAAATCCTGAGGAATATTTTCTAAAAATTTCAGAGCTTGGTTCACAATATTTTCGGAGATATGATCTGTGGAAGTTAGGTCTTTTTTCAGGCTCCTAAACAGGTCATCGTGGCATTTGTGCTATAACGTTTTTTCTACTGAGGTTTAGAATTTGAAATTTTTAGGGTGCGAAGTTGAAATCCTGAAGAAACTCATCAAAAAATTTCAGAGCTTGGATCGCAATATTTTTGGAGATATGATCTGTGGAAGGTAGTGCTTTTTCAGGTTCCCGAATTTCATCTCAAAGAGGTGATCGTGGAAAAAGTTCAATAACTCTCTCTCTGAGCATCGAATTGGAGTGCTGTAAAAAGCGGTCGCAAGTACACGGGCTGCAGTTTCTTGGCTATCAATTTCAGAGGCAAATGATGAAACAATGACACGTGGAAAGTCGTACAAGTTCTCTCTACTAAACCAATCCATAATTAGGTCATTGTGGGAGAGGGGACATAACTTTGTCTTGGAGAATCCAAATCAAGTCAGACCTGTGCCATTCAAAAGAGAATTCATGGCGCTACTTTAGTGCTGAATTTCAGATATTGAAGAGCCGCAATCACAAAGATAATCCAATTTCAATATCGAGCTCCTCAAAAGCAAGAAAAAGGTGTGTATTTTTTTCCGAATTGCATAAGTGTTGTTTGAAAAATAAATTTGAATTGATTCCAAGGGCATATTGTAGAATAGATATTAGTATTGGATTTTAAAAAATGTCCCGTAAAAATAATTCAACACCCATTAAGCCTTCAGAAGGCTCTACTATGACTCATGAAGATGAAAAATTGCAACATGATCTATCAAAATTACAAGAGAAAGTGCACCAAATTTCTCTCTCGCAAAGAGCAACAAAAAATGAAATGGAAGTTTTGAAGAAAGGCGTGGAAGCAAAGATGGATGGTGTGAAGAATAATATGGATGGTTTGAAGAAAGGCATGGAATCTAAGATAGATGGCATGGAAGCTGGCATGGAATCTAAGATGGATGACATGGAAGCTAAAATGGAAAACATGAAGAATGATCTAAAAGCAGACATAGAATGTTTGACAAAGTTGATACAAGAAATGTTTCCTAATGGTGAAAAGATAGTAGAGGAAACTCATGACGAGAAAAAAATAAATGTTAATCGTGATTTCATAAACTCTAATGTTGGCGGGAAGAACCACCATATTCCAAAAATGGATATGAGGAAGTTTGATGGAAAGGATCCTGTAACATGGATACTACAGATGGAGCAATATTTTGATCTCCATAATGTGCAAAACACACAAAAGGTACGCATTGCAACTTTACATTTAGAACAAATACATTTGTATGGTATCGATGGCTTTGCTCCCGTAAAAAAATTGTCACTTGGTCAATTTTTACGGAGGAAATGATAGCACATTATGAGGATACAAAGAGCAACACCTTCTTTAGCCAATTGATAAATCTCAAACAAAAGGGTTTAGTGGGGGAGCACATTGAGGACTTCAAAAATTGAATATAAGGGTAACTGATATTCCAGAGGAACACAGGATTGATCTCTTCATAGGCACTTTAAAGGATAACATCCAACATGAAGTTTGTGTTTTGGAACCTGATTCATTGGAGAAGGCATTTAGGTTGGAAAGAAAAATTGAATGTAAAATTATGGCGACAAGGAAGCCTACCACTCACTTCTATAAAGAGGGAAGTGTTGCTACTCCTAGATTTCCACAACCTACAAGGTTGACACCACAACAATTGGAAGAAAAAAGAGCAAAGGGCTTTGCTACAGTTGTGATAGAAAATACACTAAAGGTCATAAGTGTGCTGAGAAGAAATTATTTTACATAGATTGTGAAGAGGAAGAAGAAAATGAACAAGAAGAGGATATACACCAGGAACCAGCCCTAGAAGAGGAAGAAATGAATCTGACCATATTGTGTAATGCACTGGTAGGAATTACCACTCAAACTCTCAAGATAGAAGGACATATCAAGAATAAAAAGGTAATAGTGTTGATTGCTTCAGGTAGCACCCATAATTTTATTCATTGCAAGGTAGCCAAGGAATTAAATTGTTTCCTTTACCCAGCACCAGAATGTCAAGTGATGATTGAAAATGGAGGAACTATAAATTGCTCTGGAAAATGCCATAATATCAAGCTAACAATGGGGGAATATGTATAGACTAGTCCAATTCTTTCCATTCCTATGGGAGGTGCTGATGTTGTACTAGGAGTACAATTGTTACAATCTTTGGGGACGGTAGCTTTTAATTTTCAAGAACTTTTCTTGAAATTTTTTTCAGAAGGAAAGGAAGTCGAATTACGGGGTATTGCAGGGAAGCCGGGAAAGATAATAAGCTCTAATGTCATGAAAAAGCTTCTAAATAAAGAACAACGAGGTGTAATTGCACAATTATGCTCACTAGAAGTTCCAACATCAAAATCATCTATTTCTGCAGATCTCCAACAAGTCTTGGACAATCATTACAAGGTGTTTGAAACTCCCAAAGAACTCCCACCTATTCGTGATCATGATCATGCTATTCATTTGATTCCAGGAAGTGTTCCTCCAAACATCAGGCCTTATAGATATCCTTATGTCCAAAAGAACGAAATTGAACGTATGATTGCATAAATGTTAGAAGCGGGTATAATTCAACCTAGTCAAAGTTCTTTCTTTGCTCCTATAGTATTGGTACACAAGAAGGATGGATCATGGAAAATGTGTTCGGATTATAGGGAGCTCAATAAGCTCACCATTAAAGATAAATTTCCCATTCCTGTGATTGATGAATTATTGGATGAATTACATGGAGCAATTTATTTTACCAAGTTGGATCTTCATTCGGGATATCATCAAATTAGAATGAAGACTGAAGATATTCCGAAAACAACATTTCGAACTCATGAGGGTCATTATGAATTTTTGGTCATGCCTTTTGGCCTTACCAATGCACCTTCTACATTTCAAGGGTTGGTGAATTCCATTTTCAAACCCTTCCTTAGAAAATTTGTGCTAGTATTTTTTGATGATATACTAATCTACAGCAGGTCTTGGAAGGATCATGTTGTACATGTTGACAGGGTGCTCAAACTATTGCAGGAGAAACAATTATATGCAAAAAAATCCAAATGTTTCTTTGGAGTACAAGAGGTGGAATATCTGGGTCATATTGTATCTCACGAGGTTGTTAAAGTAGACCCTAACAAAATTAAAGCCATTAAGGAATGGAAAGTCCCCACAACCATAAAGCAGTTGCGAGGATTTCTCGGGTTAACGGGGTATTATCGCAAGTTTGTTAAGAATTATGGGAGAATAGCAGCACCTCTAACAACATTATTGAAGAAAGATGCATTTTCATGGACTCCTGAAGCAACTAAGACCTTTGAACATCTTAAAGAGGCAATGTGCCTAGCACCGGTCTTAGCTACGCCAGACTTCACAAAAACCTTTATTGTGGAATGTGATGCCTCAGGAAATGGAATTGGTGTTGTTTTAATGCAGGAAGGAAGACCCATTGCTTTTGAAAGTCGTCCAATCAAAGGAAAGTATTTACATAAACCCATTTATGAGAAGGAAATGTTAGCAATACTGCATGCACTAAAGAAATGGAGAACTTACCTAATGGGAAGACACTTCAAGGTAAAAACTGATCATGATAGTCTTAAACACTTTTTGGAACAAAGACTATCTTCAGAAGAGCGACAAAAATGGGTCACAAAGATGTTGGGTTATGACTTTGAAATAATCTACAAAAAAGGAAAGCTTAATGTTGTTGCAGATGCACTCTCAAGAAAGAATGAAGAGGTGGAAGCATTGCTTTGTGCCATTTCTATTATCCAACCAGATTGGATAAATGAAGCAAGAGATGAATGGAAGAAGGAAAAAGATGTATGGACACTCATTCAAAAGTTGCAGCAAGATCCTATTACATCTGATACATTTAGTTGGAAAAATGATTCCTTATGGTACAAAGATCGCTTATATCTTTGTAAGAATTCCCAACTAAAACAAAAGATTCTTCTGGAATTGCACACTTCTCCTTTAGGAGGACACTGAGGATTTTTAAAAACTTACCACAGGGTGAAGAAAGAATTTTTTTGGGATGGCCTTAAATCTGATATTCAAAAGTTTGTGGCGGAATGTTTGGTTTGCCAGCAGAATAAAGTGGAAACAATTAAGACCCCGGGACTTCTACAACCTTTATCCATTCCAAGTCAACGTTGAGAGGAGATTTCAATGGATTTTATCACAGGTTTACCTAAGTCCGAAGGAAAGAGTGTCATCATGGTGGTAGTTGATAGACTTACCAAGTACGCACACTTTTGTGCATTATCTCATCCATTTAAAGCAAGTACAGTTGCTACTACATTTATGGACACAATTCAAAAGCTACATGGAAACCCAAGGGTTATTGTGAGTGAGAGAGATCCCATTTTTACTAGAAATTTTTGGACGGAGTTATTTTCTTGTTTGGGTACTCAATTAGCTCATAGCTCATCTTATCATCCTCAATCCGATGGTCAAACTGAGATAGTAAATAAATGTTTGGAAGGATATCTTCGTTGTTTTGTATCCGATAAACAAACACAATGGGTCAAGTGGTTACCTCTAGCTGAATGGTGGTATAACACTTCCTTCCATACTGCAGCAAAAATGACCCCATTTATGGAAATTTATGGATATCATCCACCATCCATCACATCATCTTTAAGAGAAAATTCGAAGGTTCAAGCAGTGGAAGATCACATCGAGCATTAGCAAGAAGTTCTCCAACTCTTAAAGGATAACCTGAATTTGGCACAAAATCGAATGAAACAACAGGCAAATCAACATCGCAGCGAGAGAAGTTTTGATGTAGGAGATTGGGTATTTTTACGGCTACAGCCATACAAACAAATGTCCCTCAAGCAAGCTAAGAAGGATAATAAATTATCGCCAAAGTACTATGGTCCTTACAAGGTGTTGCAAAATATTGGTACTATGGCATACAAATTGGAGCTTCCTGATTCTTCACGAGTGCATCCAATTTTCCATGTTTCATGCTTAAAGAAGGTTATAGGTGAAAATCTTCCAGTTCAAACAATATTGCCAGAACTTGATGAGGAAGGAAAAATCATATTGGAACCGGAAACGGTCACGGAAACAAGAACTTGACAACTATGGAATCGATCAATTTCAGAGTATCTCATCAAGTGGAAGAACTTACCCACTGAAGATTCTACATGGGAGGATGAGAATTTTATACAAAAGCACCCAGAGCTACTCCAGCGTTGAGGACAACACTTTTTTTGAAGGAGAGGGGCATGTTAGGTCCCTATATTACTAGTATAGTCCCTTATTGTTGTTAGTGTAACCCCCTTATTGTTATTATTGTACCCTTGTAACCCCCATTTTGTTATTATTGTGCCCTTAAATTATTATTGTTAGGTCAGCTAGGATTACATTGTGGCACACTAGGATTACATTATGGCCCCATGGACTCCTATATATAGAAAGGAGGTTTTGTAAATTGTATCATCCAAGAATTGTTCATTTATGTAATGTATTGGAGGTTGCCCCCTCGAAGTGGCTTATTTCTAAGGCATTGATATCTCTTTTCTTCTATTTTTGGAGCTGGTTACACAATAGTGACACACATCCGTCTATTGCTTATGTGCGCTTGCATACTGAATCTTGACACTGAAGAAATTACTTTTCGGGTGAACCTTTTTAGTCTTTTCCTGGTTATTGGTGGTTTTGAATCACTTAACAGTCGATAACATGCTGAGTGAGCTTCTTCATGCATAAATTGAATAACTTCTAAATGAAGTTGATCATGTAGCAACATTAAGTCAATGACCTCATACAAGGCATTGCAATTTCACCATTTATTCATTCCACGATTGTTAGTCTAATTTTCCAAATTTTGAAGAAAATTAAGTTTATTTTTCCATGACTCCAGACATTCAGCTTTTTTATACCTTTATTCAGCAATACATTCTATTTTCTAAATGATATTGTGGAAGCTAGTGGATGGAGTGGATTTGCAACTGCCTAACGTTATGAGATACTAATGTTGTTACTCAACATCATATCGGAGTCATTTATGAAAATGACATTGGTTAATAAATTTGTGTTCCAGTTTTTGGAAAGTTCTGGTAAGTTTACATTATCGCACATTTCCTTCTTTAGTGTGATTCCTTAGTTGTTTTGAGGGAGCTTTGAATTTGTATGTGTAATTTGTTGCTACCCTACTTACACTAGTGATTATCACCTTATATTTTTAATATTTTGGGATGTATTTATTGCCTAGAGCTGAATTGGTATGTAAACTTGCATTGAACACATTTACTTCTACTTATATATGCCTTGTTATTGGTAATGATTTTTACATTTCTTGATTATATCTTGTTTTCATAATTATTTACATTTTGAACTGTAAAATTGGCTTAAGATCTGATCTTTCATCTACACTGTGATTCCCTGTTGTTACAACAAAACCTAGCACCCGCAAAAAGTATAAAGTCTCAATCACGATGGTGTTAGTTTTTTACAATGCAAGAATATTACCTACTCACTTTGAGTAGCTTTTCCTTTCTCTTTTGGTTGGCTCTTCTTCAACTCAAAGGGGCATCCCTAAAAGGTAGGATTGCTAGGCTATAGAATGGGGGCACAAGGTGATTTAATAAGATGAGTGGTGGTTGTAGTGTATGAAAGAGGATGAAGAAAAAAAATGGACAAAAGCAAGGAATGAATGAGAAGGAAGGAAATTGGTGTCTATCAGTTATGGGCTAATGGAGCCATAAGGCATTTGGATAAATGAGAGAACTTGTATGTCACAAACAACTACTTTGAAGCGGGTCATACGGTAGAAGATTTTTGTTTACCATTTTGTACCAATTAGTAGATGAAGAAACAATTTTATACATTCATCTTTAAGATGTGTACTTGAGATGAAAAGAGCCTAATGTATGCATTTGATCCTTATGTGTTCGCTGGAAATGTGTTGTAGAAAATAAGTCTTCAAGGGCTAAATTGCTACTCATCAATCCGTTCATAAGGTGTTGTTTTATGGCTGTAGTATGCTTCAAAATCTGCAACATAGTTGATAGAAGAAAGGGAAACAAGTGTAGAAACAGATAGCCAATGTTAGGGTATCTGTGGTATTCCTGTTCTAATTATGCAATATTTCATGTTCACAGTTATGGTACGCATTAGCCAAGACACTGTCGAAGAGGGCTGCATGGGTGCTGGACATGGACAGAGGGTTGAATATGGTGACAATCAACGCATCTCTGATTGTGGGACCTGGTATCACATACAAAAGCTCAGGATCTACCATTGCATATCTTAAAGGTGAGGGTGAGAGATCTGCATACCAAATAAACTCTGTTCTAGAACGTACAAATATGGTATAGTAATCCCTTGGAGAGGATCTAATCTATTGGTATAGTAATCCCAATATCGTATCAGGTGTGGCAAACCGAGCACATTTGGAAACCAAAGCTTTAGGAAACCAAACTTTGGATCAATGTGTCTTCTATCAGCATCTTTGGAACATGGACCTCAACTCTGCCCTTTGGCTCTTGATTTGGTTCTAGCTATCCAACTCTATTTCTTGGCTTGACTTGTTTCTATAGTGCGAAAATAGTTAAATTTACTATTGATTCTCAACTCCAAGCAATCTTTAGATTTGGAACTGTTTAATCAAAATACATTCCCATTTTATTCAAGTCCCTTTCAGTCTCAGAATTGGCGATAATCTATCTTGGTAGCTATTGGTTCCATTATTAAACCCTCACATTTTATCAGGAAAACATTCATGGGGCAAGATCTAGATGAGAAATTACCTGAGATGAAAAAATACAATCTGGTGTGAAAAGTCTCATTTTTCTTGAGCTAGCTAGGTGAATATGTCGTCCATAGGAGGTCAAACCGTATAAGACAAACGAGATTTGATATTTGAAATGTTTCTCAAAGAGTGCACCACCATTAAAGCTCAGTCACTCAGCCAAAAAATCAATGCGGAGGAGACTCCAGGAGGTATGCCCCGCCATTCTTTACTCGGCAATTAATTCCTCGTGATCACTAGCCAACTTAAGTTCGTCGAAGCATTCAGGTATGCATAGCCTTTCTTGCATTGAATCTTTAGTGGTCTCAAGCAGTATGCATGTTCTGTTCATGTCAATGCATCGACTTTAAGCTCAAAGAAATTTGAAATTCAGAATAAATTAATTCACAATGTCTTCAGGTGGAGGTGGCCATGATACACAGCAAAAATCAACACGATCTAGAATTCAAAATAATGTGGCAGTAAAGAAGATCTCAACCGATTTTTATCTAGTGATTTAAAGCAAAAATCTGCACAACTTTTTTGTAAATGACAAGTCTTAACTTTCTCCCCCTTTAGCCACTATGAGCAAACCTATTATCTAAGTAGAAGCGTCGATATCAAATCAAATCAAGCGTCAGTGTTGGCTAATGCTAGGGTTCAAGGTGTTCCTAGAAGATGGAAATTGGTTAGTAGCAGAATATCTGAACTTACAAGGAGCTTTTTTTGTTGAATATACTCCCTACAGCTCATTACTATGTCACAATTTTATTTCTTTACAGATTTCAGGGGATGAAATAGTATGCTTTTGGAATAAGGCCACAAGTATCCTTACATAAAAGTTAGGTTATGAGGCTTTATCCTACATGGATTTGCCGCGAGAAAGACATTGATGGTAGGTAAGCATCTGGAAGATTTCTTAAATTAGAAACTTCTCCTCGTTATCTCTATCAAACAAAATTCTGACCTGCGACAATGGACAAAAGTGTTATTGGCATGGACCAAATCGCTGTATTTTCTGCAAATGTTAAGGTAAATTTGTGGATCACCTCTTTATTACGTGTTCATATGTTATTTCTATATGGCAAGATGTTCTCCAATCTTTAAATTGACGAGGACAATTTAATTATGGGTCCCTACTTCAGGGTCTTGAGACATGGTTTGCACACACTCAATTTTGAGCTCTTCTTAGCTATATTATCTGGGGGTTATGGATGGTTGGAACAAGTGGACTTTTGAGGATCTGGCAGAATAAGTGGACAGTTGGAATAAGATAGAGAATCTGGCAGTGCATATAATTAGAATTTCCTATAAAGAAAGTTGCAGAGAGAAAAATCCAAAGGATTTTAAGATAAATCATAATGAAGCAAGGGTTTTTGATGGAGCAAGGTATTCCAGAAGATGCGGATATGGTGTTGTTTTTTTTTTTATCTCACCCGTTACTCTACCTTAAAGTTTGGAGCTAATCAAGGGTTCAAATAAGAGGATAGAACTATTTGCCTTGTAGATTTTTTTGAAGTCTTAGTTTGCTTCAGAAATGATATCAAATATTTGTAGGTACCAAGAGTTTCAAAGTTGAAAATGGCATTAGTTTATTGAGAAGTGTCAAATCAGATCTTTGCAACTACCAGGAGTTTCAAAGTTGAAAATTGCATTGGTTTAATGAGAAGTGACAAATCACTAATTTAGTGTTGTCTCCTTTGCTTCACAGAATTAGAGAGACAGGGTTCACTCGTTGGTCCGTTGCAACATCTGTATAGAGAATTTAACAAATCAGCCAATGGACTCTCAAAAAAAGTTATGGCACAACAGAAAGGTTTGCTATTGTTCAAGGAGTTCAAGGGGGAAGCAAGCTTCCCAGTGAGATATAAAATCCTCTATTGACTTAGAAGAACAATGGGAGGTGCTCTAGTTGACTTGTAACTCTTGTTGTCATGTATATTGTATACCGATTGTAGAAGATGGGTGTGGTATATATTTGGGGTAAATCTAATGGTTAAGTTCCAATGTATTTAGACTAGTAGTTTTGTATGAAAGCGCAGACTTTTCCATGCATATTTTGCTTTCACACTTGAAATAGAAAACACAATTTTTTCTTGGAAAAAAATGTGTGTAAAAGACTAAAGATGTAAACAACTCAAAGATTTAGAATCCATGAAGGGGGCGTATGAAAGAAATAATTCATACTTTTGATATTTGATATTTGATAGTGAAATTATAATATGTTTTTTTTTTTCTTTTGTAAGTACTAAGCGAGAGTTGTATTATATTATAAAATTCTGAAGATTACATTTTACTTCAAATATGCTCGGTTTTCCACACCTCATACCGTTCCCTAACAGGTACAGAGAAATTAATTATTGTTCAGTGATAAAAATCACTGAAGATTATGTATCTTCAAGATTTAAATTGGGTTGCTTACCTAATGATATTTTTTCTTTAGCTATTATGTCACAATGAAATTAATCATACATAGATACTCTCCAAAGATAATCATGAATTCATTATTTATTTGATTTTTTTCATAATTTGGTAACAGATTTGAAAAACCAACGGTCTACCAACAGCGTCTGAATAATAAGAAGCTGAATGGATTGATGGTTGGATATGGAAATTGTGCAACCCTAAGCAGCGAACTGTAAGGGAAGGGGGTTTTCCCATGTTACAGCTTAACAACAACCATGAATGAGGGGCACAAGAAAACTTGCGGAGTTTACATGTTCAAACTATATCCATTTTTGTACATACTGTAATGTAATTTTCACTTCAAGGTTTGGATAGTTGGCAATAAGTCGATTTCCATAACGACCAACATTAAAATTTTAGCCGGTGACTAAGGCTCTCTACCATATGCATTTTTTTTCGTTAATTTCTAATGTAAAATCAATTTCCTGATTTCTGGCAAGGACAAGTGCAAGTAAGTTGTTGATGGGCTGTTTGGTGTGTGAATAAAAAGTGGGATACCCCACACCTTGGAATTGTTTTATCATTATTAAAGTTCCTCCTTTTGTTTTACCATTATGGGAAGTTTCACTTTCTCTTATCATGAGTTGTGTTATGAACGGAATGAGAAGTTACACTTTCTCTTATCCTGAACTGTTTTATGAGTGGAGTGCATAATGTTCGTTTGATGGTATTTTTATATATTGGGATGTTGAATTCTTTAATTACAAGATAAAAAATTGAATACGACTTTGCTTAGTCAAACTTTTATTTTTAAAGTTTTTAGTCAAGCACCATCGCCGGTCAAACTTGTGAGAGGCCATTGTTGTGAGAGGCTTGGATTGTGTAATAGTTGTGTAACTGCTAGTGCCTATTGGTGATTATATGCATGGAGGAGAGTCGACCTCCATTGTTGCATTGGACTGTGGAGGGATGAGTTGAGCTTCATGAATTTATGATACCGCCCCTTCGAATTCCCCGATCCATTCCCACGAGCAAATTTTTCCATGATCTGAGTCGGTTTGGATGTGCGTAGCAAACAGTGAGGCACAACTGTCGGTTTGGAGGTGTGTTGGGATTGTTGTATTGACTCTGTTCATTAGTTATTGGCATTTTAATTTTTGTTCGACTTGTTCTGCTCATTGAAGAAATTGGCAGAGGCATGGGCCTTTGTGTTGGAGGATTGTTGAAACAAAATGATCTGCAAAGATCCCAATTTGTTGAAACTCCTCTCCAACCTCAATATCAGTGCTAGTAGTAGCATGAGCAACAACACTACGCTTAGAAGAACTAGAAGAACGCATTTTCCAAACTGCACAAGAACTAATTCCCTCATGAGTCACCATGTGCCATGCTTGGTCTCGGTGGTTCTCTTCCTTCTACTCCTGGTTCAACTACCATGTCTTCATTGGAACCAACAACCCGAACTCCACTAGACAACGATTCACCATTTTGTAGTAGTGATTCGCCATTTGTACTGGTGATTCGCCATGTTTTTACAAGATAATATAATCTCGTGAGCGATTCACCAAAAAATTATATATACATATTATATTATTAATAAAATCGCCTTCCATTTTTCCTATGTATCATGGGGATTCGTCTATTTATTATATATATAAATTTAGGGGGGTTCTTGAAATTTTCCCTGCCAGTTGCACACATCACCACCTTTAATTTATGGTCTATATCTAATTCCATGGTGGATGATAGATCCGGCTTCGACTGTTCCCCTGCACCCTTACAGGTAATGCTGCCAAGTGGTATATTGAATTGCCACGCGCCGCCATAAACACTTTTGGTGCTTTAGCTACGGAGTTTCTAAAGAACTTCCAATTACCAATCAGATTTGAAATAGGAACGGAACTGTTAACCTTGCTACGCTAAGACACCGCCACCCACATCTCTGATCACATTCATGAATGGAGGCGTAGGAGGAGGTTATTCAAAGCGCCAATCCTGGATCATCTTCTAGCTAATTGGTTTTGTAAGTCTCTCTTACCCCGCATCTCTAAAGACATTGGCCTATCTGGTGCGGTCACAGAAGATCAATGCATTCGTCATGACCAACATTTGGATTTAATCTATTCACAATCTGGCACGCTATATGATTTACTCCCCAATGCCCCTAGTAACCCAAATCCTCTCGCTACTCAGAAAATCGGAGCCCACGCCGATGGTCTCGTTGGCATAATCTCTGGCGTAGCCACAAAACAGTCTCGGGGGCAAACCTCCGAGCCATCCTCGGCTCCCACCGCCCCTAACCAAATGACTACCCTTCCTACCACTGAGGTAAACTCTGTGCAAACTTCACAAAAACCTAGTGGAAGGAATAAGAAGAACAAGAAAAAGACATCTTCTTCAGAAGAGTAGTCAGACCATCAAAATAATCCTAATCATAAAAACGCTGCCAAAAACGACAAAGGGAAGGATAAACCCGTGAAATTTCCTTGCAAGATCTGTGCGGAGGACCATTTGACATACAAATGCCCTCGGCTATAGGAATGCATTGATTTTATCGCAAACAAGGATTCTGGGTGAACACCTGTCGTTCTGCATAATCATTTTCCTAATCAACAGCAACAACACCAACACATGGTTGACAACTTGCCACAACCCCAACAAAGGGGCAATGGTGGTTCACATCCTTCCGGTGAAGGATCATCTACCATTTATGGCATTAAAAGTGTTGAACTTCAAACACGAGCCAAGATTTATGGAAATCCTACCATAGACGCTCAAGAACCTGGTACCAGTTCAAATCCACCACCGCCCAACGATCTACATATCGAACGGCCTACTGCTGATCCCGTGATTCGTCCCCCAAAAGGGACACTTCGATGCACGACTCATAACACCTCTGCACATGTAGCCCAAAACTACAACATTGTAGAAGATTTGGCGCAGGCACCATCAGCCATGTCTACTCTCGAAGTATTGCAAACTTGTCCAGCACAAAGAAAAGCCTTGCTTTCGGCCATTGGTGGAATAGACCCCTAGGATTCCATGCTAGCTATCTTTGATATGGAAAAATATCAGACTCGCATCTCACACCAACTCACATTCCAAGTGCAAGTTGTGTCGAAAGGGAGACCAATCCATTGTACTATCATTGACGAAGGTGCCTCAACCTGCGTTATGTCACAAGCTTGCTGGCTCGCTTTAGGTTCTCCTACCTTGTCACCGCCATCGAATTCCCTTAAAGCTTTCGATGGCCACACGTTCCTCCCAAAATGATACCTTGATAGCTTTCCCATCACTCTGAGTGGGAAAAAGATAACCATGGACGTTGAAGTCGTAGATCGCCATCTCGACTATAATCTATTGCTTGGTTGCAGTTGGTCTTACGCCATGACCGCCATTGTTTCTTCGGTCTTCTGACTCGTCCTATTTCCATTGGATGGAAAAATAGTCACAGCGGATCAGTTATCCTTATGCACCCCTGATTATACCACGTTACCAAGTAGCACTGTACCCCTAATAGGAGGCTTTCCTGACTCTTACATTAGTATTGGTACCGGTCTTCTGAAGGCATCTTCCCTACTGGGTTGCTTTCCTCTCTTGCCGCCAGAGATCCAAATACAGTTGCAATGATATCCACTACTTTGTATGGCTTTATCGACCCATGGATCCTCCCACACCTTCAGACATTGATTCCTACGGAGATCAGATGCCGCTCTCACCAGCCGATTTGGCCTACCAAGCCATCCAAATTACATCTGAACCCTCCACTGCTATGGTTTCAACCAAAGGTACAAACCTCCCACCCACCACAGTTCTCTCTAAGGATCTCCTCAATGAATTCTTGCCTATAGAAGAAGCTATTCGAGAGATCATGTCCCTAGAAGAACGACCTTGGGGAGATTTTCACCATCGCGCTTCGAGGATCGACTCGAACATGATAAATACTGAAATCCCATCCTTTGACCCACCTGAGATGGTTCCCTCCGCTTACACGACTGTTCAAACTATCGATTCAGAAGGGAACATGGGTAATATTTCTAAGACAATGCTCATCGATATCTCGGTCAAAACGGGTATCGTGGAAAATATTCAGATTGGAGCAGATTGCAATCCTGAGGAAATTGCGCGCTTCACGTCCCTTTTCAAATAATTCCGCGATGTGTTTGCTTGGTCTTATGACGAAATTCCTGACATAGATCCATCTATATTCGAGCACCCCCGCAAAGCGGCCGCCATCAAAACTGAGGTAGAAAAACTTTTAAATGCTGGTTTCATCTATCTCGTTCCTTTGACAGAATGGGTTTCCAATTCGGTTCCCGTAGATAAAAAACAAGGCACCATCCGAGTTTGTGTTGACTATCGCGATCTGAACACTGCTTGTCCCAAAGACAATTATCCTACGCCATTCATAGATAAGATTCTCGACGATTGTGCCGGATGCGAATCTTTTTCCTTCATGGATGGATTCTCGGGCTATAACCAGATTGCGATTAAAAAAGAAGACTAGCATAAAACTGCCTTCATCTATCCTTGGGGCACCTTTGCATATCGTAAACTCCCATTCGGTCTGAAGAATGTTGGAGCAACTTTTCAGCAGGCTATGGACTACGCTTTCCACGACATTCGACATATTGTACAGGCTTACTTGGACAACCTTCCGACCCATTCCAAGAAACGACCTGATCACCTTGCCCACCTGAAAGAAATTTTTGTTAGGTGTAGATTCTACAATATACGTCTAAATCCTCATAAGTGTGTATTCATGGTTGAGTCCAGGCGTCTGTTAGGTTTCATTGTCTCCAAGCACGGGATTAGGGTTGATCCCGATAAGGTTAAAGAAATTTTTGAATTTCCGGCACCACAATCCATCCTCTAACTCCAACATTTGCAAGGGAAGGAAAACTTTTTACGTCGATTCATTGTTAACTATGCCGAGATGACGAAAGGATTTATACGATTATTGAAGAAGGGAACACTATATTTGTGGGATGACCAAGCTCAACGGTCATTTGATGCTTTAAAATATGCACTTGTTTCAGCCCCACTCCTTAGTGCCCCCGACTACTCACGCGACTTTCTCCTCTACCTAGCAGCCTCACCATCCTCACTTGGAATGTTTCTGGTTGAGGTTCACAATGATGATAGTGAACATGTGATATACTACTTGTCAAAAGGTCTAATCGGACCTGAACTACGTTATTCACATGTGGAGAAACTTTCTCTGGCGGTAGTCTTTGCCGTCACCCAACTCTGACATTATATATTGCTGCGACAGACTACTGTTATTGCTTTGGAGAACCCCATGTGACACATCCTGTCTCGAAAAATTATTGGAGGAAAATATTCCAAATGGATTATAATCCTCCAACAATTTGATTTTTTCTTCACAGCTGCCAAAGCAAGGAAATCTCTAGTCTTCGCTGAATTACTATCGAACCTTCCCAGAATCGACCCAGGCGAAGTAGCTCATGATCCATTTCCTGATGAATCTGTATACTTAGTAGATTCTTCGGACCCATGGTATGGAGACATTCTGGTCTACCTACAAACCCAACGCTTCTGCCTAACTCTCACGTCTGACTACCTTCGTCTTATTCGCCACCATGCAAAGCACTACCTCGTGCTGAATGATACGTTATATCATCGTGGTATCGATATTATTCTCCAGCGTTGTCTCACTTTCAATGAAGCAGAACGCGTTTTGAATGACTGCCATGCGAGGCGTGCGACAGTCATCTTTCGGGCATAGCTACCGCCCAAAAAATCCTGCGTGTAGGTTATTATTGGCCCACTTTGTTTAAAGACTGCATTGCAGCGGTCCAGAAGTGCCATCCATGTCAAATTTTCACGAAGAAAATGCGTGCTCATCTCGTTCCCCTTCATCTGGTTATCTCCATTGGTCCTTTAACCAAACGGGGAATTGACTTTGTCGCCTGCAATCCCATTTCGGAAAATGGATACACCTACATCGTGGTTGCGGTCGACTATTTTACGAAATGGGCGGTGTTAGCCACCCATATTTTTCTATCATATCAGCTAGTGGCTTAATGATTTTTGCAGCCTTCAAGAAACAAATTCAGTCCTGAAATTGTTGGTGCTTGAAGTCTTTTTGATGAATCCATAGCTTCTGGTTAATCTTCACAGTTGTTTCCCTCTTCAAAACCTCTGATATCCTGCAAAAATCCAAAGCCTAATACTACTGCAGCCTCTTTTTTCCCTCCCTTGCTTCCGAGCTAACCTCATTCTCTATTTTTCCCTTTCACCCATGAAAACCCCACATTTCCATGTTTTTCCCCCTATCCCTTCATAAATTTCATTTCCTAAGGTTAAAAATCCACTTTTTAACCTTGTCGGAACCTTAAATCCTTTGGAAAATCATTGAAAAACCATAGAAAATACATATTTTTGTGTATTAAGATTTTTAGCCCTCACGGGCTAAGCCCCTCCCCCTTTTCGTCCATAAGCCTGAGCGCTAGAACCGCGCTCGAAGCCCAAAGAGCGCTTATCCTTTCATATTAAAATCCTCTGCCGAAAATAATAAAAACCTTTGTAAAAACATGATTTTTGGGTTTTTCATTTTTTTTCCAAAGTTTCCGCCCGAACAGTGATGGAGCAATCTCAGCCGTCGATCTGCTCTGCAGATCCGACGAAGCGGAGCGCGACTTGCCCGTGGCCCCCACTCCCTGCACTGTTTTCCAAAATCCCACCGGTTTCATTCCGCACCACTCTTCGCTAGATGGTGGTTTTCTCCCGTCGGCCAGCGATTCCATATGCTGGTCGACGCGTGTCCTCGACACTGTTTCAAAACCGCCGCGTGACCGAAACATTTCGCGCATTAATGTTCATACCAGAGACGCCTAGTGGAATTCACCTCCACCGTCCGATCTAACCCCTCCCATCCGATGGTTGTCAATCCCTCGATCTGCTCGACCGTTAACTAACCTGCTCGCCGTTTAGCCAGGCCATCGCCGCGCGGAAATCACATCTCCGCCGTCGATCTGATCTGATCAACGGTCCAAAACTCATCCTCCAAATTCCCTCCGTTTGACTTTCAACGCCCCTTGATTTCATCTTGATCGTCCAAACTGAATCAGATCAACGGCGCAGTTTCACTACGAGGGTATGCGCCCGAATTTTTTCCTCCGTACATCCGAACCCCTCGTAGTCATCCTCGACCGTCGATCTCGGCGCGAATCGACGGCTTTGATTTAATCCTCCTCCCCCCATGCTTTTTTGACCATTCTGAGATTAAATCCCAGTCGTTGGATGATGCCATCCAACGGCCCACGCTCCTCCGCACAGTCCCCGATGCAGTAAACCAAATACGCAGGATTATATAACGTTTTTTTTGTGTTTTTGCAGGTTTGAATGTATTTTCTGTCATTTCCAAAGAAGATTCGGCGACTGAGGGTGACAACCCTCCCTTGTTCGATTCCTCCAAGGAAATCATCCACAGGGTTTGAAATCACGTTATATTGGGTTTTCACAGGAATTGATGCCTTACATACCCTACGCAGCCCTGCACGACAAAAAACCATGAAGATCAATGCAGAGAAAGAGTATCAGATGTTGAAGACTAAAAAAGAACCAGAACAGAGCATAGGTGGACAGATTTATGGGGATTAAGGCTAAGACAGTTATCAAACGCCTAATCCCCGATCTAAAAACACAGTTAAAGGGTAAATCAAAAAGCGTTCATCAGACAGGATGCCTCCACCGCCATATTTGAGGCAAATCGATTCCTCAGCTACCACAATGCCACCTATTGCCTCAAAACACTCAATCAGAGGCTGAATTTATTGAACAAGATCAGATCTTTTGCCTCGAAGCAGCCGAAGAATTTACTTCTGCCTTAGATTTAGTGACAGAATGTCTGCAGAATAACCCTAATTGTACACAGAGCCTCAAATGTCAAACAAGGCTCCCACTGAGCTAAATTCATGAGTGTAAAACATTTAATGCAATGGAACACCTGTATAATTTCTTCATTGAACTTCCCGAAGGCCATGAAGACATTAACTCTGTATTAAATATATTTTGAGATATTTTATCAGATCTCACCTCCTCATTCTTCTATAAATACTTCAGTAGAAGATGAGTGAGGGGTTGGTTGTTAATGTAATTGTTGAAGCATTGTAATTGTAACTGAGCTGAAGACTCTTGATTGTAGATAGGATTTCACTGGCTCTTGGAGCTCTGCTTGTAGCAGATAGGTTAGGTTGTGAAAGAGAGATGAACTGAAACATTGAACTTGAAGATTGTAACTGGTTTGGAGCATCAATACAAGCTGATTTATGGGATCCTGGTCTATGCTGACGGTGATGTTATTCTTATTGTAACTTGTGATTTTGTTTTTTGTTTTCATTATGTTTCATTTTCTTCTGTAAAGAACAGTTTAAACAGTGTTAGGACCTATTGCATGTCAGTAACCTTCTCTGGCTGAGAAATCTTTATTTTAATGTTTTCTTCCCACTGTGTTATTTGGAAATGATTTAATTCAGTTTGAGTATAGGAATGTTGGCGTTCCCTCGTCTTATTGTCTTAAGCTGAACATTATTTTTTACTGTTACTTTCAATATATGTTGTGTGAAGATGAACTGAGAAAATTAAGGTTAGCCCTGAGTCCCTTTCTTATTTGCTCAAATATTTGATTGTTTCCCTTAGAATGTGTTAAAAGCTTACTAATTTCAAAGTAGTTATCAGATCTTAGGCCATTCTGTGTTATCTGTGATTGTCTTGAAAGTAACTAAGTAAAGAAGAGCTAGGAGAGGATTTGTGGTGCGCCCGGCCCGCTAGCTTCTACTTCAAAGGTTGCCTTCAAGTTTCCCTTTGTTTTTTATGTGTTTTCTATTGGAAGTGTATCAAAGGCTGGCTAGTTTCAAAGTACTTACCAGATCCTAGTTTGCTTTCATGTCTTTCTTAAGTGCCTGGTCAAAGGCTGGATAGTTTCAAAGTACTTACCAGATCCTAGGCTGCTCTTTGTTCTGCATCTGTTTATTTTTCCCTTCTTAATGTATCATTCCATAAATCAAACCTTAAAGAGATCCTTAGGCATAGATGACTTGCCCCATAGACCACTCTTGCACCTGATTGTTTCAATTAAATCCTCTTATGACTCCATAGCCCAATGCACTGAAATCCTGTCATCATCTTTCTTCTTGATCAAAGCTTACTCTTTGCTTGCAACTTTTCACCTTTGAACCTTTTACCTTTGGGAATTTTCACCTCTAACAGCAATCATGTTCAACCATCCAAACACAAAAACAAACCCTTGGACCTCATAACTAGCCTAATATAATCACTTTAAGCTTTTCAAAGACAAATCCATCTTTGTACATATTGGAGAGATCCCTCTCCGGGTTCAAGAGGGCTAGATCCTAGAATCCCAAAGTTGGTTGAAATGATGTTAACTCTGTGATCGGACTTTTGCCAATCTTGCTTATTACGGAGACCTAACAGGCGGAAGCCATTCCCACTTTTAAGGCTGATGGCGAAACCGTCGCTCTCTTCCTGTTCAATCAGGTAATCTGTCGGTTCGGCGTACCCCTATCTATTGTCACAGATCATGGATCCCACTTTCAGAATCATATGATGACCAAATTAACATCCATGCTAGGTTTCCGTCAATATCAATCTTCGTCTTATTATCCTCAAGATAATGGTCAAGTCGAAGTCGTAAATGGCGTCCTCAAAACCATGATTCGTCGATTGGTCAAAAACCATAAAACCACATGGCATCGAAAGCTATATTTTGCATTATGGGCATACCAAACGTTAGTCAAAACTGCCACAGGCTTCACGCCATTTCAACTCGCATTCGGCCTGGAGGCAGTACTTCCAATCGAGTGTGAAATTCCATCACTCAAACTCGTCGTTGAACTCCTACCTGGCACCACCGCCACAGAAGAGTGCTTGCTCTCACTCGATCATTTGGACGAAACTCGTCGAGATGCTACACTAGCACTCGAAGCTCACCAGAGCCGAGTCAAAGCTCAATACGACAAATCTGTTAAGCCTTTTTCTTTCCAAGAGGGTGATCTTGTTCTACTCTATGATCAGAAACATGACCTCTTAGGGGCAGGAACACTCCAACCATTATGGTTTGGTCCTTACATCATCACTAAAGTCCTCTCAAAAGGGGCTTACGAACTTCAGGACTATAATGGAATTCCGCTCGTGGAACCCCGCAATGGGCTCTATCTAAAGAAGTATTTTGCCTAGTTTCGCACTAGGCGTATACTTTGTAATTTTATGTATATAAGTTTTGCCTATTGTTTTGATGTCTCTGGATATTTTTTGGTTTTTGAGGTGTTTTTTCTCATCTAAAATCTTTTTCTTTCACACAGATGTCGTCATCCTCCATATCATATGTCGGATACATGGACAGTGCTAGTCGTCACACTAGACACATTGCTTCAGCTGCTTGGGTTCTCTACACTCCTGAGCCGGAACTTCTTGGTTCTGGGGGAATTTTCCTAAGTACCGCCACCAATAACGTTGCCGAGTACATGTTAGTGATCCAACTCCTCATGGAGGTTTCATCTCGCGACATCTCCAACTTAGTGGTCAAGTTAGATTCCCAACTCGTCATTAGGTAGTTAAACAATCATTACCGTGTCCGTCATCCAGTCTTGTTACGTTATTTTTTAAGGGTGCGACTTTTAGAATGTCAATTTCAAACAATCACATTTGAGCACGTTTCTAGAGAATTTAATGCATTAGCCGATTCTTTGGCAAACTATGTGTCAGATTGGCATTTGTCACATTTGTTATAAAATATTTACACATGAGTATATATATTTTTTGTTCCATGGAAAATACATAAAATATTAAAAAACACAAAAATCACCAAAAAGTATATATATATATATATATATATATATATGTCATGTCCAGTACAATAGTTACATCAAAAAATCTTCCAAAACTTGGGTGTTTTACAAAAAAATTGGCTATACTAAGCCACGCTATGACACTTATACAACCACTCCGCCAACTAGGCCTGATGCTCAAAATAACATACAACTACCCTGGCTATCCTTCTCAGAGGCACCAGATATCTCTCCGGTACACCTACGGTATGCCGCTGCAGACGAACTGGAACCTCCCGCATAGGAAGAGGTGGTACACCCATACTCAAACCCTCCAAGTTTCCGGAGAGTTCATGTAGGATCTGGGTATCATCATATCCGGCGGCTTCCGCATCCTCAGCTGGTGCGCCAGCACCGGGTAGCTGCAGCCCTCGTTGTGCATAACGAGGGGCCCCAACTGGGCGGACAAGTGCCACATCTGTGTCAAGCAAACAAGCTTCATGTCAAAACATATTTTTCACCCTATTTAAACAAAAAAATTGCATAAACATTCAAAAGACAAAAACAAAGTACTTCCTAAAGTACACTGATCTTTTCTTTCTTACCATCGAGCCCCCACTGGGTGCCAGGGGGCAGCACTAACTTCGGATCGCCGGTGAAGTTCATCCCTACATAGGGATAATCCTCAATCATAATGATATGCGAGTTCAGCCAATCAAAAAACCCATCATCAAAGCAGTGACAGACTGGACCCTCTCTAGTCCGCGGAATCAAAGCTGCCCATCGAGCCTGTCTTGGCTCGCATGGGTCCAATGACACTGTAATCATCCTTGGTCTCATCAATGGCACCCGCTCTAGTAGGAAAGAAACAATCAATGTGCCGTACCCAAACTCTCTTTGGGTACGAGTCTTGCATGCTGTAAGCTCTGCTCGGACCCGATGGACAACTCCATCACAACAGTCAAAAACCTGAGGTTGCATACAATCCAAGGCTAGGAGCATCTGGGCCTTAGTGGCCACATGCTGACTCTTGGCCCCTGCCAAGCGAACAATCATCCAAAGTAGAGACCTCAGTGGTCTCGAATCCACCCATGCAATAGGCACCCAGTTGCTCACTGCCTCTGTGTTGCGTATGCAATGAGTCAGAATAAGATCAACAGTGGAGCGCGGATCCGCTCTGGACCCTGTCAAGTTGGGCCTCGGTCCACGACATGATAGGCCGGTCAAAAAGAAAACATCGTCCTTCTCAATTGAGAGCTCATTGCCCCCAATTCGAAAGACATGGTGACGCTCGTCCCATTGCTTAATCAACCACCTCAGGAGGTCCTCTTGACCTCTCATCAATTCTAAACATGCATATTTTAGCAAATCGCACCTATGGAGAGCCATCAAACTTGCAGCATCAGTAACCATATCTCTTTCTTCCCGTTCATGTTCTCTCTCTCGCCAGATACTCATGATTAACAGCTGAATACCTGCCAATACAACATTTTCAACCGATTAAAAATTGCCTGGAACACTTCAAAATGCTTATTAATGAGTTCTTAAAACAAGCTCTGCGCCTAAAGCGGGCTATAGAGAAAAACAGAGCGTGCTAATGTGCCCTTCCTTCACAAGAAGTGCGCTTAACGCGGGTTCAACACTGCTGGCCCGCATTAGCTGCTAATATTTTTTTAGGGCCTGCCAAATTTCTCATTTTGAACCAGCAAAACTTCACAAAAACAAAATAAAATGATAGCAAGAGGTTCCAGCTCTTACTTGGATCTCGCAGGAAGAAGAACCGTTGCCCGGATTGACTGCAAACGCCAGCTGAAGTTTTCACCCTTTTTCACCCCAGAGCTCCTTCAGAGCATTCAAAACGGTGAAAATGAAAGTCTTCTGACCTTCTTATAGCCATTTCTGGGGCATGACTCTCTTAGCTAGTCTGCAAAAAGTCGTGAATTCTTGCTGCATATGTGTCGCAACTATTGAGTTTAGTTACTGATGTTTTGATGAGTGATCAAGATCTATATGCAGACATAACCATGTTTTTGACCCTGATTTCAAGCATTCTTTTTACGATATTTTTCTTGCTCGTTAATCCGAAAAACCTCGAGTTCTCTTCTTCAAACTCGTTAAACTAATACGAATTCGATTTCGAGCATTCTTTTTATGGTCTTTTTCTTCCTCGTTAATTCGAAAAACCTGGAGTTCTCTTCTTCAAACTCGTTAAAACTGATATGAAGAAGCACTGAGCTTTCTTTTTAAGGACTTTTCTAGCTCATAAAATTGAAAAAACCCTGAGTTGTCTTTGTCGGGTTCGTTAAACTACCACGACAGAGAATAAGGAGCCATTCTTTTTCCTCTTTTTCAAAGCTCTTTAAACAGAAAAAGTGATCGAGTTTTTCTCCACGTGACTCGTTAAAATTTCACAGAGAACACCGAGTTTTTCTTTGTTGAACTCGTTAAAAATTTCACAAAGAGTACTGAGTTTACTTCGTCTCCTTGTACTCATAACAAAATGAGGTAGACGTCCATCGAACATAGATTTCTCATTTTTCCGGCTTTGATGGACTAACTCAAAGAAAATGAACTGTTTCAGGCTTATTATTCTCCCTTTGTCATGCCCGATTATCAAGACATGACAAAGGTACCACATGGAGTTGTCTTTTACGACATTTTTCAGATTCTTTAAACATGAAAAATTCACCGAGTTTACTCGTCTGGACTCGTTAAACTTAATCAGAAGGGGAATGGAGTTGTCTTTTACGACATTTTATTCTCTAAATATGAAAAATTCATCGAGTTTACTCGTCTGGACTCATTAAACCTAATCAGACGGGGAAATTTTTGGACAAAATGGATACTACCTCTGTTACATTTCAGAAAGGTCGATTTGGCAGCAAAAATCTTGAACATGGCACTTCCCAGAAAACTCCTTCACAGTTAGCCGAACCCTACCATCTATGAGTATTAGTCTTCATCTCCTAGTGTTCTTACACCAGTAAAATCCTAACAAACTCTTTGGTGTTCATTAAGCCTCAGCTGCCTAGTACCATGTTACAGTGCCTTCTATTTTTCAAGCAGACCTCGCTATCTACTTCTCCTCTTATCAACCAAACCGCTCATTATGCCAGAAATTTTTTATCGTCAATTATCCCCATTTGCTCTTCATTATTTCCATAAAAAAAAAAAAAAAAAAAAAAAAAAAAAAAAAAAAAAATCATTGTTTTTTGTTTCGTGTTGACTGATGTAGGACGCCTTAGTGCCTACCTTTCAACAGATCTCTTCCTATCAACTTCAACATCTTATCCAGGAAGTTGATCCAGAAACCCATCAGTACCCAGCTACTTGCAGACATCAGTGGCAGGTAATCTTGTGTTTGATTAGGAGTCTTCATCATTGGCCCCTGATCGAATAATTCTACGAGTGTTCGACTTCAACTCTTTTCATTCACACTCGCTAGATTGTACTGTGCATCTTAGGGACCATCATCATTATTGATGGCCACCTTCGCGTCTATTAACAATTTTCATTATCGACTGGTAATCAGATGATTTCTCACATGTTCGACGACAGCTCCTTCATTCACATGTCGAGAAATATGCAGTTTAAGTGAAACAGCGGTCAAGACCTTGGGGCAAAGGTTACATCATTATAGCTATGTTCCCTTCCCCAAGTTGCGATATTGTTTATGGAGACAGCTTTTTCAGCCTGATCCTGTTATGATAGACACTTCCACATTATGCTTATCGGTGGACAGATTCTTCATATCTTTGTACTAGAGAAATCATGTTGATTAGCTACTGAGCATGGGAATGCCCGACTCAAGACAGATACTATATTTTCTGACATATGTTGTTGTTTCAGGTTTTCATCAGTCCTTCAATCTCTTTATCTCTACTACACACATTATAAATTATTTCGGCCATCGTCTTCGTCTCTGACCTCACACTTTAGGGGCCATCTGTTACAGGTCAAATAACCTCATCATCAGCTCAGAGGAGAAGATAAATATGGAAGGAATACAGAGACCTAAACTAAACCTACTTCTGCCAAGGTAACGCACCCCTATAACAGCCAAAGAGCGTTATAACGCACCTAATCCATGAAAAGGTCGCGTTAGTGGCCAGGGCAATGCTTTGTTTAGAATAGAGGGCAGTGTTACCCATGTTTTGAGTTTGAAATAGGAAAAACCCGCAGAGAATGATTTGAAATTACAGCTTTTTCTCATAAGAGAGTCAGTACAAAATGGAAACTGCAAAGCACTAGTCTCTTATTGGGCCTTGCCAAAAACAATTGAACTCTCAAGAAAGGCAAAAGCATGGAAAGTTGAGGAAACATTTTGGTTTTTTCTATTTCAATCCAAGGTAACTTCAATCCAATGTGCATCATAAGCATTTCAAAATTATTGAAAAAAACCTCATTATTTCTCTCCTTCTATATGATCCATGTATCATAAGAGTGTATGACGAAGTTCAGGTTCCATTCCATTATGAGGCTTTGAGAGTTCAACTAACCCATATAGGACAAAAGACCTTGCCAACACTCTTCTTTGTATATACTTGGACCATACACATTTAGTAAACATATTTGTGTGTTCATCTCCAAGGATAACACGGTTACATGGATAACAATATCATGAACATCAATATATGCATTCCTCCAATCTATATTTCATATTACCATTAATCAACTATCACGCACACCACTCGCCACCACCGCCTTACCCTCAACGACACTGACCAATGTTTTTGCAATTAAGTCTGGATCCATTTATATTTCTAAAGTCACAACTCTATGTAAGTATTAAGACAAACAAGGACATTCTCACTCACAAGTATGAAGCAAATGTGACATAGAGAGTGAACTTTACTTGTATTTGTTTGTAATGTTGTGATGTTATAAAGAGATTTTCATCCTACAATCACAACTCATGAAATGATATTACATAACATTCCATGGAATTAACATCAAATGAAATAAAATGAAAAGCAAAAGAAAACTCCAAAAGGGAGTTGATAGTGACTCCACTTCTCTTCTTACCAATGGTCGACTTTATGGGAGTGACTAGAACCTTCACCCCTTCCTTCTTGCTTATCCTAATGGTTTATGTAGTATGAATGTTGAAGAAAAGCCTACATGTCTCATTAAAGGATCTTGATATCGAATGCCCATATTTTGTAATGAGACTAAAACTCTTAGATTTATGGGGTTTACTGCTCCTTGCATTAAGCTTGAAGGATAGGTATAGTAATGAAAATTCATGAATCAAATTGGAAGAGTGTGAACATTTAAGACAAATGAATTAATAAATAGTATGAAGATCTTAACTGTTGCATTATTTTTTGTGTTGTTAAGTATGGTTATGGTCGAATTGATTATTTCTCTTTTATATAAGGATGGTTACATGTGGTCAGTTGGGTTTAGCTTGGGTGGTTAGGAGAAATGTTGTTATCCTCCCCACTAGAGTTCAAATCTTGCATGTGGCATGTTGAAGTCATAAAGAGTATTTCTTATAATGGATTTGAGTCTTGTTGTCTAAGTAGCCCCTCAAGGACCGGAGCATGTATATTCTTCATATCAGATATAACAATATTTAAAATAAGGATGGTAAAGTAATATCAACAAAGTAAGGAATTGAGATTGTTTTTTAAGTCATGGTTGTGAACTTGTGGTCAAGCTATGTAGTCATGTAATTGATGGTTGTGATATGCAGTGATGGTATTGGGAATACAATTTTTAGTTAGTGACTTCAATATTTTGTTCACATGTGCATTGTTGTTCAAAATCTTGTTCACATTATTGATAGATATCATTACGGATTCCAAATTTTTCTTGCAATGTGTAATAGGATGATCTCACTTGTGAAGTAGGGAAATCCCTTTCTTGTGCCCCTCATATTCATTAAGAGGTTAGATTTTATATCAACCATATCTGACAAGAAGTCAATCATGTTAGACAATATCAGAGTTATATGCATTGTTACCTTTGGTTCACCTTGTTGGGATATATCTTGATTCTTATACGCACCCATTAGTAAGTTGCCAAACAATTTTGCAAGCTTTATGTGTGAAAAAATTGTAAGCTTGGCAATCTTGTTTAACTTATTGACATTGAATCTCTTATGAAAAAGGTGAGGATAGTTGCTAAAAAATAAATAGTGAGAAATCCTATTTTACTCAATTACAGTTGGCAATTATCTTTCTTTAAATTCTCTATGAGTTGGTTGAATCATAGTTGTCACTAATTTAATTACACAATTTGTCATGATTGAACCCATCCATTTGTGCTAAGTAATTATTATTTATATGATCATATGTATAACAATTAATATTACATATGGAATGGACATATGAGCTTTTGAAGCTTTGTAAGCTTTGTGATTGCCAAATAAATGAGATGAGGATTGTTGTAATAACCATATATTAGAGATGATGAGCTAGCAATCACTGCATATGATAAGGTGATGGTGAGCATACATCTAGAAAAAAAAAGTGTTTATGACTATGATGATTATGTGTGACATCACTAAATGACATTAATTGAGATAATACCCATGAATATTACCATAAATGAAAAGTGAATTACAAATAATATATAGATTTGGGATGAAACCAAATATTAGCTTAAAGTAATTCAAATTTTTGTCAAGACTTCCCTCATACAACATGCCAATCATTTGAGACATACTTAATGATGATATTTGAAACAACCATTTGGCGTGGATTATATGAAATAATGCATTCTTAATGCATTAATTCATTACCGCCTAAGATGTGTATAATGGGTGCTAATATGAGAATGTGCTTATAAATTTGTAGATACACGTGAATTTTGGAAGAAACTAAACTATTGACTTTGTCATTTGGCCAAATAGTCAATTCCTTATAATATTTAACATGATACATATGAGGTGAAAATCTAATTATTTACAATAGCAATTTCAAGACAAAGTTCAAATTTCTCAAAGAAAGGGAGTATGTTATGTTCCATTTTGTTTGGGTTTATTGTCTATATAATTTTGATATATGTTCTTGGTTGACTCAATTGATGACTTGTGTTATATGTGCCTTGGAAACTAATGAATTTTAGGCATTGTTTTGGATATTATGTAGACTACTTATGTCTAACATATGTGGGTAGGTGCATATGCATGTAACACATGTTGCTCTTTGATGATGAGATGATATTTGTATTCTTGTTTGAGGAACTAATTAGAAAGTATAGAATGTCCTCACATCTTACTAAATGATGCTCATTTAGACTACAATAGGACCTCAAAAAAACTTTTTGGACGCATTAGTGCTCACATTTTTTCCCTCCTCTTTATTCACCAAGGCTATCAATGCTTAGACCTTGTCAATTGTTTACATAATGGTAAATACATTTTTTAAAGATGGATGTCATAAAATTTATTTCCAATGCATTTTGATAAGCTATTCAAGAATTTATTGAGTGAATTGAGTATCTAGAATATATATATTCCTCAAGATTTAAATAAATAAATAATTAATTAAAATCGTAATTTCTTCATTAACATAATGAATCCATTACATTCTATTGATGCATTCTGGTATATAATCTTCCAACTGTAACAGGAAATACCATTCCCTACCAAAATTGTCTTTAATACATCGCTCATAAACAATATTCAAAATTATATAAAACATCTAGCAACATAAAATTGTGCACATAAAAAGTTCACAAATCATCTGAGGATGTAGTTATGATCATATACAAATGTACTGTGTCCCGAAAGGATCAAAATTGGAAAAAAACCTCTAGATTAGTCATGTTGATGTATGTCATGGGTCCCTTCTATAAAGGGCCTATGAAAATATTCCAACAATTATGCGCCTAGTTGTTCATGAATCTTACAAGGCCCAAAAACCTATGTAGCACCTTCCTTAGATAGTGTGTCTACAACTGTGATGCATTCCCTGTAAATGTGACAACAAGATGTATAATCAAAAGACCTTTTAATATGAAGAACTTCTTCTAATATAGGTACCAGATATTGATAAGGGAACCTTTGTGTCTCCTTGAATAATTAATAACAAGAATACAATCTCCACAGATCTAAAGGGACCAACCTTATTTCTCAAGTGCACATAGAAGGAGGAGTTTGAGTGCAAATAGTTCTACGTAATTGTTGGTTCCTTTACCGAGGCCCATTTGAAGTTTAACGGTATGTTGTTCATTAAGGAAGAGTACAACACCACCCCTACCACCCCCCCGCCCTCCATCATCCCCAGCAAGAGATGCCCCATCGAAGTAAACCCTTGAAAGAATGGAGTCTATCTATTCATGCGTGATTAAAAGGTGAGTAGAAAAATCCTTATTAAGAAGAAGGGAGAAAATGGCAATTGTTTGAGCTATGCAGGTAGCATTTAGTTTTTTATGGTTAACGAGTCATACCATTAGACAAGTAAAAGACAATATATGTATGAACATCCAGTCACTGTGAGCTTGGTATGATAGACTAAGAAACTTTTGTTTTTGGATGACATACCACGCCATCAGGTTGCCAATAGACTTGGTTTCCCGCTCAGTGCAATTTGAGGCCACTTAATAGTATTTATCTGGTTGTAACTTGTTGTTGAAAAGTAATGAAAATGGAGGTAATACCAAGCTTACAAAAAAATAATATTAACCATGTTATGTGAGAATATGCATGCACATCCATGTCATGTTGGATGATGCTATAATTATTCAATAAACTATTTTCAAAGGTTTAACATCTAGCAAAGATTTATATTTAAATGTACACAAATTCAAAGTTTGAACAATCCTTATTTACTTTTTGTAAAGCCAAAGTTTGGGCAATCTTTATTTGTTTTTTATAAAATTTGAGTTTGAATTAAGAGTTCAATACAAGCATGGTTCACTTAAAATTAAAGTCTTTCTTTTTTTTTCTTTTGCTTTTGTCATTTATATCTAGCATCAACAAACCCATGAGTTGGACTTATTAGTTAGTAACTTATGTGTTGACTTGTCAATTGCAAGTTTGACTCATCTACAACTAAATTATAAATGGTCAAACATGATAACTAAAGACATTCAATGTTGCACAATCTCGGTGAAAGCATCCCACTAGTGGGCAAATCATTTTTCCATTCAACACTGGGTTAAGTCTATATGGTAAAAAGAAAAAATAAATAAATAAATATCCAAACATAAAATCAAATTACCTTGACAAAGAATAGCCAAAAAATTCAACACAAGAGTAACAAATGATTCAACAATTTTGTTAACTAAAAATATAAAACACGCAATAATGTTGTTGATAATCCAATTATATCTCAAAACCATGGACCTACTATCAAACAACTACTCACCTAATGCCACTGCTCTCCATTCTAGAGAGAAAGACACTAAAGAATCGTGACTCTTACCACCTTCAAGTCTCTCTAGTGACTATCAATCTTGCTTACAATTTAATGTCTCATTTTTAAATGTTATTATTTAGATTTTGTTTATTTAAACATTTCTACAAATCAATATTTTACTCTTCACTTCCAATAAATTGATTTTCTAACTAATTTTTAATAGAAACATTGTGAAAAACAATACACAACATAGTAAATAATGTTGTGGCTAAAGCTCAAATTGAAAATAGCATTCTACCATAGGTTACAATCCACACAACCTATTTAAACCATGTTTGACAACAACAACAAACCTATGGCAATGTCTCAACTATTATTTTAAATATAAAATAGGTCATCTACCTCTAAATACAATAGGTCATGCACCTCTAAAAAGAATACAAAATCATGAGAAATTAGTCAGTTACGACTACCTCTCATGGAAATGGTCATAGATGAATGACTAAATTAACACAGTTGAATCCCAAAATTGATATCTAAGAACACAAAATTTTAAAATGATTATGTCATTTAATACTTGACTAGAGTTCGAATCCAATCGTTGACGACTTCATATTTTAATTAGGCCGATAGGCCTTCTCTTTTGAAAGAGATGCAGTTTTTCATCGTCAACATTTTTAATGTCCGCCTGACACGTGTTCCCTGACAGTGTTAATCTCTGCCTGACACATGTTGCCTAACAGCTGTTCCAATCTATTGGCAAAAACCGGCCGCCTCCAGTTTTCATCCCGGCAAACTCCCTTTGGCGCGCAGCTTGAAAATGGCCATTGCAGTTCAGAGACGATTAATCCCCGCATCATGCTGTACACGATCCCCTGAAACCTTAAACGACGGCATTCTGGAGAGTGCGGTGGCTGGTCGGTAATGCAACCAAGGAGTGGCTGCATTAATTCTGTCCTATTTTTCCGACTTCCACTACAAACGGATTCAGAAATAATGTCGCCTTCCAATTTCTTCTTCACTTCCAGAATCAAATTCTTCTCCCACCTGCAGCTCCACAGCAACGAACAGCACAGTCGCCAGCGACGCACAACGGTCTTTTCCTCAAAGAAAATTCAACTTCACTCATCAAAGAAGAACAGGTAATGCCCTTTCTTTCTTCATCGTTTTGCACTTTGGTTGCTTGGATTTTTACAGCTTATTTTTGCTCATTATTCGAATGCCATAGAGATGTATTGAAACAACTTTGAAACCACACCTCAACTCTGAATTCACGTTCTCCTTGTTGGGAATCTCTGTCAAGCTGTTTAATTGTCGTCACTCTGCTATCAAGCAGCACACTCCTATACACGAAACCAAAGCCCCCATTTCCAATCACATTGGCAGAGCTGAAGTTGTTTGTGGCAAAACGAAGTTGTTTATATGTGAAAACCTGTACTTCCGGAGGCGTTGAGATGACCCGCATGGAAGAAATCGAAGGATTCGTGTACTTTGCTGAACTTTTCTCCAGATCTGTGCAAATACACAAATACCTGGATTTTGTGATGGAACATCACTTAAAATGCCTGGAAATTCTATTGTTTCTCCCATGAACAGAGAAGAACCCAATGGAGAATTTGCTCTTTGGGAACAAGACAGCGTATCGTAACACCATCCTCCACCCTGCACAGAAATTTTGCAGTAAATAAAATATCAATCCCAATAAGATGGATGAGCTCAACACTCTGAGCACATTAATCTGTCTCTCATTATTCTGAATCAACCATGAAATGTAGTGTGTGAATAGGTAAGAACAGTTTTCAAACAAGGAGCCTCAACAAGAGAGCATAGGTTATTCAATAACAAAGACAACCTGGAGGACTTCATGGACATAGAAACTAAGAGAAATGACTTGCCTCCATATGAACAAGCCAGTTATTTGCACCTGGTCGAAATCCCCTGTGTAAATGGTAAGCTGGAGGGCTTCCATCTAAACAAACTACAATTAACAATGAGCTACATAGTTAGATTCCAAAAACTTATAACTGAAAACAGAGACCCTATGTAAATGGTAACCTGACAGGCTTCTATCTAAACAAGCCGCTTAGCAATGAGCTAGATATTTAGGCACATTACTGAAAACAAACCAAGGCACAAATATTCACATACCTATTGATGTTCATATTCATTCTACTGGTCCAGACATTGGGACTGATTAGTTGTCACTTGGCACCCCTCATGACATTTGGGCATTTACAGGAACAGGATTAGGATCCTGGACACTGGATTTCAATGCTAACTATCCTCGTTTTCACGACCAACCAGACCAGTCTGAACCTGTGCACCTCAATATTGTAAAGCTTGAGTTTGTATATCTTTAGATTTTTAAAATATTTGATAGAATGGCTATTTGTGTGAACGGAAAATATGCATCTCAAGCTTAGCAATCCATTTTAAGGACTTTATCATAGAAATCTTCCAGAATTAATCACGTCACTTGTTTATATTTGGCCCAAGGTACTTTTCATTGTGCCTTTTAGGTATAATGTCAAAACTAGGGAGATCACTTTGAACTAGGGCAATATCTATGTTCAGCATGCATAAGAATAAGACGCAGTTTGCAGGCCAGTGAGAAAAAATATTGTTTTTGACAACTCAGTAGTACCAAGTAGACATATTTTAGGCAGTCTCAACTCATTATTTTTCATGGCACTCATGATGAATGAGTAGTAGGAACTCACGTAAAATTTGAGCGATGTCATAATGGAGGCTAGGCAAACGTATAAATGCATTGTTTAAAAACTGTTGGGAGTGATTTTTCAAGGGTTGTTTTAGAATTAAAAAGAATAGCATCTTTCTGATTTTGGTTTCTTTAGAATAGGATTAGCATGACTAGCATTCAGTTTTTGACTCCATAATTTCAAAAAGTGGACAGAGATTTACCCATAAATATGCATCTCAAGCTTAGCAATCCATTTTAAGGACTTTATCATAGAAATCTTTCAGAATTAATCACGTCACTTGTTTATATTTGGCCCAAGGTACTTTTCATTGTGCCTTTTAGGTATAATGTCAAAACTAGGGAGATCACTTTGAACTAGGGCAATATCTATGTTCAGCAGGCATAAGAATAAGATGCAGTTTGCAGGCCAGTGAGAAAAAATATTGTTTTTGACAGCTCAGTAGTACCAAGTAGACATATTTTAGGCAGTCTCAACTCATTATTTTTCATGGCACTCATGATGAATGAGTAGTAGGAACTCACATAAAATTTGAGCGATGTCATAATGGAGGCTAGGTAAACGTATAAATGCATTGTTTGAAAACTGTTGGGAGTGATTTTTCAAGGGTTGTTTCAGAATTAAAAAGAATAGCATCTTTCTAATTTTGGTTTCTTTAGAATAGGATTAGCATGACTAGCATTTAGTTTTTGACTTCATAATTTTAAAAAGTGGACAGGCATTTAACCATTCTTAACATCTACTCTCTACCCATGAGAAAAGAAATGCAAATGACCATGTTTATTTTTTAGCTTTTAGTTATCACCTCGCTGGATTTCAATGCTAACTATCCTGGTTTTGGCAACCAACCAGACCAGTCTGAACCTGTGCACCTCAAGATTGTAAAGCTTGAGTTTGTATATCTTAAGAGTTTTAAAATATTTGATAGAATGGCTATTTGTGTGAACGGAAAATATGCATCTCAAGCTTAGCAATCTCCAGGGAAACGTATAAATGCATTGTTTGAAAACTGTTGGGAGTGATTTTTCAAGGGTTGTTTCAAAATTAAAAAGAATAGCATCTTTCTGATTTTGGTTTCTTTAGAATAGGATTAGCATGACTAGCATTCAGTTTTTGACTCCATAATTTCAAAAAGTGGACAGGCATTTACCCATTCTTAACATCTACTCTCTACCCATGAGAAAAGAAACACAAATGACCATGTTTATTTTTTAGCTTTTAGTTATCACCTCGTTGGATTTCAATGCTTAACTATCCTGGTTTTGGCAACCAACCAGACCAGTCTGAACTTGTGCACCTGAAGATTGTAAAGCTTGAGTTTGTATATCTTAAGAGTTTTAAAATATTTGATAGAATGGCTATTTCTGTGAACGGAAAATATGATCTCAAGCTTAGCAATCTCCAGGTGCATATCACAGCGGGTTATTTACAGTTGTTGATCATAATTATTACTGTGTTTAGATTTTTAGGATTTTTATCATGTCATTAGAATTACAGTTATATCTAATTTAATAGTGATTGCAAGGTGCAGGTATTTAGATATTCTGTACCAGATCTGTGCTTGATTTTGTTGTTAAAGGGAATACTTGACATTTTTAGAGTGGGTTTCACATAGATACTATATTTTAGTCAGTTTCATATATCCTCAAATATGAAAAGAAGTACTGCTGTCTAAAGATATTATTTCTGCTTATCTGGACAAGTTTACCTGGAGTCTTTTCTCCATATAACTAAGTGAATGCCATAGAGTAGCAATTAGTCCGTGTATGTATTTGGTTGTTCCTTGTTTCCTATCTATTGTTGCATTTTTATTGTTATGTTGTCTTCACAGTTCCATTAGTTTTTCATTCCAATAGATTTGTTAATAGACTTGCTATTATAGAGTTGAGTCATTGGTCATGCATCACAGTGCACTATATCATCCTCTGCAATGCACTATATACAGCTACAACAATGCACCTATGAACTTTCGTTACCAGTTAAGAAGAGTGTAGCTATAGACTCCAGTACCCAAAGAATTTCCTAAAGCACCTATGAACTTCCGATACCAGTTAGGGTAGTCTTCCCTGGAGTTGTACAATTTAGCATCTACCCTGGAGTTGTACAATTTAGCATCGAAAGCCACTAATTCCAAGAAGAGTGTAGTTATAGACTCCAGTACCCAAAGAATTGCCTAAAATACTGCTACATTTCCATGGCTATTGGCAAATTAGAAACTCTTTAAACTATTTTTTCTATTATATTACTTGAACAAGCAAGAAATTATGGGGAATTCACTGTAAGCAATGCAACAGAAATCGTTGGCCTCATTTTATAGGAATATATATGTGTAGATTTTAAAGTAGTAGACCAGGATGCAATTTCACAACCTGAATTAAGTCTCTCTTTTTGTAAATTTAGATACAAAAAGAAAACAAGACAAGCTTTTTGTAAATTAAAAAAAAAAAAATCATAAAGGGAAGGGTACTGTGGAACAAAATGCTTACAAAGGGATGTATTATTGCAATAATAATGCTTACACAGTGCCCTATATCATCCTCTGCAATGCACTATATACAGGTACAACAATGGAACTATGAACTTTCGATACCAGTTAGGATAGTCTTCCCTGGAGTTGTACAATTTAGCATCAAAAGCCACTAATTCCAAGAAGAATGTAGCTCTACACTCCAGTGCCCAAAGAATTGCCTGAAATACTACTACATTCCCATGACTATCAACAACAGATGTATTATTGCAATAATAATGCTTACACAGTGCCCTATATCGGGCTCTGCAATGCACTATATACAGCTACAACAATGCAACTATGAACTCTCGATACCAGCTAGGATAGTCTTCCCTCGAGTTGTACAAATTAGCTTAGGATAGTCTTCCCTGGAGTTGTAATATATGTCTATATGCTTGTCATCAAACGCATTGACAAAACAATTCAGTGATTTTTTTGAACTCTTTCATATATGTATCATGCCTTTGTAATGTTTGTAGGTATGCCTTAGAGCCTAAATTAATTGCACGTTCCTCTGTATTTTATTCCAAGAAATATTTGCAACTCTACTTGCTCGAACAAATGCTCCAGAAAATCAAAAATTTAGTGATCATATCTAAGGGATTCATCTGTTTTAGTACCACGTTTCCCACGTGCAGAACATGGATTTCTAAGGAGACATGGATTTATTGTGCCCTCCTCTTTATTATTGCATTTAATTAGAAATCTAAGTGTTCATTATGGACTAATCTATTAGCTAACGATTACATAAATGCTCCCCGGATGCGGGTGATGATGAAGAGGTTTAAGGTGATGGGATGGGAGGGTAGCATGAGGGGAAGCCACATGCCTACTTGCCTCGAAGTTGTCATTTGGCTCATAAATTGGATTGTTCAGAGTTTAACGCAATTAAATCATGGCGCTCATTACAACCTCGCCTCCGTTCCTCGATACCATTTCGCACGCCGCGACATGGCTTTGTCTTCTATTCAAATTTATGAAGGTTTATTGCAAAGGACTCACTGCTGCACGGTATATTGGGTTGAAAGAATGGAGCGAGGCTATGGTTCAAGCAAAACTCCCCTGCCTGTAAAGCTGTGTTGCACCCCGGATGCTGGGCTTTCTTCTGCGCGCACTGTGACTGGCAAGAGAAGCAGTCTCAATTGTTGTTTGGAGTTGGGAGATAGCCTCCACTACTCTGTAGCAGGCTCTTGCATGCTTGCTACGGTTACTCTGCCTCCTCAAACGCCCCTGTCTTCTGTCCATCCTTCGCCTCCTCACACAGCTGTCTCGTCTGCGGATATGTCGCATCTAAGGCATAGAATGCGTTGCAGGAGAGGTTCTACTAGAAGCCAGATTCGGCGTTCCCCCACCACCTCCAACACCTCCTCTGCGTCTTCATCTCACTCCGACAACCTTTCTAGTGCACATAGAGGTCGCCTTCTCCGCTTGGGACGCCGCTTTCGTTCCCCCAATCCTCCGATTCCCC
This sequence comes from Pinus albicaulis, assembly GCA_034641835.2. Taxonomy (NCBI): domain Eukaryota; kingdom Viridiplantae; phylum Streptophyta; class Pinopsida; order Pinales; family Pinaceae; genus Pinus; species Pinus albicaulis. The sequence continues at coordinate 1,727,822,216 of CM076578.1, read as the reverse complement.
CTGCTCATCCCTAAACTGTGCATTTTTCATTTAACAGCTCTCTTAATCATCCCAGAGTAATGGCCTCCATCACGGTCGTCTTTCAAGAAGAACCTCAGGCACTGACTCCCTACTCTGGCCGGGCAGAATGCAGCAATGCGGGGGCTCAGTGTTCGGGGCAGAATGTTGGCAAGAAGCTCAAAGATAGCATGGACTTGCAGGATATGGAGGGCAAGGCCACTCAGGACAACGCGAGCAAGGGCTTGGCTGGACAGCCTAGTGTGCAGCAGAACGTGGTGAAAAACGACATTGGGCAAGCAAGTGCAGAGCAGACCAATCCTCCATCGCCAAGGAAGGTGATAACATCCATAGATGACCTTCTCAAGGTTGACGGGGATCTCTGGTGCAGCTTGGCCCCGCAGGGACAGCCGAAGGTGAACACTGCGCATGAAGGACAAGCGAGAGAGATGCTGAAGACTGGAGGTCAAGCGAGCAAGATGCAGACTGCTGGTGGTCGAATGAGCGAGGCGCAGAAAGCTGAGGGTCAAGAGAGCGTGGTGCAGGTTCCTTCTACAATCGGGAAGGTGATCCATTCTATTGCGGACCTGCTGGTGGTCGAATGAGCGAGGCGCAAAACGCTGAGGGTCAAGAGAGCGTGGTGCAGGTTCCTTCTACAATCGGGAAGGTGATCCATTCTATTGCGGACCTGTACAAGGACGATGGGGAACCGGATGAATTCTGGTGCAGGGTCGTTGAAGAAGCTCCTGATGAGTAGCACCACCCTCTCTATCTGTTTTTCGTGCATTGTCTCGGCCCTTACTTCAGGGCTTGCTCCTGTTTGTCATGATGTTTATGTTTTAGTTTTTGTCAGCTATGATATCCAAAATCAGAACTCCATGTCTCCCCTGCGTGGGATTTTTCTTGAAAACTACTCAACACTGGTTTCCCTCCTGAAGGGCAGTGTTCATCTCTAGTTTTTTGTTCAAAATGCCACTACACTGGGCAAGGATCTGGCTTTGGTCTGCTGTAAATAATTTTCTCTGTTAATAGATTACTTTTACTTAGAAAAAAAAACGATTACATAAATGCTAATTTATGCTTTGCTTACAATTTATTTAATGCATTAATATCTCTTCGAATGCATTAAAATAAATTGCAGGTATTACCATTGGAAATAAAAAATTTGCACTTTGCTATCGTGATGGAGCCGATTTTGACCAAGAATGCCATCCCCAAATTGCTAAATGGTTCAACTCAAATTCAACCTCTATTGCAAATAGTGAACATCGGATCTCTCTATTCATCAAAAACTAGCGCTTCCCACTATCACATCACTCTCTCTGACGGGACATATCAACACAGGACTTTGCTCCCATTTGCTTATGGCGCACAAGTTGCATCTGAAGACATTCAGATCGGTTCAATCATTTCACTTACAAAATCAACTTGCACGATGTCCCAAAACTCTAGGTAAGATTAGGCTTTGTTTTGAACTCTTCCCTTTACTCTCTTTGCATTATTCCTGAATAAAAATGATTTTAACATTCATTTTAATTTTATATAATTTCTTCGTCCATTTCAGATCCATTCGAATCCTAGAATTTGAAGTTGTGTTCCGTAGCAGACCTTTGGTTAAGGACTTGTCATCACTATTGCATGCACAGGTAAGCGAATCTCATTCAAGTTCTTCATCAGCACAAAATATTCTTCCAAATACTTCAACTCCAACAAGCACACCTACAACATCGCTTGTATCATTTACATCACTCAATCCGTACCAGAAGTATTGGTCGATTCAAGGTAGAGTATTATCAAAAACACCCTTGAAGAACTACAACACTGCGCGTGGGTCGGGGAAAGTTTTCGTCTTTGACCTCATTGGTCGTGACAAAGATGAAATCCATCTTTCTGCATTCGCTGATTTAGCTGAATCTCTGTACAATCTCATTGAAGTTGGGCAACTATATATTGTCTCCAATGGAACAATTAAGCAAACAAACCCAAACTACAACCATTTAAACAACAAATGGGAGATTTACTTGCTTGCAACATCAACTGTGACACCATGTTCAGAAGATGATCCAAGCTTTCCTTACCAAAGCTTTCATTTCAGGACTATTGCTGAAGTCAAATCCACAAACCCAAATACGCTTGTCGATGTTCTCGGTGTCGTTAGCTCCACCTCCCCTGCTTCTACAATAAGAAGAAGAGATGGAACTGAAATATTTAAAAAAACAATAACATTGAAGGACAAGTCAAGTTTCAGCATTGATTTAACAATATGGGGAGATCAATGTTTCTCTATAGGAAAGGACCTTACTGGAGTCCACTCTTCTGACAACCCACCAATCCTTTGTGTCAAAGGAGGTCGGGTAACTGAATTTAATGGAATCACTATTGGGACAATTTCCACTACTGCTCTTCTTATAAATCCAGACATTGAAGAAACTCAACAACTCCAAACTTGGTTCCGTGATACAGGCTACAGCTCTTTGTCTCCTTCATTGAGCAGAAATTATACTATGTCTTCCAAGCGAGCTTTACCGCAAAAGACAATTCAGGAAATATCTAGCATGGAAATCTTCGAGAAAGTAGTATGGGTTTTGGTTCGTGCCACAATAACTCGTCTACGCATGGACGATTTCTATTTCCTTGCTTGTCCATTGGATTACAATGGGAAACAATGCATGAAAAAAGTAAGCCACCATTCTAACAATCTCTGGCATTGTACAAAGTGCAACGGTGAATTTCCAGAATGCGATTACCGTTACAAACTGAAAATCGAATTGCATGACCACACTGGACAACTTCAAAATGTCACTGTCTTCAATGATGTGGGAAATGAGCTCATGGGCATCACAGCTAAAGACTTGTTCCTCCTTTCCATTGAACCAGCTGATCTTCAGAAAATATGTAGTCGTATATCAGGGCGTCACTTCTCTTTGTCACTTTCCATTAAAAAAGAATACTACAATGGTGTTGAGCATTTGCAACCTATTCTGCTAAGTTCAGAAGAAATCCAATATGATGTTGCATGCACGGAAATCCTAAAAGACATTGCCGCACTTACCATTTCACAGCGCTCTGTTGCTCGTCGCCTTTGACCTCTGTTCTTATATGTACACCTTTTTATTTCTCTAGATAGAAAAGAACATCCCTGTATAGTTCCTTTCTCCATACCAATGTAAAATACAACCATGTTGTTGTAATGCACAGTTTTTTTTACAATAACATTTTTGAATGACTAAAAATATGTATATTTAACCTTGCACATTTCAATAATATAAATACTTATGTTTGGCACTACAAAAAAGGTTTATACCAACATCTATTTCAAAGTGATTTCAAACTCTTTCTAGCACTTATTAATAGTTATTTAGAAATTTCAGCTTTCAACACAATGTCATACATTTCATATGCATTCATACCTCAATTTGTAATTTGTAATTCTCACACCTCATCCCTAACATAGAATTATTTGTACTTTGTTAGATATGTCATCAAACGATGAAGATGCGGAAAAAAAAGCACGACGTCGCCTTCTTTATGCTCAAAATAAAGAAGCAATAAATGCGCGATGACGACTTCTTTATAAAAAACGAAAAGAGACTCCCTCTTTCCAAAACCTATATAACCCCCCCCTCAATGAAGAACACCGTCGCTTTAGGCAAAGAATAGATAACCTTTCTCCATTGCATGTTTGCACACTATGCAAAGAATCATATCCAGGCATGAAGACAAAATGTTCGCATGGTACCCTCTCTTGCTCCCGATGTGCAACATCAAAAAATTCAAACCGTTTCACTCATGCCAACAACATGGACCCTGGCGAACAACCATATCTCCTTCAGAATTTAACACAGATTGAAGAAATGTTGATCGCACGTCTAAATCCAATTCTACAAGTAACGCATGCTCGTGGTGGTCAATACAAATATAGCGGCCATACAATCAGCTTCCCTCAAGACATTACTACTATTGCAAAATATCTACCTCGCCTTGTTTCTGAATTAGAAGTCCTCATTGTTAGAAGGAAAAACCCTTCTCGAACATCTTATGAATTCATCGTTTGTAAATCACGTGTTCTAGCAGCACTAGAATACAAACTCACTCATGATCCCTACTACAAAGATGTTGAACTCAACCCATCTGCAATTTCCGCTCTACCAGATCAACCTACTGAAATTTCTAATCTTCTTCATAATGTAACCACGTCTTCATTTATACCCCAGGAAAACATAGTCAACTCTACTCATGATCTTGATTCCCTTCTACCTTCATTAGATATCCAACCTTCTTCATTGTTCCAATTCTTCCAAACTCCTGTAATGAACTTGATCGCATTCATGCTTACTTGCACTCCACAAATTCAATTGATTGGGCTACGATATCTCTATCGCCTATGAATGAATACACTATTGAGGGCCTCTTTTCTATGGCATTTCCCACACTTTTCCCTATAGGCATTGCCAAGAGCGCACAACCAAGAATTACAAAAGTTGAGCTGCACGAATATGCCTGTCACCTGTTACGCTACCATGATAATCGCTTTGGCCGGCATCCAAGATTCCGTTACTACATATATAACATGTTGATGCGCCACCGTAGCCAATCAAATGCCAATGTTTTTGTTAAAAAAAAACATTGAAAACAATTTGCCAACAACTGTATCAGATTTGCAGCAATGCCTTCATGACTTTCCAAATTCAAAAATTCCAGAAATGGTCATGCACTTTGGCTCATCCCTACGAGGTACACGCTCTTTTTGGAACAAGCGTCGTAATAAGCTAACTGACATGATCACACAACTTGGGAGTCCAACGTTTTTCTTCACTCTAAGTGCTGTTGATACCAAATGGCCTGATCTGCACAATATTATGCCTGCTAAGGTGCCCTCCAATTCAGATGCTCATTACAGGTGGAGAATTCAAAATATAATTAACAATCCACATTTAACATCCCAATACATGCATTGCAGATTTACAATTTTCCTCGAGAAAGTTTTACAAAAAGGCCTTCATGCAATCGACTATTGGTGCAGGTACTTTTGATTACCATTACTTTTTAAACAAAATATTAAACTTTAGTAGAATTAAACAATAATATTTTCCGATATTGCATGCAGATATGAATGGCAACATCGAGGATCTGCACACATACATGGATTCCTTTGGTTGAAAGATGCACCAAATATGGATTCCCTCAATTGGAACAATGAGATAGAAGTTCTCAATGCTCAAAAATATTTTGACCATTATGTAACTGCTTGGAACCCGCGACAACTCCAACATTGCGCAACTTTACTCCACCAATCACCAGAGCAGGACCCATGTCTTCTCAACACACGATCAATTTTTGCATCAACGCAAACAGATGACTATGAAGAGTTTGTCAACTGTGTCCAGCGCCATACAAAGTGCCATGCAGCTTCTTGTCTTCGCAAAAAAAACAAAGTTCTCACATGTCGCTACGGAGTACCATGGGAGTTAAATCCCACATCTTCACTGCTAATGGACAACAAAGGTCAGAAAATCTACAAGCATGCACGTAACGATGATAGATTGAACATTCATAATGCCGATCTACTTTCCATCTGGAGAGCAAATGTTGATTGTCAGCCAGTGCTTTCACGCCATGCAATGTTAGCTTATATTCTAAATATGCAGCCAAAGCAGAAACAAAGTCAGAAAGCTATAGCCAAATGTTATTTCGCCTCTTCAACAGCGTCGCTCCAGAAGCACCTACTATCACTGTTGTCCGAAAACTCCTTACAGAAAGCATAGCAGAAAGAGATATTAGAGTGCAGGAAATATGCCATATGTTCCAAAAATTACCTCTCACACTCTGTAGTCGTACATTTGTATCTCTAAATGTTAATAGAATTGTATTCAGACGTGTTCTAGATGGTTCTGAAAATCCACCCTCAACACCACCATTTATTATCGCATACATGAATAGGCCTTCTTCATTAGATCCATTGCCCCTCATTGAAGTTGCACGCTCTTGGTCATTTTCTCCTAGTCGTAAAAAAAACCAGTGGAAGCAGATTTCTCCTCCCATAGTTCTCCATATCTTGCCACGATACACCACAATCCCTTCCCCTACTGATCCAAGCTACACCAACTTCTGCTGGGCTGAATTAATATTGTATTTCCCCTTCCGTACCCTCCCCAATGACATTGGATGCAGCAATGAGGAAATCATTGCACATTGGGAACAAAAGAAAGGAACATATACAACATGGCATGTTCACCGTGAAAATGAAAACCCACAATCTCCACAATCCAAAGATGAATCTACTCCTGTATCTACCCCTCCTGACATCCCCCTTGACCCCGTTCAAATGAATGAATGGGAAATCGTCTCTTAGTTTCACCCAGGCGAGAACATCGAAATTGATGCCCTTGAAATCATTGGCAATCGTGACTTTGACCTCAACCATCATTGGTCTCATACTTCCCTACCCCTCCACTTGCAAGAAACTGTCATCAATTTCATTGAATATAATCGCTCAAATATTCAAAATCAACATCATCCCTCTTCAAACCTTCTCGTAAATCACATATTATCTCCTACCCAACAAAAAGCTTTCACACATATTACTTCTCATTTCAAAAACCCTCTTCCAATTCCAAAACACCCAACTAGAACCATTATACAAGGGACAGCCGGAACGGGAAAATCTACTTTAATAAAATCTCTACAACGTGCATTCATCGAGCTCTCCTCACCAAATATAAGCCCATTGTTGGTACTTGCACCTACCGGTGTTGCAGCTTTCAACATAAATGCACTTACAATTCATTATGCCCTTCACATTCCTATCTAAACAATGCATCCTCTTGAAGGACAACCACTCCACCTCCAAGAACAACTCCGCCATATTCAGTACATACTCATTGATGAAATGAGTTTTATCCGGCCAAAAATGCTTTCCCGTATTGATGATCACTTACGAGAGGCATTTCCCCTCCATCAAAATACACCATTTGGTAATCGATTCATTATCCTTGTTGGGGATTTAGGCCAGCTACCACCTGTAAAAGACATTCCTTTGTATGTTGGCACATCACGTGGTACTACACTTTGGCACAGCGTTGATACATTCATTACGCTCACAACTATTATTCGCCAACAAGGTGTTGCCCTTCCCAGATTGCCTTCCACAACATTCTCACAAGTCTTAGGGATGGGACATCTACAATCAAATATTGGAAGCTACTAATGTCAAGAACAGATTCCTCTATTACACATGCAGATAAAAAAAGATTTGAGGACCCCATGCATTTATATGCAACAAACTGTTCAGTTGCCTTGCATAACAAATCAATGTTGAAAAAATTACACAAACCAGTGGCTGTGTGCTCAACGGAGAAACATGTGGAAAAAACATTCACTGCATCTGAAGAAGAACAACTAGACAGAACGATTATGTTATGCAATGGACAAAAAGTTATGCTGACCTACAATTTATGGATACATGCAGCGCTTGTAAATGGCGCACTTGGCACAGTGATTTCAATATGCTATGCACCTGACTCAAAGCCTCCAGAATTGCCATCCTTCGTGGTCGTTGATTTCAAACAATACAAAGAAACACCATGGGACATTTCACACCCCACATATGTGCCCATTTCTCCTATCACAAGGGGCACACGTCGACAAATACCACTTCGAATGGCATGGGCTTTAACAATACACAAGTCACAGGGAATGACATTAGATAAAGCGACAGTTGACATCGACCCCAAAGAACGCCAAGGTCTAACATTCACCGCCATTTCAAGAGTTAGATCTCTAGCAGACCTTCGAATCCATCTAGCATTTCCATTTTCACGCATTTCACGCATGAAAGAAAATCCACATCTACAACGCAGAAAGCAAGAAGAGTCATTGCTCACATCGAAATCTATATAGACAAATACAATCTATCCAACAATACACTCTTCATTGCATCTTCACCAAGAGGTAAACAAACCTTCACCTTATCCAAATTGATTATACAATTACTTATTTTTACATTTGTTCTATTACTCGTTATGCTCCTAATGTTTAAAAGAATTTTGTGATTACTTTAGTTATTTTTAAACTCTATAATTAGTTTACTTTTACCATCCGTTAACACTAACAATAACTATTTACCTTCCTTCATGCTAAACAGATATGGATTCAAGAGATTTAAACATGCTCTACGAATGCTGCCAGGAGATTGACCAGCATGAACGAACTTTACATGGTATACAGCTCAGATTCCTTTCACCCCATTCATTGCCTCTATACCGTTTGCGTGGAACTATTGCACTATTACAAAAGATTCAAAGAGTTCTAAGGAAAACAATCCACATAAATGAAAGAGATAGACAATGGAAAATGCGAGCTAAATGGCAAGAACTCCTTTCTGAACATGGAGTCACTATAGACACCAATTGGTGTTGCCGATGCCGTGCATCAACATGTATTTATGATTAGATATTCACTTTCAACAAACTTTTGTTGTACACATGTATATATCTCTTCACCTTCAAATTTGTATATCTATGTGAATATAAATTATAATCTATTCCATTTCAAGGTTTTCACATTTTACTCATGCTATTATGTTCTATTCTACCTTGAAAACTTTATATTTGTCAACATATTTAATACTCACCTTCTACAGACAACTCACCTTCTACAGACAGTTGTAACTTGTAAGTTAACTTGGGTAGATCATTAAATACTTGGTATACTTGCCAACTATCCTTAAATGTTGGACTCCTCCCAGGTTGCTATTAATAGAGGGCTTCCCCTTGTATTTCTCAGCAACAGATCTAATATATGCAGTAATTCTCTTCTTCCTTCTATTGGCTTTGAAGCTATGTTATTATCTTTCTGTTTTGTTGTCCGTAACCATGTTATAATCTTCCTGTACCTGGTTTGATTCCACATTACTGGAGGTCACCACACTTTTAGGTTTCCATATTTCTCTAATTGTCTGACATTACTTCTTGCATACACTCTAGAAATATTCAGAGCAGGTGTTTTATTTAGTATGTAATATGCATCTGCTAACCTGAGCCGTCTGAGACAATTCAACATTGCTCTTGTATTTGGGCTGAAGTCGTTCCATTTTTCAAACTCTCTGTTAGGCTTCCCATTGTAGATTCACCAACCGATACACGAAATTCAAGGAAAATCACAGAGAATATTGATAATGAAGTGGATGTTATACAAGGCAAAAATGAAGGAATCTCACCTTTCAGTTTTCGTTACTTCCACTCTACCTGCATTGGCAAGAGCAATGTGTTTGAATCTTGAGGCCCTGAACATGCAGGTCAATCTTTGAGTTTTTTGTTTGCAATCAGAGCTCACAGATTTTCTTAAAACTCATGCTCCTGATGTTCGTGCATAAAATTCAGTATTCAACCACAAAAACCTTGTCTTTTAGAGCTAAGACTCGCTCATGCCAAATTACCAATTGGGTTATCTCCTATTTTACAACCATTACTCTTAGGGAAGTATTAGAGTGGTGGAAATAAATGAGAAAAAGACCTCTCTCTAACCACACACCCACTTTTTGCTATTTGAATGCTTTGAAAGCCTTACCAGTCAGACTATGTCTTTTACTTTCAATGAATTTGAAGCCAGATCAGCCCCCTTATTTGCAAAAATACCAGTCACCTTAAACAAATGTTTGGTGGGTGAAAATACAATCCTGTCAAAAAATTATTTTTCCCATCAAGTAGCCCCTTTAGTTGCCTAATGCTGATGGACCATGTACTGCTAACAACATTGTCTATGAGCCTAAGGTGAGCTCCTAATCCCCATAGCATATTGCTGTGACCAAGTCCAGAGTTTATTTTTGTTCTTTTTTTTAATTAGACGTTATGTGCTTTTGAGGTGATAACAAGGCCTCTCTGGCCCTGTTCTACCAGGGTTAGTTCTAGCCACTCCATATTCATCATCTCTCATTACAATATTTTTAACAATGTTTTTTGTATCATTTAATATTTTTAACAATGTTTTTGGTTCTACCTTGCTTCATGTCAGAAGTGAGGGAAGGAATATTTTATGGTTGTTACATATGGCTTAACAAAGTTATACTATATATTAACTTCTGAAACAGGGCAAGTCATATTAAATGGGATAACAAAGTTCTTTTGTTACATACGGCTTAACAAAGTTATTCCATATATTAACTACAATATGGATAAACCATATGGCATAACCCTCCTTAAAATGTCAAAATCGGAGGGCAATGAATCAGTCTGTAATAAAAATAAGTGGGTTATGTTGAACGGGGTGAATGAAGGAGGGCATCGATGCCTTGTATTCAATGGAGGAATGAGGCCTTCTTGAAGACCTGTGCCCCTCAAATGCAATATTTGCAACCAGCAATGTAATTATGAGGAATTCGATTGCCATAGATTTCCATAGTTTACAAAGCAACGAGATATAGGATTTGGATCTAGCCTAGGGGCATGGAGTTTGCCTCTTCAAAAGTGAAGTCCCAATGGAAAAAAAAAAAAAAAAAAAAAAAAAAATTATGATAATTTCTATCCCAAGAAAAATGAAAATGATAATCCACAGGAGCAAAGGAGCAAAAATCAGTGTTGAAAGCCTCTAATTTTAGAGCCCAATCTATCTGTGATGATGTCATTTGCCATGTTCATAATTTCATTGAAAAAGCTAGCTTGCAATATAAATCAGGATAACATTGAACTTGTGTTTACAATTACACCATTAAATGAATGAATAGATTTATAATTTTATTGGTCTTAATAGCATCACTATGGGTCACTTTTCTGGAACAATTCCATCATCGTTAGAGACACTTATGAAATTCAATTTCCCATTCTGTTTACCATTTCCTGTTTCTGGGCCCATAGCAGTCTACTAATCTTTTTGTATGAAACAATGAAATTCTGTTTTATGACCCATTTTTTGGTGAAAGCCTCTTGTTCAGTTTGTTACCATATTTCTTCCACTTTGATCTATTTATGGAACTCTGTGATGGCCTACAATGTTTCTTTGGATCAAGTGCAAACTTTGAAATTCGTAGCCCTTCTTGTTAATATGTTATAGAGCTCTTATGCCAATGAGCCTTATATATTCAGGGCAAAGAAACCTCAGAGCCGGATAATGGAAGACAGTGCCCTTTCTTTGAAGAACTGGATGTGATATTTAAGCAACGAGGGAGAAATTTGAGGTTTCTGATTAGGCCTGCCACCCTTAGGATCAGAAACCTATATACAAGCCCTGTATACCCTGTTACCTTAACATGGTTCTTATAATAGCCTTTAACAGTGTGATTGGTGAATAAATAAATAAAGAGGCAACCCTCAAGCACAAGGGAAGAGAACAAATGAACAGCAAGAAAGGACTGCTGCAGAGGAGTTCCTACTTGTATAACAGAATGGTGCAAAATGGCTTTGTTCCTAGTCTTTTAACATACAAAGCCCTCATCCTTGGACTTTGTGAAACAGGCAAACTTAATGAAGCAAAGGAGAAATTGGAGCAAATGATATAGAAAGATATTATTCCAGATCACTTGATATTTAACATGATGATTGATAAGTTTTCTAGTGTTGGTGATATGAAGACTGCTACTAGACTCTTTAGTGAAATGATAGGTTTAGGGCTTTCACCTAATAATCTTACTTACACTACGCTTATTTATGGCTTTCACAATAAACAAAAGATACAAGAAGCTTGTCAACTCTTTTATACAATGTTGCAGCAGGGACTTGTTCCTCACCATAATATCTTTGTTAGGTTGGTCAATGGGTACTGCAGAGCCGGTGATTTGCAGGGAACTTTTAGACTGAGGAATGAAAATGAGATATTTGTAAGATTGGCAAGGTGGAAGAAGCAAATGTGCTTTTACATGACATGCTTCAGATGGGTTTACTTCCAACTATTGCTACTTTCACTACTCTTATTGATAAATATTGCAAAGACGGTAAGATGGATGCAGCTTTAAGGTTAGCAGATCTCATGATGAACTGTGGCTTGAAACCTGACGTTGTTACTTACAACGTACTCATCACTGGACTTTGTAAAGAAGGCAATGCACAAAGGGCCTTAAAGTTACAAGATGAGATGAAAGAAAGAGGTCTTTCATCAAATGTTAGTACGTTATAAGTTATAATCGGAGTTGCATGTGTAAGCTTTACATTGTTCATCCATACCCTTATGCCAACAGTCTGCTTTGATTGCTGCATTTTCTGGTGTACAAGTCAAGAACATGCTTTTTTAAAAGTACTATGTTCCCACACGTGTTTATTGAATTAAATTGTAAATTTACTTTGTGGTGCATGCCATGTTGCAGCTCTGCTGTTACACAGAGACAAGTCCAACCAATTGGGAAGTTACAGAACCAGCCTCTCTCGTTACATCAAATTGCCAAGATTTATTGCAGTACCTTTGGTTTTCATATTCATGTGCATAACAGGAATTTGGCTCTTCTTTCCATCTTTCACCAGATGTGGAGCTGATATAAAGGACATTAATGACTGCCACCTTTACATTAAATATTTCTTTCCAGCAAGTGTGCAAAATTGATATTCTGGTTTTCAAAATTGATATTGTAATTCCTGCCATAGACTGAAAGGCCATCTGTTTAGCAATAACTGAGCATTTTGTTTCATGACAGGGTTCTATATTTTTCAGATTACACTGTAGATGCTTCTGCCACAGATACAGAAAAAGCAATAGCAACTAAGAGGTAATATTCTATGCAGGCATAGATATTGCACCAAAACCAGGTGCTCTTACAGTTAAGGCTGAGAAGAATGTTCCTGTATAATGCCTATTAAATTAAATAAAAGAAAAAAAGAAGAGAGCTTTTATTTTTTTAAATTAGCTTCAGTTTCAGTTAAATATAACAGAGTATTCCAAAAATCCATATATTGCACCAAAAGCAGCTGCTCTTACGGTCATTGACTCATCATTTCAACAGACTTTTAGCAGTTTGTTGATGTAGATTCTGTCATTTGTAGCCCAATTTCAAGGCACTTTGAGTTAGCTAACGAGACATTGTACTGAGAGTTTAATGAAAGCTGAAGAAGAGCAAAACTACCTTAATGCAGCCATGCTTAATACTGACTGGCATACAAAGGAAACTGCAACATGGACAATATTGTAATAAGGCTGATGTCAGTGGTGGTAGCTGAAGAAGGAGCTCCTACAACAGGGCCACATTAATCTTTCTCTTAGAATATACATTTATGTTATGACATAGATTACTTCTTCAAGATGGCTATCTACTTGACAGTAGATATTTGCATTTTCTTGTTATGTCTTTTGTTGCTTCTGGTACTCTCCACAACCTTTTACAAGTGGTATGCATTCTTCTTTCATAGAGTATTTAATTGTAAACGTGATTTTCACTGTTATTGTTGTATTGAAAGTTTTGTTGTAACTATGAAATGAGGAAAGCACTGTTTGTGTCAATGCAATTGGAATCGTTTTAGCATAACAACTTTTATATCGACTGGTTTTAGCATAATTAGCATAATTATTTGTCTTCACTCTTGTGCATAACACCCTTCAAGATTTTGAAACAAATGGAACAATTGGAAACAGCTGCCTGTGTCTGCCACATTCTTATATTTAACTTTAGAGTTAGATAACGGTGGGGATAATATGGAAAAATCAGAACATCTAAACAAATAAGGATGCAAGTGCATCACGATTCTGCTCAAATATCAAAATACAATAATAGCCTAAAATTGTGACAGAACCCTTTTCTGCAGCTACTTAACCAAAACTTTCCAAAAGTATAAAGCAAGTGGGAAAAAGGATGCATATTTTTATATGGTTGAGATCTATCCAACACTAATGCTATTTGCAGCAAAGAGCTGTGCAGGGAAATAATGTATTGCATATCAAGAAATTACCAGTCAAACAGGCCTTTCAATATTACTTGTTATCCTCTGTGATGCCTACTCTTTCCCATGTCCGAAGCAGAGCAATCAACGATAGTGCGCATTTTAGAGTATCCACCTGAAAATATAACAGCAACTTCACCATAAACAGGCAGACTGATACCTTTGCAATTTTTTTATCCATGGCATTATAGTATTTGCAGTGTCTGTCAATTTAAGTGCTTACCTCCAATTGGCAATCAGTTTCATGTCATCTCCTTCTACAGAAGTTTTTATATACTACTTGGAGTTTACCGTGGCATTCTCCTCTCTAATGTTTGCTTCATGGCATTAAATCAATTTTGTTGGCTTTTTTTTCATAATTATTATATTGTATCGAAAGAAAAAAAAAATATGTTTAATCTGGTGGATTGTTACTTAGTTTGACTGCCACATTACAGGTTTTGTTTGTTTATGTTATGCAGGAGTTTTACTTGGGTCTAGTAGATTACTGATATCAGTGTTTGGGTGAAGTTAACTACAATGCTGATCATCTAATTTCGTAAATGAGAAACTCACCAAGGAAGACATGGGCAGTTTATTTACAGTAGTTTGGTTCCTGTGGGAATTTCACCAATTCACACTTCAAAGCAGAAAGGTTTTAGCAATACATCAAAAACAATTTGACCTGGGGTTGCACAAGGTTGAATGATCTTCAGATTTCAATTCCCGTAATCTATTTCATTGTTGATGCCTTTGATGTCGTATACTATATCTACTTGATACGGAGCATACATGAGGACTGCTATTATCTCCTTCCAATATGTATCAGATCACTGTCTCAGAAATTTCCACAGAAACTATGCATGTAAGAATGACTGCAAATGGGATGGATTTAGAGCAGGAGAGGCCATGGTGACAGTTGTTGGATTTTCTCAGAGGTTTTACAATTTCAAGGCATTTTCACAAAGTTGAACTACTGTGTTAGACATCGAATAACTCTCTACCTGCATAACTGAGAATTGAACAATAAGTCTGTTACTGCACAACTCAGAATTGAACATCATCTTTCTACAAAATTCTACAAAATCCCCTTCATCTCAAAAACTACAATTACTTCAAATTAATAATTAACAAACGATACTCCTATCGGCCTCTCCTTGCACCTCCTGGGGCAACTGCAGGTTTTACTATAACAGTATATGATACTAAAAGAAAATGTGTACGAAAATGACAGAAATTACAAAAAAAAAAATAATAATAATACTGGTTTTTCGTAGAGAATGCATGTATTGGTAGGGACAATCTGCCATTATATAAGAGTTAAACTACTTATTTAAGACCATTAATAGCATCCATTCAAATAAGAGCATAACTCTATTTATGGTTTGCAAAGATGAAGCGTTTGCTTTGAGACAAGTATGTGCTCACAACTCTGTCAGGTACAAGTTGAAGTTGGCAACATAATCATGTCGGTCGTGTGTTAATTACGAATAAAAAGTTTATGTTAGAATTATGCATTAAAAGGAAATGGAGAAAGGAAAGAGGGTGAGTTGCACCTTCAGTTAAAAGTAATTCTGTTGAATCGCTCCTCTTTCAAAATCTGCTTCTCAAAACTGTTAACTGTTATGCCCAGGAATCCATAAACCGTTACATTCTGTGTTTGGATGCACAAAAAAATATAAAAAAACAAGTCAGTGAATGAAATGTCATACTGATTGAAGCTGCTCACAACTTTCGTTGAATCCTTTTGACTGAAAAACACTCAATGCAAGTCTTCTTGTCAACGATCAGCTTTCACAGCTTTCTCTCCATAGTAAATATCCCGCAGGACGGAGGAGAATTCGGGATTCCCATCAACATACTTTTCCAAGAACTGTTTCTCTTTGTATGTAACAATATATGGGGAAATCCTCTCTTTTTTCAACAGTTGCATGGACTTCAAGGCCTCCATTACCCTATACCGAGGGGTTGTCCTCGTCTCCAAGTTACATGTCAACAGAGCGGTATATTTAACAATATTGTCCAATGAAAGCCCCAGTGATTTGACCAGAAAATCTACATTCCGCTTCAATTTTCCCTCTGAAAGTACCAGTATCCACGGTGCCCGACTTGAGAATTTGTAAAATTGCTTTTCAGAGAAACCTAAACTGCTCAAAAACTGCAGTTTTGGATCCATCTTTTCTTTTCCCATTCCTAATAGAAAACGCAAAGCAGTTTGCGATCCCTTCTCAAACCCCAAACCCTCCACCACTTTAAATGACTCCATAACTTTTTCCTCCGAATATGTGAGGAGACGGGGTTGGCTTGCCAATAACTTCGATAACGCATTGCCCTCAATACCCAATCTTTGAAGCAGCGAAAACGCGGATATAAGCTTATCCTCACTCTGATCGAGAATTTTTGAATTGGTATAAAGAATCTTGCAGATGTCCTCTGTTTTTATGATAGACCTTAGGAAGCTGAGCCTAGACTTTAAGTCTCTTTCGGATTTATATAAGAAAATCCCAGGGTTGCAGAGGACCGCCCTTCGAATCTGAGCAGGGGTGGTCAAACCACATTCACTTAACAACTCCAACCCTTCTTCCAAATCCTGGCTTGGTTTATGCAACAAGCCCTTGCGAAGTTTAAGGACTTTTGAAACATCTTTCTCTGTCATACCGCATTTGTTGATGAAAAAATCTGTTACAACGCCCCCATCTGGTCGAGTTGGGGATGGGGTTACTGTTTTCGTGCACAAATTGGCGATTCTTATGTGGGGATTTGCATTAATTGCAAGAGGACGAAACAGCAAAATTGGGGTCGATACTAGTAGGACTTTGTTCATTATCAGAGTTTCCATATTCGCTGAAGAGACATTATCTTTGCAACAATGAAATCGCAGAGTTAAACGCACCCTTGCAGAAACTAAAAGCACAAACAGAGAAATAAGTACCTGGAGGAGCCCGCTGGAATGAATCTGGATAAATATCGTCGTAGACGGTTCGGAGTCAAAATGTTTTGGAAGACCAGAAGTGAGCAGGGTGTTGTGAGGATTTAGGGTTTTATTTGAGTTAAAGAATATTAGGTGGTGAGATCAGGATTACGGTTTTATGAGGATTCAGGAATCCTATGTGGTGAGATGGAAAAAGGAGATGGATGTTTCCATCGGGCGCAGAAAAGTGTAGGATATATATAGCCAAAGTTTCAAGTTATTTTAGGCCAATCTCAATTAAAAAGAGGAAAACTGAGCACGTTGGGTGGTGTGTTTTGAAAGTGTTACCTGGATTTCATGTTATCATACTGGCAACGTTGGATGATTCGACAAATGCATTGGATTGATTTTATTTATTTATTTATTTATTTATTTTAATTGCTATAAAAATTTTGAAATTATAAAAGAAATTGGCAATTGCTTCAAGGGTGCAAAGAGAATTTAAAGAAATGGAAGATTTTGGAAGATCATTTAATCGTCAATAAAGTAAAAAACAAACTCATAATTAAATTTTAGAATTTGAAATTAACTACACCAGCCTAATCCAAAAGGGATCAAATCTTAAGAGGTGCAAACCTTTACTCAAGTTTTGCACTCAAAAAAGAGGTTTGCACCTTTAAAGATTTGATCCTTATGGGCTCTTGATAAATCTAGAATTAAGATGGATCTAGGCTAGTTTATTTATATTTATATTTATTTATCATACATATTTTATTTACCATGGTATTTGGCCCATAGGATTGGTATATATTTAGATGTTGATTTCTAATCATATTTGATATATTTTTATGTATTTATCATACCTCTGTATACCTCTTTTATATGGAGTAAATATAAAAAGAGGTTTTATTTATTTACCATACCTCTAGTCTATTTATATTTTTATTTATTTACCATACCTCTCAAGTAAGTATAAAAAAAGGTTTTATTTATTTACCATATCTCCAATTTATTTATATTTTTATTTATTTACCATACCTCTAGAGTAAGTATTAAAAGAGGTTTTATTTTTTATTTACCATACATTCGATTTATTTATATTTTTATTTATTTACCATACCTCTTTTTTTAGTGTTGTAAATATACTACGACATTTCAAATGTTTACTTACATTGCATTTCTTACCTTACATTTCTCACATTACATTTACACATGTGCCTTATACTCCAACACCTCAAATGTTTACATTACATTTACACATGTACCCTATACTAGGTTGTAGAATAATTTCAAAAAAGCTAATTAAAAAACAAAAACAAAAAATAATGTTGGGAGTGGAATCATTTTTATGATGGCGGAAATGGATTCAACACCATCAAGAACATAAAAAGAGTCAAGTCTCACTAGCACAATCAGTTGAGGATGGGCCTCGTCAGAAGGGCGACCCAGGATCAAACCTCACAGAGTCTGTTGCGCCCGTGCTGGGGAGATGAGACAAGTTAAACCCAGTTTGCTTAGTGTTGGTGTGACCCATGATGGATGTGATCCTTAGGTTATTTTGACGGATTAGATGCCCCTGGCTCACGGTTTCTCAAGCCACAGGTCAAGCCTGATGTAATCTCTGCTGAACTCAGCCCACTTGACAAACAAACAAAAAATTACATAAAAATTAAAATTAAAATTAAAAATAAAAAAATAAAACTAATAATTAAACTAGCCTAGATCTTTCTTAATTCTGGATCTATGAAGTGTTGAAAGGCATCAAATCTCTTGAGGTGAAAACTTATTTAAAGTGAAAAGAGATTTGATCCCTCTTTGTGCTTGGTAGATCGGAAATTAAAATGGATCTAGACTAGTACAAGAAATGTTTTACATCCCATTGTTAAGGAAATATCAAACATTATATTATAAATGTTGACAAGATGAAGAGAAGATGGATTAGGTAAATACATGTAAATATTGTAAATAGAAAATAGGGAGAATTAGAAGATGAAGAGACATTGTGATAAGATGCTCAGAATTATGCTCAAAAATCAAAATTCTCATAATGTCGTGAAACCTGAACGATCGTGTAGTGCTCGTCCTTCTGAATCTGGTGCAACTCGTTTCGTGCGAAATTGACTCTGTATGCTCTCAGAAATTAGTTCTATTCGCTTTTCTAAACAGATTAAAAAATGATGACAGAGAGCCCAATCAAAAGTCTGTATTGTTGATGTGGCATGTTGACTAGGCAGGGTCAAATTTGGTCAATTTCCTCCGTCGAATGTGGGACTGCCATGTGGCAGCATCTGGTTGGTTCGAATTTCTAGTGATTTGGAAATTTGTGAGTGGTTGAAGTGTGGGCCAATGAGGAGGAGGCACGTGGCTTGCCCTGGGGCCGCCACATGCCCCCCCCCCCCCCCCCAATGGTGGATTAAAAATTTGTCATAGTATTGGAAGGGCCGGCGATGGTTGAACACAAGACCTCTGCCTAGCCAATGCCACATGCCAATGCCTACGCTATGAATTAGATATTAATCATACTACTATGCCACATATATTTCAATGTTAAGCGTTGCACCAATGGGGGGAGGGGGGCCAGCCCCTAGCACATGACCACGACCTCAGAACCACGGCAAAGCACCTAAACCTTAAGCGCGGGATTAACCACTAATCTGCCATTTATTAACATTAATCCATCATTAATTAACACTAATACAGATTATCCACAAAGCGTCGAGTTTAAAGGTTAAGCGAGTTTAATGAGCGCTAACTGCATTTAATTAACTTAATGCGAATTAGTTTGGCGGTTCGCCAAATTCGGCAGAACTGCTACTTTGGCGCCAACTAACGTTATCGATTAGCTAAATTTAGGCTAGTAATTGTGGACAAATTGTTAGAGGTCATAAATTAGTCATTTTTCAACCAAATCACGAGCAGAAAGAGCCTAAGGTACCATTTTTTAGTATCTTGAACTCATTGGTGCAGGTATCAGGAGCAGAAAATCATTGTAAACACATCATTTTGCAAATTTGAGCATAATGTAGAGGCCCAAGCCATGGAAGTTGGACCAAGGAGATGTAGCCTAAGAGGGGTGAACTCATTCATAAAATCCCCGTGTTGATGTGTTGTATGGTGATGAATTTTATTTGCTATTGTTAAGTGTTTCTTTTATGTTAATTTGTTCATAAAAATAACATAAAAATCACTCATGAGACTCAATCACTTGCAAGAGAATTTGAACCCTTAAGCACATATAAGACATTGGTTTCAAAATCTGAAAGAGGAATTAGCACATCATAACTAACATACCTTATTCAGATCACGCTCGGAGATAAAACCCAAGAATCTCTTCCTCCATGTATATATCTATGGTCAATCTTAATACAAGAATACAATTCACTTAATTGAGGAGTTACCTCCTGGTCTGACATGGTATCAAAGCTAGCCCCTTTTTTGGCTTCCTTTCTACCCTTGTAACTCCCTCTTGCCTCTATTCTGCATATTTTGTAGAATTGACACCTCTGCCTTCTAATCAACCATACCTCAGCCTTGAGCCATTGGCCCATAGTGGTATGGCGGTGTAATTGATCTAAGATTCCTTATTCTGTGATATTCTCGTTGTAGATTGAGACTGCTTGTCGTGGGACAAGTATCTCTCATTTTGTAGGCTCCATCTTTTACATTTCTTTGCTACACGAGGGTTGACTATAGTATTGGATTTCTATAGCTACAGTGTGTAGCACAGCTTGTTGGCAAGGCTCCTTGCCATCATCGATAATCAGATTCAACCATTTCTCTCGACCATTGTTGGGCAGATTTGACCAAACGTCTAACTCTTCACACCTCCATTCGGGTTTGACTAACACACATCGGGTTAGAGATCAATAACTATCTACAAGGTTATGGCTCTAAGATGTGAATTTCTTCCAACAAGGGAGACGCGGCTTTTAAGCGCTTGGGATAATGGCTTCGTCACCTCCTGTTCTGGGACCTGCTAACACACAACGATTATGGTCACTTGAAGCATGGGTATACGCTTCATGAAAAAGTAATGTGTCCTACTAAGGATCAGAGGAACCGATTGGGTTGTTCCCCATATGAGCCTCTCGGGTGGCCTCGGTTGCAGTAGAGAATTCATCATATAATGCTTCAAAATCATGTAGAGAAAGGTCGGTCGATATATTGCAAAGAAAGGTTGGTCAATATATTGCAGAGAAAGACCAGTCGATATATTGCTTCGAAATCTATTTGGACCAAATGGTATATTGACTTTGTTATGATATATATTTCTCAATACTCCTTTTTTGAAGACTGATTGATATATTGAATGACAAAGGTGTGAAATATTTGTATGGTGAATATATTGGTTGGTATATAGTGTGAATGTGTGTTGTTATATGTTGGATGGTGGATATATAATACATGACCTTTGAAGACCGTATGCTCCTTTATGTGTTGAGTTTTTTAAGGGTCGTATTGTATATGGATAATATAAGTGATGATGTTTTGGAGACAGCCACTGAATTTTATTACAAATACATCAATTTTTGTTTGCAACCACTGAATTTTTTTTAGGCCAAATCAATTTTTTTTGATGAATTCACTAATTTCTATTGTGGGAGTAGCTCTCACCAGCAAACAGAACTATCCTGAGTGGTCTTGGAAGATAAAACGCTCCCTCATTTTCAATGAGTTGTGGAAAGGGGTTTGTGAAGGAGGAGACAATGTACCTGCAAATCCCACTTCAGACAAAAACAAAGTCCCAGCCAATCTCATTACCAAGCCAGTTAAGACCACATCTCCATGTGTTTAGTTGAACCCTCTACTCCATGATCTAGACACCCACAACTCCATCTGAGTTGCTTCGTTGTGCACACTCTGATTCACTGGCCCTTAAAAGTAGCTCTAATACCATGTTGTTTTTACACGATACTGGTGTCTAGGATAGAATCTTAAATCACTGATGCTACCAAACCAAGTATCACAACATATTACAATGGAATATAAATAATAGTAAATCACACGTGCACAAATATAGACAACTGTTAACAAATTTTCAACCCAACTTCGTTATATTAGTCAAACTGAATAATACAATCGTCTAGGGCTCACATACCAGTGATAATGGCCCTCATACATCCACTGATACAAGATATACAAAACTAGGGCTTGGTGTCAGTCCATCGACAACTAATCTACCCTCAACAAGATACTTTGATCATCTCGATGTAGCACACTCTCTCAACTCCTCTCGGTCGTACCATGTATTTGCCTGGTCCTTCGGATCCTGATCTGCAGCACTGCCTCTATCAACGATCCAAGTCCATATATCCACTGAACCTTGGCTCAACAATATTCTCTCACATTGATCATTCATCCATCAACACATCGAGACTCTCGTTGAGTTCTTCACAACTATGTTTGTGAACAAATCACAACTTCACATTGTTACTCCTCGGCTACTCGAGGACTTTAGCCCACTATATATTGAAAATGGCCCCCATAAATATCTTGATTTAATTTTCCCTTTAATTAAATTAGGAGATCATTGTAATTCCA
The DNA here is from genome assembly GCA_034641835.2 of Pinus albicaulis. Classification (NCBI taxonomy): domain Eukaryota; kingdom Viridiplantae; phylum Streptophyta; class Pinopsida; order Pinales; family Pinaceae; genus Pinus; species Pinus albicaulis. Next base: position 1,727,799,935 of record CM076578.1, on the reverse strand, counting down.
CATCAGAAGACAACTTGTAAATTAGGTTGAGTTTATTTTGAGTTGTAATTAATTAGTTCATTAAAACTAAGTTAAAGTCAGTTAAACTAGTTCCAACTGTTCGAGGAACTAGTAGGAGGTCTAGCAGTGGGGTGCAACTTCAGTGTTCAACAAGTTAACTAATAAATCAACCATAAATAACTCATGCATGCATGAAATACGAGTTACCCAATTGAGATTGGAGTTAAAGGGAAGTGTACTATCAGTTGTATAATCATCCAAATTGTATAGGTGGTGCATGCAGTAAGAGGAAGGCCTATGGAGGATTGCACAGTTTTGAATTGGGATTTCCCTAATTAATAGGGGGTTAATTCCTTGAGAAACAACACAAGGAAATAGGGACTTGGGCAGGCTTGTATTTGGTTAAGTATTGACCAGAACTAGCTTATGAAGGAGAGAGATAGATTGTTATAGTGCAGAGGTCGGTAAGAAGCCCTCGGGAGAAGCGGCAGGTGAAGCACTAGCTTCACAATTCGAGTTGGATTTCACCCTCATTGCATGCATGGTGACATCGATGATGGGTAGTGTGTGGTATCTGAATAGTGGAGCCTCATTCCATATGACAGGAAATAAAGAGTTTTTGAATGACTTGGAGGAGAAGGAACTCCATATGCACATCAATATGGGAGATGATGGAAGGTATAATGCGACTGGTATCAGTACTATTACTTTTCAGAAGGAGTCTAGTTCTCCTCGCACATTAAAAGATGTCATGTATCTTCTAGGTGTGAAGAAGAATTTAGTTTCAGTTGCTATGTTGGAAGACAGTGGTTGCAGTGTGATATTTAGCAAAGTAAAGGATTTCCTTCGTCACATTTCCATGGGTCAAGTGAAGTGGATTGGGGTTCAGGTTAAGAACCTCTACAAATTATATGTATAAGATTGTGTTGCCTTGAGCATGAAAGAAGAAAAGGTGTGGAGCCGAGACATCGATGAATTATGGCATAGGCGACTTTTCCATTTGCACCATGGATATTTAAAGATCATGCAGCATATTTCTACTAGAATTCCCAAGGGTGCACTAAAGCAATGAGATACATGAAAAGGGTGTACATTAGGGAAGTACACTGAAGCCACGTTTCATGATAAGGACTAGAGCACAAGCGGTCCTTGAAAGAGTTCACTCATATGTGTGTGGACCTTTCTCGATGGCCTCCATGGCCAATCACAGGTATTATGTTATATTTTTAGATGATTTCTCACGTAAGCGTTGGATTTTATTCATGCAAAAGAAAGGCCAGACATTCTCCAAATTTTTTGAATTTAAAGCACTTGTTGAGAAAGACACTAGCAGGAAAGTGAAGCCTCTCAAGAGCGATAATGGTGGTTAATATGTGTTAAATGAGTTCAATAATAAAATGCATTCGACGGGAGTTGACAACACCCCATAAACCATAACAAAATGGCGTGGCTGAGAGGAAGAAAAAGAGTATTATGGGAGATGCACTGGCGATGTTGCATGATCAAGGCCTACCGTTGCACTTGTGGGATGAAGCATGCAACACAGCAGTATATGTGCAGAAAAAAAGAGTCCTCATCGGATTCTCAGGATGAGTACACCAGAAGAAGCTTTTTTAGGTAAGAAACCAGATGTGACACATTTCAGGATATTTGGTTCATCAATTTACTGTCATGTTTCCAAGGATGCAAGGAAAAATATAGAACCGACAGCAGTGTTGGGCATATTTTTGGGGTACAATAATACACCTCACAACTATCAAGTGTACCTTCCATCTCACAATATGGTAGTTGCTCGTAGAGATGTGAGGTTCTATGACTCGAATACCATGAGATGTTCCCTTGAGAGGTAGATTCAGTTGCATGCAGATGAGGATCTTTTAGCTCCAAAGGAAGAACCTCAGGATGTTGTGGAGTAGCCAAAAGAAGGGGAGTAGAGAGTGGAAGCACCCACTCATGCAGAGACATCCAGAGATGGAAGGAAGTGCACCAGGGAAGCTGCCATATTATTGCATGATGCTAGAGAGAATGTGGGAGCAACCACATCTCATCACTAGAAGTGGAGGTCACCAGATCGATACACTTGCTACATGGCTCTGATGAGCGAGAGTGTAGAGACTAAGCCATCCTCATTCGAGGAAGCAGTGCAACAACCAGTATGGGTTAATGCCATGGTAGAGGAATATGATTCCATTATTAGGAATAGTGCTTGGTAAGTGGTCCCAAGGCCAGAGGAAAAGTCAGTGGTAGGTTCTAAGTGGATCTATAAAGTGAAGCAAGAAGTAGATGGGAGTGTCAAGAAACATAAGGCCAAATTTGTGGCCAAGGGGTTCTCTTAGGTGGATGGAATTGAATATGAGGAGACCTTTTCTCTAGTAGCAATATGCTCTTCAATTAGATCAATTCTATCACTTTTAGCGTAGATGGGATATAAGATACATCAGATGGATGTAAAGACAACTTTCCTCAATCGAGTGATTGAGGAAGAGGTGTACATAGAGAAACCGAAAGGATTTGAGAAGTTTGACAGAGAGTCGCATGTGTGCAGACTCAAGCGAGCGTTGTATGGATTAAAACAAGCACCCCGTGCTTGGTACACCAGGATCGACAACTATTTCACTAGGTTGGGCCTCACCAAAAGTGAAGCAGATGCAAACCTTTACCACATTTTCATTGAAGGTAAAATGTTGAATATAGCATTGTATGTTGATGATTTAATTCTAACAGGTAATGAGAAGCTGATAAAATATTGCAAAGAGGATTTGGAAAGAGAATTCAATATGAAAGACATGGGGCTAATTCATTATTTCCTTGGTTTGGAAATTTGGCAAGGAGATGGGGAACTATACCAATGAGATGCTGAATAAGTTTCACATGGAGAGCAAAAAACCCACGGAGACTCCTCTAGCATGGAATTGGAGGAAGGAAGATGTTATTTCAGGAGAAGTTGTAGAGGCCACCATTCACTACAAGAAAAAAACACATTGGTGAGGGGCGAAAATGGTCACCATAAGCTCATTGGTGAGACCTTGAAGAGCTTTCGTCACCAAAAATTGAACGTCACCAAAGGTGGCGTTGCCGAAAGTATAGGTGTTGTGGTGACATTCAAGGTCCGTCACCAATAATGATTTATAGTGACGAATAGTGACCGTCACCATTTCATATGAGCAATGGTGACGGACAATAGCCTCCATCACCAAAAAAATGAACGTCGCCAAAGGTGGTGTTGCCGAAAGTATAGGTGTTGTGGTGACATTCAAGGTTCGTCCCCAATAATTATTTATAGTGATGGATAGTGACCGTCACCATTTCATATTGTTAAACACCATGTTGAAGGCACACACATGGTGTATGAGGAGAATGAGCACACACACAAGAGACTCAACACAATGAAGGATAAGCGTGAGGCTTTCTTATTTTCCATTATACAAAGATGTACATTTATAGTACAATGGTGTGACTCTTGGTTTCTCATTCCAAGGTCACTTGGACTCCATTGTGACTTTCGCATTCCACACCTACCCATGTAGGATTAGGTGTTCCAACATCCCCCCTTAATCCGAAGGGGTATGTGTGAGTCCAAGAAAAGAGTTGTAATACAAATCTGCAAAGTATACATGGCAGCACTTGACTGAATCAACTCTCTGAAATGTTGGAAAAAAGAGGTGGTTTTAGGATGACCACAAACACTGGAACGCAATACATGTTGCAGTTCCCGGAACTCTTCCAAAACTGGCAAGAAGCTGAAGGCTTCTGCTAGAGGAATTATCCCTCATAAAAAAGGGAGACCTTCGACCTAAAAGAAGGGAGGTCTACTACCTGTGGTGGTTTTAGGTTGTCCACCAACCAAAGATGATGGTTTTAGGTTATCCACCAACCGAAAATGATGGTTTTAGGTTATCCACCAACCAAAGATGATGGTTTTAGGTTATCCACCAACTGAAAATGATGGTTTTAGGTTATCCACCAACCGAAGGTATGCTCATGGGCATCCGTATCTCTGGCTACATCTCTGAATCCGGAATGACGAATTGTGGCTCAGGCTCGCTTGAACTGCTGGCTACAACTTTGAACATGGAATGAGAGATTGTGGCTCAGGCTCGCTTGATCTGTCGTCGAAGCTTGTACATGACCACCATTTTCCCCCCTGTCAGGGACAAGGTGAGATGATGGTGAAAACTCAACTGCAAGTGTGCTCAATATCCGTGAAAAAGTTCTAACATGTGTCATAAACATCTTCTTGGCTGCTGATGCCCATTGCCAAGAAGCGATCCATCCAAGATGAATCTTGGTTCTTGCAGGAGGCTTGTTTCTGAAGCATCTGTCTGAAGAATGAGTGTGCCGACCACAGTGCTTGCATGGATGAAGATCAAAACAGTGATCTTTCATATGGCCAACTCGATCACAATGTTGGCATTTCTCAATCTGTTGTGGAAGTGGAACAGGATCTGGAACAGCTGCAGGTGAACTGTCATACATGAATCCGACACTCTGAAATATGATGGGCTTTGTGTAGTCTGGAATATGAAAGGACACATCCTTGTCATATCCAAGACCAGTTCGGTGCTTGTTGTGGACAAGCTCTTCCCAAGGTCTGATGATGGGCTTAGGAAGTGCAGGCTGAGTGGCTGCATCTGCATGTACATCTGCTCTTGAACAAGGAACTGAATGTGAATCATCTGCAACTTTATTGACTTGCTGCTGATGGGAGTCCTTCTCAATCTTCTGAACAGAAACAGGTTCAGAATGGTGACTCTTCTGCTGAAGTTCTTCTTGCTGAAGCTGAGATTCCAACTGCAAAAACTCAATCTTCTCTTGTGCATCTAGCAAACAACTCTGAATGTTACATAGAGCATCCTTGCTCATTTTTATCATATCATGAACATTTGAATGAATGAGGTCATTCAACAACACTAATGCCTCATTGATTTTGGCCATTTCAACAACTTAGGCTCAAAAATAAATGAAAGGGTGTCGGCTACAACCGAAAATGCACCCGTTTACAATGTGACTGAACAACAAATACAATTGACTCAAGAAATTCTCAAAGTACAAAGTGTGCTCCTCAAATGATGGAGGGCAATCAACAATCCAACAACTCAAATACTGATTATGAATGAAGAAGCAGTATGATGTCAATACAATATTTCTGCAAAAATGTGCAGCAAAAGCAATGTGCAAGAAGCCTTGGGGCAGCTGATTTCTCTTCTTCAAATAGTTGTTTTAAATGATGAAAAACTTGTCTTCAAATGTGAAATTCTTCAAAAAAATCACCCTTCAATGCCACAAATCACAAAATGCAAATCTGCAATGTATTCAATCTATCTGCTCCTCATATGCCATTTTCTTCATTATTTCTGCTGTTCATACTCTCTCTTTCCTCTCTCTCTCTGCTGTTTTTTTTTTTTAAATAGAGAGGGAATTTAAAAAAGAGATGGGGGAATTAATTAAAAATGGGAGAAGGGGAATTAAAAGGGAAAGGGATTAAAAATTATTAAAATGGAGGGTATTAATTTAAAATGGGGAAAGGGATTAAAAATTATTAAAATGGAGGGTATTAATTTAAAATGGGGGGAAAGGGATTAAAAATTATGGGAATAAAGTGAAATTATACATAAATGAGAATGGGAAAAAAATGGAAGGGAAATTTTAATGGGAAGGGATTTTTTATTGATAAGGGGGATATTATATGAAAGTGGGATTAAAAAATGTTAATAAAAAAGGGAGGGGGGGTAATTTAATTAAAATGGAAGGAGGTATTTTAATTTAAAAAGGGAATTTAAATACTCGATGAGAGGGAGTCGAATGTATAGGGAGAGGTAACGCAGGTTGAAGAGGATGGATTGGGCCGCGGTGAGGAGAAGGCGTAGTGTGCAGAGAGGGAGCGGCTTAAGGTGAGGAGGCTGCGTATTGGGAGAATGGGTAGTGGAAAGGGCGTAGATCGTGGAGTAATGTGGGAGGAGTGGGAGCATATACCAGTGAGGCGTAGTGAGTTTGTGGAAGAGTTGATGAGCGTTTGCATGCGGAGTGGGGAATGTGTGAGCCGTGAGGCATGAGGGTCGACTTGCAGGGAGGTAGGGAAGGCCGTAGGCCAAGTTGCAGAAATTTTTCTTTTATTTTTATTTTTATTTTATTTTTTATTTTTAATTTTTAATTTTAAACAGCAGAGTAGAGCAGAGAATGAGTAACACTGAGACCAAGACTGTGAAATAGCAGCAGATTTATAAACTTTGAAATACAGGCAACAGATTGCAGAAATGAAAGCAACAGTACAAATTTCCAGCAGCAGAGAAACCCAGAATTTTTCAATAGCCCAGCAGTAGAAGAACTCAAAATTCTTTTCCATTAAAAAACCAGAAACTTCTACTTCAGAAACCCTCTCTAAACAGTGTTTTCCAACAACTCTTCAATGCAGAAATTAATAGAAATTGCAGGAAAAATGAGAATGAAAACCTTCAGATGGGCAGTGCTGCCTTTTGTTCAAAACCACTGCTGCTCTTCTTCAAATCAAATTCTGAATGGCGGCAAAAACACTGCTGCAAAAAGTCTCTAAACGCTGTGAAAATGCAGATATGCACAGGCCATAAACACAAATGGCTCACTCAATTTGGAGCAGGGCCAGCAATCGCCCACTCTGATACCATGTTAAACACCATGTTAAAACACACACATGGTGTATGAGGAAGATGAGCACACACACACAAGAGACTCAACACAATGAAGGATAAGCGTGAGGCTTTCTTATTTTCCATTATACAAAGATGTACATTTATAGTACAATGGTGTGACTCTTGGTTTCATATTCCAAGGTCACTTGGACTCCATTGTGACTTTTCTCATTCCACACCTACCCATGAGGATTAGGTGTTCCAACACATATGAGCAATGGTGACGGAAAATAGCATCCGTTACCAAAAAATTGAACGTCACCAAAGGTGGCGTCGCCGAAAGTATGTGTTGTGGTGACATTCAAGGTCTGTCACGAATATTGATTATAATGACGGATACTGACCGTCACCATTTCATATGAACAACAACGATTTTTTGTGATGGACCTTTCATGGCCGTCACTATTGGTGCATATATATGGTGACATTCATTGACCATCACCATAAACTCATTGGTGACATCAAGATCCGTCACGAATAATGACTATAATGACAAACATTGACCCTCACCATTTCATATCAACAACAACGATTTATGGTGATGGACCTTTAATGTTCATCACTATTGATGCATATATATGGTGGCGTTCGTTGACCGTCACCATTTCGTATTTTGGTGAGGGTAGAAATATGTCACCATGAGCTCATTGGTGATGGTCAAAAGAGCATCCGTCACCAAAAACTGATCTTTATCATTCCCTATATGAATATCAGGGCACGATGGAATCGAACCACCAACCTCCTGCTTGTAAAGCAAGTGCTCTTCCATTGAGCTAGCACCCTTTAAAGAATTAGACTTTAAACTAGCAATTTCCCCTAAAGGTGCAAAGATACACCAAAGGAATAAGAACCAGTAAAACTGAAATAATTTAGTGTCCTTGCTCCTATTTTTATTCTACGACACTCTACAAAGTATGATCTTGATCTATGACGTATTTGTGCCAAGTGATTCTAATTTAATAGTAAATTTTATATTCAAATAAAATAAATGAATCATTGAGAGGCCTTACGGGCTAATTTTTAATCCTTACACCAAAATCTCTTAATATTCAAGTATATGGAACAACTCCTTCAAAGTTCAAACTGAAGTAGATTTTAAATGAAAAGCCTAAAACCATCTAAGTAGTTTCCAATTTAGCATTTTGGATATAACTTCTGTTCAATTTATATGACAAGTTATGCCATAACCTTGAAACTATTTTCTTAGCTAAAAGACTTTCTTAAGTCAACAATGACAAAGAAAGATAGTCATGGCAAGCAAAATTCTCTTGTTTTTTTCTAATGAGGGTGCATGTAACTTGATAAAGTTTGTATGAGAGTATCAAACCATAAACAGTTTCACTAAAACATGGAAATGACAAAGTCTTGTTAAGCAACAAAATTTTAGTTGAATATATGAAAAGCATCGAGCTAAATGATATAATTAAACTAAAAGTAACTATAAAAAAATGAAATTTCCATCATATACCATCTAGTTTGGTTAGTTATTCAGAAAGAGAAAGTGCAATTGCATGATCCAGCTCCTCATCTTGATTATGTAATGGACCATCCTGAACAAAAATGTCCACATACAACAATCAATGTTATTGTATTGGTAAGACTTTTGTTATAATCTATCAAAGCATGTACTATGTAGGAGAATAACTGATAATTGAATTACTTCTCTACTCGCATGTACTACCTTTGGTAGTTGAATTACTTGGAAATAAAAATCCTTATTAGAAGATAACGCAAAGAAAAGCAGAAGCCTTTGAATATGGATGGCCATCTTGATTTTATAGAGTTATAATTGAATACTAAAGGACTATAAATGCTACAATGAAATATATGGATGGAGTGTAATGAAAAGAATTTGGATAATTTAGGTTTCCATATCTTTAAATGGAACCACTTTTTCCTTTTGGATTCCTAGTCTTTCATATGAAAATAAAATTTTCGATTCAACCAAAGAGCACAATATTTTGAAGTCTTAGTTCCCTGAAACAGGGTAAGGACAACATTTGGAAACGGGGATGACTTTTGAAATGACCACTTTCAAAACCTTTGGAAACAAAGCAACGAGCACTTCCACACACAGGTCCAAAAGTCATGACTTAGGAGCATGAGCACACCTAATTCAGGGATGATTAAATATGAAACGAATTGGGTTGCAATTATACTCAATTAAACGTAAAGCAATGATTAAAATATATATAAATGACTTAGAAGTCAAACATGACAACTTTGGAATATGGTAGAATGTTGGCATAAAAACTTTGTTCATTATACGTTCTCTTTCGTTCAGTTTTGATGCTTTACTTCCAAATTAGGTGTTTTCTTTGTTGGAGATAGCAATCCGTACATCTAGGTCGAACCATTAATGATGCCCACAATGAAGGGGCATGTAGCTCAGTAGTACAGTAGCACACTGACCAAGGGAAAATCTGGGGTAAATCTTAGTATGTATAATTTTCAAAACAAGGATAGAGCTAGTTTTTCTTGAGGTTAGCCAGGGGACCTTAGCCAAAGTGTGGCCTGACGAGGGTGTTGGAAATAGGAATACACACATCTATGTTGAACCCTTAAGGGCGTCCCTCATGAAGGGGCAAGTGGCTTAGTGTTAGAGCAATCCCACCAGCCAAGGAATTAAAAGTTTCAAATATGTTTCAAGTAACAGACATTGTTAATTAACCTATTGTGCCAGACCAAACAGTGGACGACCTACATTGGAAAGTGTTTGCATGGGCCAAGTGGCTCAGTGTTTGAGTAATCCAACCAACCAAGGACTTAAAAGTTTCAGAAATGTTTCAAGTAACAAAAAATTGTTAATTAGCCTATTGTGCTAGGCCAAACGATGGACGACTTTCATTGGAAAGTGTTTGCTGACCAATATTGAGGCCCCGCCCAGGTTCGAAACTCAGTTAACCCACCTCATGAAAGGGCAAGCGGCTCAGTGTTAGAGCAATCCAATCAGCTAAGGACTTTAAAGTTTTAGAAATGTTTCAAGTAATAGAGAATAGTTAATTATACAGTGATATGTGGTTTAACAGTAAGTTTCACTGGGTGAAACTAACGAGACCGTGGTTCAAATCCCATTGAGTATATGGCCTCACTGGGTGAAACTAACGAGACCACGGTTCAAATCCCATTGAGTATATGGCCTGCTATGATCTCGCCTCAAGGAGTAGACTCCCCATTTCCTAGAGTCTCCGCTCTTGCTAAATCATAAGATCTGGTATATCTGGCTTATATCTAGCTTACAGGTTGCTGGATATACTCTTGGTGTTATAAGGCAGCCACAAAGGTTGATCTTGGACCTCCCCCAGATTAGTCCAAGGAAGAAAGTTTTTGCTGAGCAATATTGAGGCCCCACCCAGGTTTGAAACTCAGTTAACACACCTAGCGTGTATGTGGGCAGTTGCATAATGCATTAGGTTCAGGAGTATAGGGTCAGTCCCTCAGACATGACCCTGGGCCTCCTCAGAGACAGGCAGTAAGTTTAGGAATTCTCCTAATACCCAAAAAAAAAATAACGGAAAAAGAAAGAAATTCTCCTAATACTGAAAATTATAAAAAAATAAAAATAAAAAATAAAAAAATAAAAGAAGAAGAAGAAGAAGGAAAAAGAAAGAAATAGAAAGAAAAATGACATTAGTTAATTATCGATTCTCGTGATAAAAAAAATAAACGAAAGAAAACAGACAATAGTTAATTAGTAGTTTCCAACTTTTCACTAGCATGTCCTAACATTTTTTGATGTATATGCAGAAAGACTTTGACTTCAGGATGACTCAGGGTTGCTTTGTCAAAGTTTACTTGCATGCCAAAAACTGTTCTGATGTCAACCGACATGGATAAAACATGATCATAAAGAGATAAAATCTGATAAAACTTCAACAAAAAGCATGGATGAAGTTCACACTCAACAACAAGACTGACGTGGGAAGAAACATCTAAAGCAAACTTTTTAAGGTTCCATCTTTCCACTCCTTAATGATAGGTTTAATAAAATAATCAGTTCTTAATGAAGGTGCTACCTCCCCATTAAGTTATAATCTTATGTTCCCACATTTTAAGAGTAAAAGATAGCATCTCAAGGCACTGGGGCTGTTATAAGTGAAATTGTAAGTAGATAGATTGTGATGTTCGGAATTTCTAAGTGACTGGTGTGGACTTCTTAAGCCATGGGTGGTTATTAAGCATGGAGTTAAGCTCGAACCCTGGGGTTTTCTAGTTCATAATTAAGATAAAATCTATTCAATGGTTAGAAATTGAAAATTCAGAAGTTGCGTGAAGAGAAACACAGAAGAATCACCTGGAAAATAGTCTTGGAGAAGAAAGTGTACCCGCAACAAAATGAGCATCGACTCATGCTCAATTTCCAAAGGCCAAAATTATAACTAGTATGTATGGTAGAAGTTGGGAGAACCTGATAAGACTGACCATTCTGGGCAGAAAATGGTTTAGGAGACACTTTGGAGAAGCCAATTGAAGAACTAGTAGGAGAATAGAATGTGGCCGAATTGAGACGATTTACACACCTTCAATTCCAGACAACATCAAGCATTGGTAAGTTTTTGAAGGTGATGCAGAAATAGTTGGGTTCCTCGACAACACAAAATAATTTGAAATGTATGAGATTGACACGAGGGAAGATGATTCAATAGAAGAACGACCAACCAACAAAATCCCTTCAGGTATGGTTCCTTTGGAAGTAAGCTTCAATAGAGACAACATGTTTACAGGTAGAATTGAGACAATAAAACCAAATGAGTATGAAGATACCAATGTAGGGATAGAGACAAATCCAATCTTGAGCAAGCTTCAACAGAGACAATGCATTTGCAGGTAGAATTGAGACAACACAAACAAATGAGTATGAAGATACCAATGTAGGGATAGAGACAAATCCAATCTTGATCAAGATTGGAAAAGTAATCACTTCGAAAGAGAATGAGAAGATTGGGTCTTTGATCAAAATATACAAGGACGTTAAAAGACATGACAAGAAATTAGAAAGGGTTGCAGTTTTTCTTTGGCAAAGTAAACTTCATCTGAAGATTCATTCTGAATGTAGCAAAGATCATGAAACCCCTTAAAGAGTTGATAAAGAAAGATGCAGTTTTTATATGGGATGATGCAAGCCATACAACATTCCATAATGTCAAAGATGTTATAGTCAATTCTCCAGTTTTGGTGAGCCCTAACTTTGAAAAATATTTTCTTGTTCTTTATTTTGCTTCTAATTATACTATTGCAGGAGTTTTTCTTCAAAAGAATGAACAGGGAAATAAACTGCCAATTGCGTTTGTGAGTAAAATGCTAAGGGATGCAAAATTGAACTATGCCATCATGGAGAAGCAGGCCTATGCTTTGGTAAAATCACTAAAGCATTTTAGAACCTACACTGGGTTTTCAAATATTATAGCATTTGTTCCTCATCCAACAATGAAGGATATCTTGTCACAACATGTTTGCTTGGGATCAAGGGGTAAGTGGTTTGCTAAGATTCGAGAATATGATTTAGAGATAAGACCCACAAAAAACAGTAAGGGTCAGAGATTAACAAAGCTTTTGACCAAGGGCAATAAAGAAGCTCTTGGAATCAACTTGGTTAATGCAGTTACATCAACTGGCATACAGAGATCATCTACTACCTTAAGAATGTGACTAGACCTAGACACCTTTCCGAGCACAAGAAAAGGTCCTTGAGGTTAAAAGATTCAAGATACTGCATAGAGAAAGTTTTGGGATGGATAAATCACAATGGTTTTGTTTTGGATCTGTTAGCCTGAATGAAGAAACAAGCTTGATCAATGAGATCTATCTAGTTTTGAGAGAGAACATCACATAACAAAGAAAATTGTACATAAAATCTTTATATATAACATTTAAAAATCAAAACTACATCTTTCTCTATCATAATTAAATTATATATAAAATATTTTATACTTTTGTAATTAACATACATAAAAATTAAATATTCAAAACATCCTCTTTAACATAAATATATAAAAAACAATCTCAAAATTTGATTTTCTTTCTTGGTTTTCTGTTTTTTAAACTAATAAAAAAACAATTTACGATTTTCTTTTGTGGTTCTCTCAACTTTTTAGCTTTATCTTTTTAAACTATTAAAAAAACATGAAAATTAGAAAATTTCTAAAATAACAATAGTTTCCATTTCAAATATTGGCAATCAGTTTCCATTTCGTCCTAGTTTCCAGCTTGTTTCTAAGCTTGCAATGAGTTTCCATTTCCATTAAAAATTTGTTTCATAAGTTATAAACCATAAACCATGAATTTCGGGTTGCATACGGTGAAACAGATCGAATTTTTAATGAATTATTCGATATTCGAATCGAACTAACGAATTTTCGTACTATTTTCGTCAATTCGGGCGAATTTGGTGACTATGGTTAGATGTTGAGAACATCTAAGTGCCCGGATGTGAAATGTCCCAAAACATATTGAAGAGGATAGAGGTTTGGTTTTCAAATTTGTTAACCAAAGAATGTTTCAAGAGTCAAACGTAGAACGCAGAGAGCAAACAAGTGTCCTAGTTTCCGAATGATATCGTAAATGCCTGAAGGTAAGCCGATTGTGTAGTTTTGAATGCGAAGTAGTCTGGAAATGTGGAACCGGATATGCTACAATATTTTATAGATTTCAAATACAAAGACTGTCCAAGGGTTGTCGTCTGTTAAACTATGCCAATCAAGCATTAGTTGAGCACCAGAAAGTGCCTGATTCCATTCATCGCAACCCTTTGTCAAATATCGAGATCAGTGGTAAATTATGTTATGATGGATTCAATGGTGTATTGGGCACCTCACAGATGATGATTTTGTTGCATTTTTCAATCGAGCAAAGTGTCGATCGATCAAATGACAAAGGAGAACATATGAGCATCAAATTTTTTTCATAGGTGTCTTTGCTAATGATTGAGGAGGTTTCTAAACGTTGTTTGTAGGGTTTTAAATGCCAAACACTACAAGAGGAAAATAGCCAGTGTTCAACAGAAAATCGAACACCACAAAAAGGGAGATTCACAGAGAAGTATTGCAAAGATCAAATAGTGTTTTGTATCTCATCTTTCGACCCTTCACAATTATGTTTTAGAAGATGGTCATTTAAGGCAGGAGTAGCAGAGATTTAAATATGAGGATAAAGAATGCAACTGACCCTGAGAATAACTGTTATTGCTAGGGAAGTCCAAAATATTGTGAAGCTGCAAAGTGCAACTGGTGTTGAATAACAAGACATGTAACATCAGGAAAAAATGATAATGCTAGAAGTAATTTAAAAAATTTGTTGATGCAGAAACAAATGAAGTGTTACACGAGCTGGGTATAAAGGTTTTCATGAGCTATATTGGTATCTTAGTATGACCAACTCTGTCCATCAAATTGATGCAAAGAGCATTGTCAATACAAGTGCTCAGGTCTCAATTAACAGGTCAGAGCTAAGTGTTCTTTTCAGCTTGAGGGGTTCCTTTAGCCAGTAAAATCAAAATCACTAATCCAAAATCGCAAAGAAGAAGAATACCTGGAAGAAGGTCGTCCGGCAGGTTGTTTCCGTCAGTGGTCTCTGTTAGCAGAGTCGTGGACCTAGGGATGTCTGCGATAAGTGGAGATATTTACCATCTCCAGGATCACAGCTGTGAACCTCCCCATGTTTTACCTCCACACCCCCAAAACTCCATTTTATCTTTAGAATTCGTTGCAGCAGGTGATATTTCAATGCAAATATTCCCAATTAGCTTTGCTAATTGGAATATTGCCTTTTTTTGCTTTATTAGATAGCAATAATAAATAAAGTGAGAAATAAGAGGGGTCACCTCACTTTAGCCACCTCACTTTATAATAAAGTGTTCTTTTTTTCCTAGTAGGTTGACGTTGTGACTTAGAGAGGGCCTTGGGGGTCCACGGGGATGTGATGGGGGGGAGGCATCAGGCTAACCCCAGGTAAACTGCGCAGTTCCAGGGTGAGTTAAGGAGGGAGTTGATGTTATAAAAGGAGAGGCTCTCACCTCATTTGATTCATTCATGATATGATATTCTTATTGATAGTCGGACTTGTCTGCTTCAGCGGACACGGCTTGTTTACTTCTATTCTCGTTAAGATCGTTTAGTGCACTAGTGTTCCTGGGCCTGAAATCCCACCCTTACTCCTGGGGACTGAGTGCCCGCTCGGTAAGGTTTTTCTCGTTCTACCTCGCCTTCTGGGGACTTCGAGTGCCCGCCCTAAAGGAGGTTGTTCTAGGTTCATTTTTCAAAAGAGAGCAAAGAAAGCAATTTCCCAAGATTATCCGAGGAGGAGAAAGCCTCTGGTGGTCGCGCAGCAAGAGGAGGAAGGACTTAATCCTGAAGGAGAAGGGACTGGCCCCACTCCTGGAGAGAGGACGTACCTCAAGGTGAAGGAGGACGTCAAGAAGGACGCACCACCTAGCAGCAGAGAAAACGCCGTTCCGAGGGGCGTATGACGCTCGTGAAGCTCCGGGAGTGACGTCCATTTCCTCAAGGCCGAAAAATTTATCCGAAGGTTTAGTCATATTTCCGGGCCAGTGGAAAGGGTAGATCTTGCAGATCTAGTCTTGTATGTGGCAGATCTAGTCTTGTATATTGCAGATCTGAAGGTTTGGCACCAGATCCAGCTGAAGGAGTGACAGATCTGAGGAGATATCGATAGATCTAGTCCAGATCTGAAAGGGTAACACCAGATCTAGCCCTAGAGGCTGTAGATCTGAGGAGATAGTTCCAGATCTAGTATAGATCTGAGGGTTTGATATCGATCCAGCACTGATACCAGCCTCGTAGGAGGGAAGGACAACAACGTATTGGAGGCTTCGTATCCATCGTGACGAGATCCGAGGAGTGCAGGCTAAAGGTGAGAAGGGCTCACTACGTCAAGATCCCGTAGCGCATCCATTTGTCCGGAGTGATCGAGGGCTCGTGGCCGTACTGCTTCGCGCCGTCACCAGCAGTGACGTTTCCACAGAGAGGGGGTTTTCAGCCTGGGATCGCCCCTGGTCACAAGCAGATCATCACCAGCTTCCGTGGCGTTGCCACGTCATTATTTGCAGCCATTTCTTGTATGGGAGGGTCATCACTGGCCTAGGGCAAGGATAGGTGCACTGATTCTGATTTCTTGTATTACTCTCCATGTACTTTCTGATTAATAAAATGGCTCAGATTCTGGTATTACATGTGTCTTGATTCAGTGATCTGGTTCGGTATTGTTTCCTTTCATATCTGCCTGGCTTATTTCTGTTTATTACTGCTTATTCCCCTTTGGGGATATTACAGTGGTATCGGAGCTTCAGCCTGTGGTGCTAGCACTCTATGGCACCTAGGGGTCACCCCAATCTCCTTGGGGGAGGTGATTCTGATTCAGAAGAAGAACGGAGGAATCCAATGGAGGCTATGTTGGCAAGATTGGCTGAAAAGTTGACTGAGAAGATGGATGCAAAGATGGATGCAAAGATGGATGCATTCATGCAGGAGGTAACCAGGAAGGTTGCAGGGGGAACGCAGAAAGAACCCCCTAGGGTCTTTCAAGTGGGGGAAGGATCAGGAACATCTAGTTGCATACCAGATGCTATACCCATTGTGTCAGCGCAGAAGGCCGATTCCATGGACACGCGACCTACCATGCCTACTTTCCCGGTAGAGGAAGTGGAGCAAACGGCATCAAGAGATGAGGGTCCCGATCTTCATGCAGTTTGGTTTGCAGATTGGCGTAGTTTGGGGCCGGAATTCATGGAGGCTCTCCCTTTCAATCAATATCTGCAGTACCGAGGCGGCAGTAAGCCTCATGATCGAAATAAGGGACGGGGTTCCCACCGTGATAGTAACCGTGCAGCCAGCAAATTTCATTTGCCGATGTTTGATGGGTCACCGAAGACCACAGCCAGGTCTTGGGTGGAGAAACTAGACCTCTATTTTCAGCTTAACCAGATGCCAGAGAAGGAGGCCATTAAGATGGCTGCATTACATCTAGAGGGTGAGGCCCAGAACTGGTGGTTTCATGGGTTGACAACACTGGGGCATTCCGCAGTGACTACATATGCTGAGTTCACCAGGAGAGTGGTGGAACGTTTTGACCAGAAGGACCCGGATCAGCCTTTCCTCGAGCTGATCAAGCTCAGACAGACAGGGAGTGCAGAGGCATACATCTCAGACTTCTTGAGGGTTTCAGTGATGGTACCTGACATATCAGCAGCTCGGTTGATCACGATGTTTGTAGAGGGGCTGTCAGAACCACTTCGTGGTCTAGTCCGATCAAACAAACCAGCTACACTTCAGGACGCTATCAGTAGGGCCCGTGACCTACAAGATGTCTTGCCTAGGACTCGACCACCTTATCCCCAGAGACAGGCTTTCCAGCCTAAGGGTAAGGACACAAGGGTTCCGCCTCCCAAGGCGAATCCCGGACGAGGACAGTATGATGATGAGGCTAGGAGAGAGCTGAGACGGAAGCGATTGTGCTTCACCTGCCAGGAGCCATGGGCACCAGGACACAAGTGCACAGCAGGGAAGGCACATTTCATAGAGGTCTTCTCCGAGGGCAGTGGAGAAGAGGATGAGTTGGAGGATGAGGAGGCCGGAGAGTGTTATGCAGCGCAGAGTGCTTTACCGCCTCCGCCACCCGATGCAGGAGAGGCATCATTTGCACCTACTGGGGGAGCTCTAGCAGCATTACGAGGAGTCCCCAAGTATCTGACATTGCGCGTACGTGGGACAGTACGGGGTCAGCGAGTTTCAGTTCTAGTTGACAGTGGGGCCACCCACAATTTCATCGATGCCCAGATGGTAGCACGGAGAGGCATACCCACAGAGAGCTTTGATGGGTTTTCAGTTTTGGGTCCCGGAGATCAGACCATGGCCTGTGCTCGATATGTACCTGAGTTATCAGTGACGATGGGCACCTATACGTTGACTGATCACTTCTTTGTGGTGGACATTCCGGACACCAATGTGATATTGGGAGTGCAGTGGCTTATCACTCTGGGAAAGGTCACCACAGATTGGAAGGCCTTGGAAATGGAGTGGGATGATCCCAAGACGGGGAGGCATGAGAAGATCCGAGGTCAGAACACATATCCGCCCCAGACAGTATCGGCACACAGCATGGATGCGGCATTCCGCAGGGGAGATATCGAGTGGGCAGTGGAGCTACGGGCTTCAGAGAGAGTAGATACGGGCAGGGCAGTGCACCCTGATCTACAGACTCTTCTTGACAGATATGCAGTAGTGTTTGGAGATATTCCACCGGGACAGCCACCAGATCGGGGGTTTGAGCACACGATAGAGTTGGAGCAGGGGATACAGGCAGTGATCACCACCCCTTATAGGCATCCTAAGGCCTACATGGATGAGATAGAGAGGGCCATTCAGGAGCTGTTAGCCCTTGGACACATTCGGCCCAGTACTAGTCCTTTCGCTTCTTCAGTAGTGCTGGTGAAGAAGAAGGACGGCACATTACGCATGTGCATTGATTACAGGGCACTGAACAAGAAGACTTTGAAGAACCGGTACCCCATTCCCAGGATCGATGAGTTGATGGACGAGTTGAGAGGAGCACGTTTCTTCTCAAAGATTGATTTAAGGTCCGGGTACCATCAGATACGCATGAGGGAACAGGACATTCCCAAGACTGCTTTCAGGTGTCATTATGGGCACTTTGAGTTTCTGGTTATGCCATTTGGGCTGACCAATGCACCTGCCACCTTTCAGTCTTGCATGAACCATATCTTCAGGGATCATCTGAGGAAGTTCGTGCTGGTTTTCTTTGATGATATTCTCATATATAGCAGGACCTGGGAGGAGCACCTCCAGCACATTGAGACAGTCTTGCGCATTCTGGAGGAGCAGCAGTTCTTTGCCAAACTCTCCAAGTGTGAGTTTGGGTTGACAGAGATGTTGTATTTGGGACACATCATAGGAGTGGACGGAGTGAGAGTCCATGACGAGAAGATCCGGGCTATCAGGGACTGGCCAGAGCCGCGGAATGTGACAGAACTTAGAGGGTTCATTGGTATCTGCACTTATTACAGGAAGTTCGTCAAGGGCTTCTCACAGCTTGCTGCACCCCTCACAGAGTTGACGAGGAAGGGGGCATTCAGTTGGACGGACACCGCACAGCGAGCTTTTGATAAGCTCAAAGAGGTGATGAGTAGTTGTCTGGTGTTGGCATTACCTGATTTCACCCAGCCCTTTATCCTAGAGTGCGATGCATCAGGAGAAGGAATTGGAGCAGTTTTGATGCAGGAGGGTCACCCGATTGCATTCGAGAGCCGGAAACTCCTTCCACATGAGAGACTTTATCCTATCTATGATAAGGAGATGTTGGCCATTATGCATGCATTGGCCAAATTCCGGCAGTACTTGGTAGGCGGCAGATTTAGAGTCAGGACAGATCATAATAGCCTAAAGTACTTTTTGGAGCAGAAACAGTTGCAGGAGAGGCAGCAGAAGTGGATCAGCAAGATCCAGGCTTATGACTTTGATATAGAGTATGTCAAAGGAAAGAACAATGTGGTGGCAGATGCCCTTTCTCGTAGACCAGCTACATTATCCCTCATGAGCTTGGACGCTGATTGGAAGGCTCGACTACTGGTTGAGTATTCCAAGGATAGATTTGCATGTGAGGTGCTGGATGGACAGATAGCGGATAGCAGATACAGGGTGGCAGATGAGGTCATCTATTACAGGGATCGGATCTTCTTGACTGAGAGATCTCAGCTCAAGGAGAAGATACTCCATGCCTCTCATGATTCACCATTGGCAGGACATCAGGGGTTCACCAAGATGTACAGGGCCATCCGGGAGAGATTTGCATGGAAGGGTCTCAAGGAGGACGTACTCCAACATGTCAGGGAGTGCGAGGTTTGCCAGCGGAACAAAGGGGAGATGAACCATCCCGCAGGGTTGTTGCAGCCGCTTCCCATTCCCGAGGGGAAGTGGGAGAGTGTCTCGATGGACTTCATCACGGGTTTGCCCACAGTGCAGGGCAAGGACCGCATCTTCGTAGTAGTTGACCGGCTAACGAAGTATGCTCACTTCTTTGCCATTTCGGCACACTACACAGCAGCACAGGTGGCAGAGTTGTTTTTCCGGGAGGTTTTCAGATTGCATGGTCTACCCAAGACCATTGTTAGTGACAGGGACAACCGCTTTATGGGTGGATTTTGGCAGGAGCTCTTTCGACTAGTAGGGACTGAGTTGACACCGAGCACCAGCTATCATCCCCAGACGGACGGGCAGACAGAGATAGTTAACAAGTGGTTGGAGGGCTACTTGCGTAACTACGTCAGTGGGCAGCAGCGAGCGTGGCTGAAATGGCTACATCTGGGCGAGTACTGCTACAACACAACCCATCATATGTCTATCGGTATGACACCTTTTTACGCACTGTATGGATATCATTCCTTGTCTTTTGTGGATGTGATGTTTGGGGTTAGCAGGGCTCCGCGAGCCAAACTATGGATCCAAGAGAGCCAAGATATCCTCCGGACTCTCAAGGACAACATGGCTACCGCACAAAATCAGCAGAAACTATATGCAGACAGGGGCCGAGTGGAGAGACACTTTGAGGTAGGGGATTTGGTCTACCTGCGGTTACAGCCATACCGCCAGTCTTCACTCAAACAGAAGGGGGCAGAGAAGCTTAAGCCTCGTTTTTATGGACCATCCAGGGTGATTCGTAGGATCGGACAGGTTGCATATGAGTTGGAGTTGCCCCAAGGCAGCCGGATTCATAACATTTTCCATGTATCATGCCTGAAGAAGGCACTGGGCCAGCATGTGACAGTCACCGGGGAGCTACCTCCGACAGATGATGAGGGGCATTTGGTATTACAGCCAGAGGCCATTATTGACACCAGGGAGAGACAACTGCGTAGTAGGAAGATCAGAGAGTTCCTGGTGAGATGGAAGAATCTGCCAGATGAGGATGCCACTTGGGAGGATGAGAAGATCTTGCAGCATCCCTCACTTCAGTTGCTTGAGGACAAGCAACGTTTTGCTGGGGGAGACTGTAATATTCCCAATTAGCTTTGCTAATTGGAATATTGCGTTTTTGTGTTATTTTGCTGCTTTAGATAGGAATAATAAATAAAGTGAGTAATAAGAGGGGTCACCTCACTTTAGTCACCTCACTTATAATAAAGTGTTCTTTTTCCTAGTAGCTTGACGTTGTAACTTAGAGAGGGGTCCTTGGGGGTCCACGTGGATATGATGGAGGAGACATAAGGTTAACCCAAGGTAAACTGCGCAGATCCAGGGTGAGTTGAGTTTTGGAGGGAGATTGGTGTTATAAAAGGAGAGGCTCTCACCTCATTTGATTCATTCATGATTTGATATTCTTATTGATAGCTGGACTCTTGTCTGCTTCAGCACGCCGGTTGTTTAGTCGGTCTGCAGCACTGTTTAGTGCACGAGTGTCTCCGGTCGGAGATCTCACCCTTAGCCTCGGGGGACTTCGAGTGCCTGCCCTGGTAAGGTTTTTCTGGTTCTACCCTCAGCTTCGGGGGACTTCGAGTGCCCGCCCTAGTGAGGTTGTTCTGAGTCATTTTTCAGTAGAGCAGCAGCAATTTCTGAAGATTATCTGAGGAGGAGAAAGCCCTTTTGTGGCTGCGCAGAGCAAGAGGAGGAAGGACGCTGAATCTGGAAGGAGAAGGACGCTGTCCCATCTGGAGAGAGGACGCTGTACCTTTCAGGAAGGGAGGACGCTGGCCAAGAAGGACGCAGTCCAGTCTAGCAGGAGAAAACGCTGTTCTGAGGGGCAGAAGGACGCTGTGAAGCCCTAGAGGGAGGACGCTGTCCATTTCTGAAGGTAATAGTTGCAGATCTGAAGGTTTATTGATAGATCCAGTTGTGAAAAGGGTAGATCTTGCAGATCTAGTTTTGTATGTGGCAGATCTAGTCTTGTATATTGCAGATCTGAAGGTTTGGCACCAGATCCAGCTGAAGGAGTGACAGATCTGAGGAGATATTGATAGATCTAGTCCAGATCTGAAAGGGTAACACCAGATCTAGCCCTAGGGGCTGTAGATCTGAAGAGATAGTTCCAGATCTTTGTTAAGAAGCTAGTAGAAGATGAAGATATGGCTGATTTGTTAATGTGAAGCTTGCTGCCTTACTTTGATTGATTTGTGACTCATTGCATCTCCTTGGAGAGACTCAAGCACTTCAGTCAAGAAGTTATCAACAATTTTCGAAACCCAAATTTTAGAAGATATTATTTTTAATACCAAAATACTATAATACTATAAAATATAGGTGCAATAAACTATTATTTTGATCAACAAGACTCTAAATAAGCATTAATTTGCATCCATTTATATAATTAGTTAAACTAAATTATATAGTTGATAATAGGATAGTAGAATATATTATAGGGTACTTTCAGAATGAAATACATTTTGTTCATTCATTGGAAAGCTTCACAAACCACTGTGATAATAGAGTTCTCAGCGCTAATACAATTATTTTGTCGATCTGTGCATATATTTCTCAATATCCCCTTCCCATATGGGAAAGGAGTGGACTAGTCACTTACCTCACAAGGTCCTTATGGAGTTGTTGTTCCAGGCCACACGTGCACACCATTTTACCAACAAGACAATTTAGTAGACAACTCGACAAGGCCTTGGAGCTGGGTGCCCCCAAATCCACACAGCCAACCATCCATCAGGAGAATTTTTCCATGCCTGGATGTTAGGAGAGCTTGCTCAAATTTGGGCTTCCCACAAGGATCATACTGTAGAGCCCTATCAGTCCCAGACACACTCCAAAGGACATCATCCACTAGTCCAAAAAAAATTTTGCGGTCATTGAGGACTCTAGCAGGGAGACCCCCCTTGATCTAATTGCTCGTCCTCACCTGTCAGCACTAGCATACCATGACTAGTTCAAACTAAAGTTCCTTTGGTCCTCAGATATCATACATATTATCTTTTTCTTGTAATTACTTTATCTCCACTCCGAGTCATGTACTTTCTTATCTTCTCTTGTTGTTCTGCTTCTAGCACAATTAAAAATCTGTTTTGATATGATTTTTAGCATCTTTATAGTCCACACTTCCACACTTCCACATTGTATTTTGGCTAGTGATGTACTCTTATAATCCCATTGACCTAACATTTTCCCCAAGGAAAACCTTGTGGGGAAACCCAAGAGATGCTTCCTCATGTTTGTGGATGGCATCCCTAGTAACCCTGTTCGCTAAAGTCATAGACTAGTGTGCCTAACCAGGAGGGTTGAACTAGGCAGATGCCCAACAACATGAAAAAAAACCAGTTGAGCTAACCCTTGGTCTTCCCATTGACATACTCCTTTGATCATTTGCTGGACATTAATAAACTTATATTATCAAACTTTGGTTTTTACAAATACTGCAACAAAAAAGGTGGTTTGACAAACAATGCAACAAATCAGAACTCATATTTTAATAATTTAGACGATAAGAGGTATTCCAAAAATCATTGACAAAGACAGCCATGCTTTTATCTAGATTTGCATTTGAAAAAATTGTCAACTTATCTGTTATATTGTCAACTTGAAATGTGAAATCCAGATATGAAAACTAGATATGAAAGTATTTCAAAAATCACCTCTTGGGTATTAAAATAAGAATGGAGCTGTACAGGATGGCATCAAGGCCAATGAGAAAAATTACAATTAATT